>CM021106.1:142006120-142465185 GCA_007115665.2 Sequoiadendron giganteum | reverse complement strand
TCCACCCATGTAGCCTAAGACTCTGGTTTTTCTTTCCATTGGATGAGATGTTCCATGTACACCTTGTGTCAAGTAGCCTTCTTCACCCTAGATTCCAAGATCCTCTTTGCTTGTAGCTGGTCTTTAGGTGGTAAGACTACATTACTCACATCCTCCAAGACATCCCTATTGTTCTGATCAATATCAATCACTAGCCCTTTATACATGATCAGGTCAACTACATTAAACACAGGTGAAATACCTAAGTCTGCAGGAAGCTCCACCTTGTAAGCATTCTTACCATACTTGGCTAACACTTTACATGGTCCCACTCTCTTCATCTGCAACTTGGTTGGTGCTCCTTTCTACAATCTGGATTTGTTGAGATGGACCATGACATAGTCCCCTACTACAAATTGTAGATCTTTCTTAGACATATCCACCTTAGTCTTCAACTTGTGAGTAGCCTCTATGATTGTCTTCTTCAGTTGCTCCTGAATCTCCTTCATAGTCTAAGAGAAATCCTCTGCATGGCCACTCCTATGCTCCATAGCTCCTAGTTCTCTAAGCTCACACACACCTCTTGGGTGCATTCCATAGACTATCCCAAAAGGACTTATGCCTGTGGTCTGGTTCACACTGTCATTGTAGGCATATTCAACTTGTGATATGACCATGTCCCATGTATGTCCATACTCCTTGGTTAGGCATCATAGAAGGTTAAATAACACTCTATTAATCACCTCATTTTTTCAATCAGTCTGAGGATGGTAAGCTGATCCAAAAGACAAGTTAGTACCCAATCTACTCCATAGGGTTTTCCAAAAATGACTCATAAACTTCACATCCTTGTCTGAGACAATGCTCAATGGAAATCCATGGATCCTCGCAATCTCTTTGAAGAAAAGATGAGCAATATAGCTAGCATCATGGGTGGTCTTGCAATGAACAAAGTGACTCATCTTACATAACCTATCTACCACCACATAGACACTATCAAACCTTGTCTTAGTCTTAGGGAGTCCTACCACAAATTCCATGCTAATACATTCCCATGGTCTATTGGGAATGGGTAGAGGTTGATACAAACCTGCATTACTAGCTCCCCCCTTGGCTTTCATACAAACTACACACTGCTCCACATATCTTCTGACATCCCTTGGCAACTTGGAACAATAATAGAACCTCTACACTAATTCCATTGTCTTGTTGATACCAAAATGACCACTAAGACTACCATTGTGCTTCTCTTGGATGAGATTATCTCTCATTGAACCTTTAGGAACACATAACTGATTCCCCTTGAACAAAATTCCACTTTGCAATGTGTATTCTGAGAATTGACTATGAAAGTGATTCTCAAAATCAGAATAGACCTTATATGCCTCAGAGAAATCTTCATCTTCTCCATAGAGATCCTTGAAACTCTCTATCCCAATGCTCTTGAATTCAATCTCTTGTACTGTCAGCAACCTCCTAGTTAGTGCATCTTCCACCTTGTTCAACTTTCCCTTCTTGTGTTTGATGGTAAAGGTGAAGGCTTGGAGATACTCCATCCATTTCAAATGTATATTGCTCAACTTTTCTTGTGTGTTGATGTAGCTAAGTGTCCGGTTATCAGTAAACACTACAAACTCCTTAGGTAGAAGTTAATGTCTCCATTTCCTAAGAGAATGCACTAGAGCATATAGTTCTAGGTCATAGGTAGAATACTTCTATTTAGCTTTATTAAGCTTTTCACTAAAGAAAGCTATAGGCTTGCCTTCTTGGCTTAGTATCCCTCCTACTGCAATTCCACTGGCATCACATTCCACTGTGAATAGCTTATCAAAACTAGGTAACAAAAGGATGGGTTGAGTTGCCACTTCTTGTTTCAATTTCTCAAAACCCTTCTTAGCTTCAAAATTCCATTTAAACTTAGTCTTTAGGCCACCTTTAATAGTATCAAGTATTGGTGCACATATGCCACTAAAGATCCTTATAAACTTCCTATAAAACTTAGCTAACCCATGAAAAATCCTTACCTCTATCTCGGTGGTTGGTGTAGGCCAACTTAGGATAGCTTCCACCTTGCTTGGGTCCATCTTCAATGATCCTTGGGATACTTCAAACCCCAAATACACAAGCTCTTGTTTGAAGAACTCACACTTCTCTAGGTTGATGGCTAACCACTCCTCCTGCAACCATTTAAGAACCATCTCCACATACTTCAAATGTTCCTCTGTTGTTTTACTAAACATGAGTATATCATCTAGATATACCACCACAAATATCCCTATGGATTCCTTAAGCACTTCATTCATGAGCCTCATGAATGTTCTAGGGGCATTTGAGAGGCCAAATGGCATCACTCTCCACTCATACAACCCATTAGTTGTCTTAAATGTTGTCTTCCACACATCCCCATCTTTGATTCTGATCTGATGGTATCCACTCTTGAGATCCAACTTGGTGAAGTATTGAGCTCCTCCAAGACAGTCCATCAAATCCTCAATCCTAGGAATAGGGAACCTATATCTGATTGTAATCCTATTTATAGCCCTAGATTTGGTGCATAGTCTCCACTTACCACCTTTCTTGGTTGCTAAGACCACTAGTACTGCACACAGACTGATGCTCTTCCCAATTAGTCCTTGGTCTAATAACTCTTGCACTTGTCTAGCCACTTCCAAGTTATGATCTGGTGTGAGCTTATAAGCTGCTTTTTTTGGAAATGAAGCCCCTAGTATGAAGTCAATCTCATGACTGATGGCTCTCTTTGGAGGTAATTTTTTTGGTGTTCCATCACTGATTATGTCTTTGAACTGTTCAAGCAACTTCTGGACTACTCCTAGTATGACTGTCTTCTTGGTCTTGTCTTCTTCCTTTTATTGCACCATGACCACATATCCTTCACCTCCTTGTTGTAGAGTGTTGATAAACTCCTTGCCACTACTTAACAAGACACTAGGGGTCTTTGACCATCATTATTCTTCATCTAATAGTGACTGCAATTTGAATGTTTTACCATCCTTCTTGAATGAGATGGTGTTCTACTTTCCATCATAGATGGCTCCTCTATCATACTGCCATGGCCTACCCAATATAAGATGGCATGCATCCATGGGTAACACATCACAAATCAGTTTGTCTTTGTACCCTCCAATGGAGAACTCCACTGTTGTCTGCTTATTCACAAGACCACTTTGTCCTTTATTCAGCCATGTCACCTTGTAAGGATTAGTATGGGGCTCCTTCTCCAATTTTAACTTCCTCACTGCTTCCTCTGAGATAATGTTATCAATAGACCCTGAATCCACTATAACCTTGCACAACTTTCCAAGTATTTTGCATCTTACCCTGAATAAGGCTCTCCTTTGCTTTGGCTCCTCCTTGACTAGTTGTCTAATGAGAACCCTTCTAAACATCAAGTTCTCCCCCATTTTTGATTCAATGTGACTAACCTCTATTGACTTGACACTCATTGTGTCTTCTTGAGCATATGCTATTCTCTTTTTTATATTTGAAGAAGATGCTTTCTCCAGGCACCTATAAGCTAGATGTCCTACTTGACCACAGTTATAACACTTCATGCTAGCAAAGTAAGAGTTATTTTTGCTTGCTCCTCTTCCTCTATTAGAACCTCCTTGAGATCCTTTGCCCCTTCCATAACCTCCTCTAGAAGTTTTTTCACTTCCATGCTCTGTGTATTTAGACTCTCCCTAATTTCTTTGTTCAGTCCCTCTACCTTGGTATCCACCTCTATGTCCTCTTTGATCTCTGCCTTTTCCTCTACCTCTAGTATTAGAATCTTGTTTATTTTTCAGTTTCTCCTCCACTTTAATAGCCATTTGATAGCAGATATGGAGGTTGGTAAGTGTAAAGAGACTTAACTCTTCTTGTATGTTCCATCTCATACCTTTTAGATACCTAGCCACCTTGGTTCTTTCCACTTCTTGCACTCTAGACCTAAGGCTTAGCTTTTGGAACTCCTTTCTGTAGGAAGCTACATCTAGGTCTCTTTGTCTGAGATTTTTCCTCTTCTTGTGTAATTGGATCTCATAGTCCTTGGGTAGATAGTTCTCCTTCACTTTAGCCACCATAGTTTTCCAACTTCCCATGTGTTTCTTGCCTTCGTTCTCTCTTTCTTCTTGCAGAAACTTACACCAAGTTAGTGCTTTTCCTCTTAACCTTGATTTGGATATCTTCAGCTTTTGTGCCTCAGTAACACCATCACACTCAAAGTGATTCTCTATTCCCTCAATCAATTCCATAACCAACTTTGCATCCATTCTTCCTGTGAAAATGGGGATGCCTTCTAGTGCCTTGCCACTTAATGCCTTCAATGCCTTGAGGAAGGGTTCCTCTTTTAATGGAGGGTCAGGTTTTGGTTCTATGTCTTCCTCAACTTGGTCCTTACCCTTGTCTCTAACCACTGCTAACTGCACTTTCATCTTGCCTGCAGCCTCTGCTACCTCTTCTAGTTTTTGCTTCATCTCTTCCACAACTTCTTCAAATTGTCTATTTTTTTCTTGTTGCTCTGTCAGATCTCTTTCCAATTTTGCATTGGTCACCATGGTGTTCTCTCCTATTTATTCATGTCCCTATGATCTCTACTTCTCAATTCCCAAGTCTTTTAATAGCTTTGATACCAATCTGATAGGGAGGTTGGGTGAATCAATCACTAATTCATGCTCTAGGTCTTGCTTGGAATACCTCTAGGGTGTCTCACTCCACCACTTTTAACCTATAGGACCTTTTCTCTCTTAGGAGCCCCTGGTTCTCCTTTCCAACCCAACTACCAACATAGTACTTCCTACCAAGTCAACCTTGGTGCAATCTTATAACACTAGCTATAGCCCTTAATCCACCCTAAAGGCTACTATCCCTCCAATTCTTGAATTTAGCTTTACGGGGGTGTGAAGTTGCTTCTAAAGTCCTCAATCCATCCTACTAAGGGTGTTGAGGGTTCACCTAACTCCATCTGCAAGTCGCTCTCACAAAAACCCACAATTGGGCCTAAAAGGCTACTAGCCCTATTAAGTCTCCTTCTCCGAGAAAATAGGTTTGTTCTCCTATTCTTTCCAAAGGACACCCCAAACTTTCCTTGGGTTTCCTTGTTCATATGCCCACCTCTCAAGGATTTTTGGGGTCTTGGCCCTCAACTGTCCATACAAATCCCTAAACTGAAAAAATGGGCAAAATTAGGCCTTTCAAACCCTTCCCTGACTTCCCTACAAACTATCAAGTCTTCTCTCACCAGATGGATTGATGGAGTTTCCTTCTCCATACTATATCTTGGAAAGACTCATACCTGCCCTCTCCAAACTATAATTTGTCAGGAAATTGACACCCCTACAAATCAAGTGCTCTGCACTTTAGTCTTCCCTAGTCGGACACTTCCTGGCTCACCTAGAAGAAGACTTCCACAGTGACTTCGGTGCTATCAAGGACTCCTAACCCTACTATATGTACAACCATGGAGTCTAGTCATAGTTCCCAAAGGGCCGTACAATTTGTATGGTGGGAAAGTGAACTAACACTCCATACTTACAAACATTGTTTGGTTCAGACCAGCAACAGTATGGAAACCAAATTAATTACACACAATGCTTGAAAATGAACAAACTAACAATCTAATGCCACTCAAAGCTCGAAGAACAACTACTCTACATCCTACACAAGTTCATTATCACATTCAATCCATTAAAACAATACTTGAATGCAAAAACAAGAATTTCACACACAATCACCATTGTTTTTCCTCGAATCCAAAATTCCAAAACAATTCAAATGCTTCCAACCTGACTCCCATGTTGAGGCCTTCCATAAATAGGGACTCTAAATTAGTTATTCTCTCCCTTAACCTCTCCTTGGCCACTTGTAACTCCCATTGAGCAACATTTTCAAATATTTGTGAAAACATCGTCAAAGTCCTAAACCTCATTTTGAGTTCAGACTTTTTGACACCTATTCTATGGTCAACATGACCTTCATCGGGATAAATCACAAAAAAAATGACATACAAATGAACCAAATGAGGTTGCTTAGTTTTCCTAGGTAAAATTTTCCTAGACAACCTCCTAAACAACCAAAAGAAACCTATGGGTGCTCTTGCACCAGAATCTCATGTGACTGCTATGAAGAGAATTTTTAGATACTTGAAGGGAACAATTGATTTTGGTATGTGGTATCCTAAAGATGATGATCTTACTTTAAGTTCCTTTACCGATGCTAATTGGGCGGGAGATGTGAATGATAGGAAAAGTACTAGTGGTGGCACATTTTTCTTGGGAAATAAGTTGATTTAATGGTTAAGTAAAAAGAAGAATGTAATTTCTTTGTCTTAGAATACCTTGTTTCTGCTAAAAATTGTACTCAAGTATTGTGGATGAAGCAGATGTTGAAAGATATCAGAGTTTTACATGATGATCCTATTTCCATAATCTATGATAATTCAAGTGCAATTAATATTTCTAAGAATCTGGTGCTGCATTCTAAAACCAAGCATATATCTATCAAATATCACTTTTTGAGAGACAAGGTGAGTGATAAGGAAGTCAAATTGGAGTATGTGCATAATAAGGAATAGATTGTAGACATATTTACCAAGTCATTTCCTAAGGATACTTTTGAGTATCTCAGAGGGAAGTTAGGGGTGATTACCCCTCCTAATCAGAACTAAGATGCAATGTCCTACATCAATCTGTGTATTTCAAAATAATATCTTGATTTGGATTGATGTTGTGGTGGATGTTGCTTAGGGGGAGCAGTCAGATGATTCAAATATGTGGTTCAGAGCTTGTGTGTATTTTTGTCATTGATTTCAAAGGGGGAGAAGAGCAATGTGAAAAACTAGGAATTATCTAAGGAGAAGAATTCAAAACCTAAGGGGGAGTAAGTGTTGAAGTTAGTTGCGTTTATGGTGTTTTTCACATCATGTGTTGCAATCAATGCCAAAGGGGAGATTGTTGGATTTTGTGGTTGTGTTGCTAATATGTGGTTGTCATTGATGTCAACACTATTAGTATTAATGTCTTTAAGACTGTATATGTTGAGGATATTGAGAAAATTGTAATAAAATAACTTGTAGGTTGTCTGTGAAGCAATGAAGATTAGTATGATGCAAATTTTAGTATGTTGATGGTTATAAGTTTTGGATTAAAGGGTTTTTTTCAAGCCTAACTATTTTATCCACCAAAATTTTCAAAGGTGCGCATGAAGATTTGAGTAAGCTATGAGTTTTTTTATTCTGACAATTATTTTGTTACTATAGTTGGTGTTCTTGGAAGAAGATAATGTGATTCTAGTTATCTGATTTGTTGTGTATACTCTTGTGGTGTTTGTTGATATTTTGAGATCGTGCTCTATCTGTGTTGCACATCTGCATTGATCATTGTGATCAAGATCAATGATTTTCTCTTGTGTGTTCATGTTTTTCATGTTCATGGCCGATAGGGTGATTGAAGTGTGTTGTGGATCTTCGAGGAATAATATTTGAATGTGTTTTATGTTCAAGGAAATTATTTTGGGTCTCTACTATGTTGTGGCCGACCTTGGTAGATTCACATTAATAATATTTATTGTTTTGGGTCGACAGTTTAAATTCATCTTATTATTTTGTTGAAGCCGACATGAAACAATGTAATTCCTTATTGCTGATATATATATATGAGCGATTATTTATCTCATTTGAGACATTCATGATGTGAAGTGTGTGAGTGATATGTGTGAATAAAGTTCAGATCATTCAGAGGTAGAGTAAAGTGTGAAGAAGGGTGAAGAAGAGTGAAGAAGTGTTCATGTGCTTAACTAGAACTGTAATCAAGCATTAGCATATGCTACTTTCTCAATTCAAAATATTCAAATGGATTTAATCTGAATGTTTTTGTAAGATAGTGAGTCTTCCTTTTTATTTGAGTAGTGAGCTCTAGGTAGTGTGCCTGAATGCATGTGCATTCCTCATTTATTCTTCTTATACTTCTAACATAGTATAAACTTGTGGATTAACCTCCACTATGATTTTTCAACTAACAAGGTTTCCACGCAAAATTTTTGGTGTTATGTGTGTTTCTTATGTGTTTTTTATTCATGATTTCATGGTTATTAATCAAATCTGAGAATTAGTTTAATAAGTTTGAAATTTCTTGACAATTGATTCACCCCCCTCTCAGTTGTCTACCCCTGTGTTACCAACAAATTTGTGTTGGGTTGGATCAACACATGCACTTAGGCTTAGAAAGGATCCAACATTCTCTAGAGGTTTGATATCATTCATAAGGTCTCATACCTTGAGGTAATTCCCATTGTGTCACTAGAATGTTGAGGTGTGTTTAGTAAAGGATACGATTTTAGGTGACAACAATAGCCATGGTTGGGAAATCTCTATTTAAAAAATTACAAATAAAAAGAGAAAAGTGAAGAAATAAGCTATAATGTTTTTGATAGGGTAAGATATTATGTCAAAAAAAGATTCTAAATTAAGTAGTATGGTTAAAATCAATCAAAAGGAAGGACATACAATTAGACTACTGGAAAGATACAAGAAAGAAATCATTTTTAGCAACTAAAAAAGTAATAAAAAGAAGAGTGCATCCAAAAGGAATTACAAGCTCTAAATAGATCTAGCATTAATAAAAAACACAATTCAATAAAAAAGGATCTATACAACATCCATATATCTTAAGGAAAATTTATATTCATAAAATGTTTCAGAACAAGTAAAACATCTTATATGTCAAGGACCTCACTATTATCTAGATTTTGCAAAAAAAAATGCAATTTTTAGCATAAAGAATTATAAGAAGATTTAGATATATATGGGCTAATTAATAATTTAGATAGATATTGTATGATGAAAGAGAAAATAAAAATAAATATAAATCATCTGAACAATCCTTGATTGATGAAGATTAGTGTTTCATTGAAACATTTCTAAAGAAAAATCTTAAAGATATTCAAAATAAGTTGTACATAAAGAAAAATAGAGATCCCTACAAGGACACTAAGAGAATATAAGAAAGATGCATCCAAGGATAAAAACATCTCCAAAGGATCAAAGAACTCAACTTTGAGAAATAAAAAATCCAAAAATAATTGAAGGTGTATATGCAAAGAAAAAATCAAGATATAAACCATCTCCATGGCAAATAAGACATAAACCATCTATTCAAATTTACATAAAAGGTCTTAACAAGAACCACTGATTCAAATAGTGATTGTAGTAATAAGAAAATCACTATATTCAAAAAATTAGAAATACTTGTAGATGTAGCTCAATTAACTAGAATGACCAAGAAAAAAAAAACAGCTAATACAATTAAATCAATCAATGGGCAGATTTAAGATAATATTTTCAAGGTGAATTAGAATTCTAGTAAAGAATTTTCATCAACATCTTATTCTAAAATTAAAAAATTCTTCAACTATAAAATTTGTCAATAACAATGTATATATTAAAATTAGTTTGGTTTTTCCTAACTACAAACCACTTGAATTTGATGCTTGTTGTCACAAAGATTGCACCCAAATGCTAAGTTTAAGTGCTCAGAAATCTAATGTAACATGGAAACATCTTCGAGCTTGTGGGTTGCTCATAGTGAAGATGAATCTCTAGATAAAGGGTTGGTTCCCTGTGATACCTCCTACAAACTACCTTCTTTGAGAGGAAAAGGGATAGAAAGAAACTTGGAATTGAAACTTATCCTAGGAGGTGATGCACCAAACATGATGCACCAGACATTCTAGATCTACTTGCTAGTCAAATTCACAATCCATTCCAAATATGAAGCCTTGTTTATTCACAACTCAAATTGACACGTTTTACAAAAGTGTTTCACGTGAAAGGTTTCAATATTTGAAGTTTATTTGAAAGAAAACGATGTTGTTCTCATAACTCACATTCAACAAATGAGATACACAATCACAAACCTACACTATAACATATTGTACTCGTACCAAACATTGAAGGAATAAGATAAAAATGAATGGTTTCATGTAAACCACAATATTCTTATCAAAACTACTCACAAACAACACTTGAACAAAGTATAATTGAGAAGGAAATGTTGCTTCTTATTGAAAAAAAAAAGGAATTTTCTTCTACAAGTGGATCAATTTGAGTTACAAAACCTCTTATACTCTTTACAATACACAAGAGAGGAAAAAGGCAAGAATTAAGGAAAAAGATTTAAAAAAATCCAATATATACAATAGATGGCTCCAAAGTGCCAAGAGGTGGCACTTGAAGTCAACAACAAGTGAAAATATCTCTCCCATGAGAAAATATGAAAACCCTCAAAAAGAGGGGTCAAAACTGAAGTAATTTGAGCAAAAATAGGCTCAAACTCATTGTCACAATCAGTTTGACTGAAATTGACCCTACAATCACTCCACCAACTGAAAATGAGACTCAAAACCCTATTGAACTCAACAATTAACTCTGCATGATTTGAGCACTTCAAAAGCACTTCAGTTGTCTCTACCTCTTGATTTTGCATGATTTAGGGATGAAGGCATTAATCTAAACAAATAATAAAGTAATCGATAATGGATCACTTTATTAGGTGTTATTAATTTGATCAATCTTGCATTTTAAATGACAAATAATAAATTAATTTATTAACTATTACTTTATTATTTTCTTACATTGTTTATTAATTTTTAAAATCATGCAAATCAGGGGAATGATTGATGTTTGAGTTTGATTTACATTTTTCAAACACTTGCAAAGGTCATGAGGAAGGTATACCACTACTACACCTAGCAATCAGTATTAGTTAATGCAAAGATTTTTTTAAATAAAGGCAAAAATTACTTATTTGGATGTTGACTAAGATAGGGTAAAGGAAACCTTAACCTACAACCTTTCATTTTCACTTTTATTTTTCATTGATTTGCCTGGGAATCACCATGGTCTCACTTGAACTCTATAGGAGATTGAATGGCGATTGGGAGCTTGATCTAGAGCTAACTCGAGTTTTTGTTGAGCCTCGTTTGCAGATATGTGTTGGGCCATGTGGTATGCTATTCTTTGCATATTCTTTATTTTTAGCTCGATGTCTTGGATCTCAGAAAAAATAGTGAAAGGGATCCTCTTTGTATTTTCATTCTATAAAGAAAACAAAAGAAAGTTGTTTTTCTTTTTTTGTTTCATGTGCAAATGTTGAGGGCTTTTTAGAAGAGAAAAAGTTCTTGCAAGTCATGGCTTCTCCATTGTTATCTATATGTTTTCTTCTTGTGACTCCATTGTGTTGTTCATTGTATTTGCTCGGACATAAACTGATGAAATTGAATTTATTTTCCTACGTTGGGTCTTCATTACTTGAAAAAAAAATCTAGGTTTAATTGTATTTTTTTTTTGTGCAAGTGTTGTTGTATTGGCCTGACCTTTGTGCATTGTTGGGGTTTCAAAGAAACTATGCATTCCTTTGTATTAAAAGAACACAAATCTTCCAGTTTCTTGTGCTCTTCCTTATGCATACAAACTAGGGTTTATTTCTTTCTGGAAGATGTGGTTTGTAACTTGAAAGAACTTTGCATGCTCGAGGGTTTTAGAAACCCTTGGCCATGACTTCCATTTTCTTGATTTTCTCATGTTGGGTTCTCTTTAATTCACTGCGTCCTCGACTTCTTCATCATTGTCTTCTTGCTCCCATATCCCTATGTGCAAACCTATTACTCTCTAGCCTTGACTTCCATGATATTGAATGTCTTCTTATAATGGCATTGTTTTCTCATGAACCTGTCATTCTACATTAAATTCATTCTATAGTTCATACTTGACTTAGCCTTGTATTATTTTATATGAATACCCTTGTGACTCTTTTGATATGGTAGGCATGTAGGTGCTCGTCTTTGTCTTCATGACTAGACATTTAAATGTCTTTGCTCTTTGACAACTCTCCTAAATTATTTTGTCATATCCCTTCTTACATTTTTTGTTGCCCCCTTTTAGCACATATAAAAATACCTTTATGACTATTACTTTATGTAGGTATCCTTTTGAATATGTTTTACTATCATAATAATGATAGCTCTATTAGTGAATGTCCTCAGTTAATTGTTTAAGATTTCCATATCACTGTATGTAGACCTATTCTTTTGTTGTGGTCATTCACTATCACCTTATGAAACTCAAGGAAATACTTGCTTTGGATTTGATGATTGTCCCTTGTGAGATTAGCATGGTTGCCATGATTTTGAGTGGTCAGTGTGTATGAATATTGTCTTCCTCCTACAATAATTTAGCTCAACAATATAGTTTCCATGAAGAACATTGCCCAATCAATGAAAGAAATTCCATGAAATTTAGTTGCTACGTTACTATGCATCCAACAAGGACTAAAACTGCTTATCAATTTTAAAAATAATGAATGTTTATCTCTTTGTGTTGATACAACAGAATCTTAAATGATTTACCTTCATCACTTCGAGATTTTCCTTGCATTTGAAAACAATGAATTTTTATCTCTTTGTTGATGCTTGCTTTAAGTGACTACTTTTGCAAATTTGAATATGTGAGCAAGGTACTTGATCATTTCTATGTATGTATTCAAAGGTACATTGTAGAATTTTTGATTGTCAATTCCATTTAATTCCATAGCTCCTCTGCATTTACAAATGACTGTGTTGTCACAAATCTAATGGCTTTAGAAATGTTCTCTATATTGTCCTACTGTGTCTTTTAAAATCATTTCTCTCTTTGCACATTATTATTACTTTCAAATCACATTGGCATACTTCAGGTTGCATAATATATTTTTATAGATGGCAACTTATCCTTTGTATTGTATGCTATGCTTTCATTGTGTATCGACTACCTTTACTATAAATAGTGACTATCATTAATCTACTGTGTATGCTTGAAAAGTTAAGGCATTATTTTGACACTAGATAGATACCAAAGAAGGGGGGAAATCTTATCTAATAGAAGATTACCTATTATCTTGAATCCTCATTGTTGCATTACTCTCCAATCTTTGATGAACTCTTTCTTCAGTCTGGTAACTATCTATTATCAAAATTTGCATTCTTTTGATGGCACTCCTATAGATTATGACTCCAAATTGAATACCTGTGCATTAATGATAGTTTTATTTAGCATGTTGGGCTCAACCCTTGTGGGAGACACATTTCTCTCCACATGTTAAAATGTCAAACAAGATGAATCATGAAATGATGAACCTATACCTACATGGTGAACAATTAAATTAGATAAATAATGAAGCTCAATGCTCCTCCTGACATGATGTTGACATTTTTGGATCTCTTGATTCATGTGATAACCAATAACTGATTTAATGCATCTTGAATGAAAGTTATATTACTATTGGTAGGACATATGGTCAGATTTTATATCCGACACTCTAACCAAAACTTTTCATCATAATTCAAGTACACCTAAAGATCAGGAGAAAGTAGGAGTTAAAGACAAAGAAGATCAACGCAAAAATTTTCCACAAGCAATGATGGATATATTATTTTTCCATGTGTTTTCTTCATTTCATATCTTTAGATATATAGCTTTCTTTTTTGTTGTATTAAATTAGTTATATCCATGACTTGTGTGGGATATTCGAACACTATTTTGATCTCAATGTATGAAATAACAATGTTTATGCAATCTTGTAAATATTTTCATTACAAAATGAAAAAAAGACTGTAATATTATGCAATTTGTGTAATTCCTTTCTATTGTAAAATATTACATAATAAAAATTGAATTCTCTTTTGATAGCATCCTTGTTATGCAATAATTTAACTTACCAAAAATGGTTGAATACCCTTTCACTTTCAAATGCAATCACCTATCTCATCTCTACCAAATTGAGTTGTAAGTGAAATTTTGGTAACATTTCTGGCGATTTATGTTGAATTCTTGCCTGCTAAGCATGCTAGACCAATTGCCTATACAATCCATTGGGAATGGAGTCAAATTATTCCCCTTTCAAACTCAAAAAACCATTGTAACCCGACTATTAGGAACTATACAACATCATAAAAAGATGGAAAAAAAACTATCATGGCACTATTTAAGACATGGCTAGCAAACAGTGCATTTGCACTTATTGTAAAACAAAACTGAACTGAAAGGAAATGTGCTTAGAGCACTTATTAACTTTGCAAAACTACCCTACCCTACACTACCCAGCAATGGTAGTGTTTAGACATGACCATTCACTGGTTGTGAGAAATAACTTCCCTTTCTAATTAACAAAGGTTGCTCTATGAGGTGATTTATTAATGATAAGATAAGACCCATAAGAGCACACCTTATAGAATGTTGTAGAACTTTCTGAACAAAAACAAACTCACTCACCATTTGAACTTAATTATAGATATTATTGTTATGGGTGAATAGGTGATTTGATTATGTTGTTCTAAGGCTGCAACCTCCTCATCAGCTGCAGCAGTAACCTATGTATCCTTATTTAGCTCTTTGTTAGCTAAATTTTTGATTGGGTATCCTCTTGAAAGGATGAAACTTGTGTTGAAAATTGAGGTGTTTTCTTGGCTTAATACTTTGTAAAAATTTAATATTGCTGATCTAAATATGCTTCTCCTTTGTTACATATTCTTTGTGGGTGATTATCTGATTAATTCATTTTATTGTTTGTTGAATGTAGACAAAAGTTGATAGAAGAAGAAAACAGGATATTCAAAAGATTACACAAGCATGTACCATGGAGAAAACCCTTTTGGGTAAAAAACTCCACCAAGAATTAATCTATTATTCAATCTTTGAAGTAGATTACAATAGCTTCAATTCTTGCTTGAGAATGCCTCTTTTTCCTTCACCAAAACTTCTTCACAACCTGCAATAAAATTCACACACACTCTCTTCAACTTGCTTGAGATAAATATACTTTAATCAACATTGTAAACTCCAAGTGAGTTACAATAACAATTCTCAATTCCTAACCCTAAAAGTTACACCTATCTCTTGCAAGTAGAGTTCTACCGTGAAGAACAATGTCAAATCCTCAACTTCATCCATATGGGCATCCCAAACTGAAGTGTTAACTCAAACTTCATTCTGTGAATATCTGAAGGCTTCATCCTCAAAGTTGGTGCCCAAAACAGGGCCCCACCTAACTAAGCCTTCAAGAAATATCTCAACATGCAAAGGAGCTAATTCCAAGAATCCAACTTGGGCACCCAAAGTGGGTCCAAGATATTTCTTGTTAACTAAAACATTTCTCAACACCATTCATGCAAGAATGGTCATCCCCTATTAACTGAAGGTAGTACCTATTATATTTTATGCAACTCAAGTTATTATCCATGCATTCCAAGTTAACTGAAGTCAACTAGCATTCAACTAAAACTAATTAAAGATAATTGAACCATAACTAAATTGAATTGAACTAAACTAAACTAAACTAAATTGAACTGAACTTCAACTGAACTAAACTGAACTAAACTGAACTTCAACTAAAATTCAACTGAACTTCAACTGAACTTCAACTAAACTTCAACTGAACTTCAACTAAACTTCAACTAAACTTCAACTAAACTTCAAACCCTATTTTATAGGTACTCAACATGCATAAATCAAAATCCCTATTTTGTAGGAACCTAGGATGCATTTCTGAAGTGTACTCAATTTACCAACCAATTAACTAAACTCAAGGTGAGTTGTCACCTACCATATGTGAGCCCATGTGCTCCTATTTTTTAGGAGATAATTACAAGGCGTCCACACATGCTTTTAACATTTAGAATTAATTACAAATGTCAATTAACATGATTATTTCATCAAATATTAATCTCTTCCTAATCCTAGTGTTGTTGAACACATTCTAAGGACTTAGGATATATGGTGAAATAAATAATGTTTAGGATTGCAATTAAATGGCATCCTATTTCCAACAACTTGAAATTTTAGTGTTGGTTTCTTTCTCATGTACTATTGTCTCTTCATCATGTTGATTAGGTTGCTCCATTTGCAGTGTCTTATTTGGAAATATTGACACTCCCACCTTTTTCTCTTGTTGCCCAAGGTAATCCTCCTCTATAGGTGTTGGGATAACATTCAAACATGAGCAAAAATCTCAATCTCATGTTGAAAAAGATCCTCTTCAAGCTCTTGATCATTCAAATTAGGGTTGCTTTCATAAATCTTCTTACAAATCAGCACCCTGCCAATGTCATTTTCATCTTCATTCTGATCACAACTTGTGAATTTTGTTAGCTCACATAAATTTTCATCATCAATAGCAACAAATAAATGGAGTTCAACAAATAAATCAGTCAAATCTTGAATTTGAACACACTCTTTTTCCTCTTCAACTTGTTGTCCCAAACTTTCTCCTTCAAAATATGATTGCTTGACATCTAAATTTGAAACAAAATTTTCAAGATCATCCCAAAACATGTCTTCTTCATCCTCATTTTCATTTTTCTGTTAAGAGAGATTGTTTATTACCTTGTTACAACCCTCTTGAGATTTCAAAACATCAAATTTTTGAACCTCTTCTTGTTATTCTTGAGCTAGTATGGGTGTGATCTGAGATATTCTTTCTTCATCATCTACAAAAAGTGGAAGTTTATCAAATGAATCAGTCAAAACTTAAAAACCATCAGTTTTTTCTACCTCTATACCTTGTTCTAGAATTTATTGTTCGTCAACTACAACCTTCTTTATATCTTGCAGCAACTCTGTCTTATCATTTTGGACCTCTTGAACAAACATATGAGCATGTGTAACGCCCATTTTTGTCTCCACAAACACTTCTTTCTCTTGATCAACAATTTGGTTTTCTTAAGGAAACAAAACATCATTGGGCTCATCTATAGATGGGATAATAATACTTGGACTAGGAAGTTTATTTTCTTGAGGCTCTAGAGACTGCACAGTCTTGGGAAAAGGTTTCTCTTGAGGGATTGTAGGCTAAACCTGCTCAAGAATAGGTTCCTCTTATATGAAGCATAGTGTATTGAACATAGGAATGCCTTCTCCAAAAAGTGGGTTTGGAAAATGAATAGTTGGGCTAGCTTCTTGCTTAATAATAGGCTCTTGAAATGAAGGGAAGCTCCTAATGCTTGGAATTTCAAATTGGGAAGATCTAGGAGACTCACCCTATCTGAAACATAGAATTTGGACTTTGGGAAGCTCCTATTTGGTAAGTTTTAAATTCATCTCTATTTTTATTGCAGCAATTTTTGATCAAGACTCTCCTCAAACTTCCTCTTTTGTATCTCATATTGTTGATCTTGAAGATAATATTGATAATCTTTGTATTCCTACTGCAAATCAGATTCTTGTTGGCTTTCATAATTATAGTTCAGTGAGCAATCATAATCATATTCTTGTTGGAATTCATAGTTTGGACAAACTAATTGTTCTTGCTCCAAGTTTAAACTGGTATTTCTCAGGTCTTTAGTAAGCTCACTCAACATGCTCTTAAACTCACTATTATTTTGGAGCTGATTTATAGGATTTTGAACTTCTTGAGGCTGATATGAAACTTGAGTAGGGGTGGGTGGGACGTAAGCATGTTGAGCATGTTGATATATTGCTTTTTCATGGTTGTTTTGGATAAAACCCGTATCATAGCTACTTGATTATGGTTGATAAGAAGGTTCATTGGCAATATTCTCATAGTATGGGGGTGGGTATACATATTCACTATGAAAATTTGAAATTTCTACTCATATGAAGACCTGGAAATAAGAATAAAAGCTTGATTTTTTTGAAACATACCAACACTTGATCTATAAAAACTAGTAGTTTTGTACCTTGAGTTGCTAGGTGTGTGTGTAGATCCTACCTCCAAAGGTTGTAAATACTAATTTTCAAATCTCAAAATGAGAATTATGTGGAAATGTTTTGGACTAGGAGAGTCCAAACAGTCCCATCGAGCGTGCCAAAAAAAATTGTCACAAAGATTGCACCTGGATGCTAAGTTTAAGTGCTCAAAAATCTCATCAAACATGGAAACATCTTTGATCCTGTGGGTTGCTCATAGTGAAGATGAATCTCCAGATAAAGGGTTGGTTCCTTGTGATACCTCCTACAAACTACCTTCTTTGAGAGGAAAAGGGATAGAAAGAAACTTGGAATTGAAACTTAACCTAGGAGGTGATGAACCAGACGTGATGCACCAGACGTTCTAGATCTACTTGCTAGTCAAATTCACAATCTATTCCAAACATGAAACCTTGTTTATTCACAACTCAGATTCACATGTTTTGCAAAAGTGTTTCAAGTAAAAGGTTCCAATATTTGAAGTTTATTTGAAAGAAAACAATGTTGTTCTCATAACTCACATTCAACAAATGAGATACACAATCCCAGACCTGCACTATAACATATTGTACTTGTACCAAACATTGAAGGAATAAGATAAAAATGAATGGTTTCATGTAAACCACAATATTCTTATCAAAACTACTCACAAACAACACTTGAACAAAGTATAATTGAGAAGGAAATGTTGCTTCTTATTGAAATAAAAGGAATTTTCTTCTACAAGTGGATCAATTTGAGTTACAAAGTTTCTTAGACTTTTTGCAATATACAAGAGAGCAAAAAGGAAAAAACTAAGGAAAAAGATAAACTTTTTCCAATATATACAATAGATGGATCCAAAGTGCCAAGAGGTGGCACTGGTAGTCAACTACAAGTAAAAATATCTCTCCCACGAGAAAAGATGAAAACCCTCAAAAAGAGGGGTCATAACTAAAGTAGTTTGAGAAAAAAATAGGCTCAAACTCACTATCACAATCAATTTGATTGAAATTGACCCTATAATCACTCCACCAACTGAAAATGAGACTCAAAACCCTTGTTGAACTCCACATTTAACTCTGCATGATTTGAGGACTTGAAAAGCACTTCAATTGTCTCTACCTCCTGATTTTGCATGATTTAGGGATGAAGGCATTAATCTGAATAAATAATAAAGGAATCGGTAATGGATCACTTTATTAGGTGTTATTAATTTGATCAATCTTGCATTTTAAATGACAAATAATAAAGTAATTTATTAACTATTTCTTTATTATTTGCTTACATTGTTTATTGATTTCTAAATCGTGCAAATCAGGGGAATGAATGATGTTTGATTTTGATTTCCATTTTGCAAACACTTGCAAAGGGTATGAGGAAGGTATACCACTACACCCAGCAATGGGTATTAGTTAATGCAAATATTTTTTTTAAATAAAGGAAAAAATGACTTATGTGCATGTCGACTAAGATAGGGTAAAGGAAATCCTAACTCGTGGCCTTTCATTTTCACTTTGCATTTTCATTAATTTCCCTAGGCACCACCATGCTAGGGTCTCACTTAAGATCAATAGGAGATTGAATGGCGATTGGGAGAGTTAACTTGAGCTTTTGTTGAGCCTCTTATGCAATTATGTGTTGGGTTGTGTGGTATGTTATTCTTTGCATATTCCTTTTTTTAGCTCGATGCCTTGGATCTTAGAAAAAATGGTGAAAGGGGTCCTCTTTGTATTTTCATTCTATAAAGAAAACAAAAGAAAGTTGTTTTTCTTTTCTCTATTTCATGAGCAAATGTATAGGGATTTTTAAAAGAGAAAAATTTATTGCGGGTCATGACTTCTCCACTGTTATTTATATATTTTCTTCTTTTGACCCCAATGTGTTGTTCATTGTATTTTCTCGTCCATTTACTGATGAAATTGAATTTATTTTCCTGTGTTGGTTCTTCATTACTTGCAAAACAAATCTGGGTTTCATTGTATATTTATTTTTTGTGCAAGTGTTGTATTCACTCAGCCTTTGTGCATTGTTGGGGTTTCAAAAAACTTGTGCCTTCCTTTGTATTACAAGAACACAAATATTCTAGCTTCTTGTGCTCTTCTTTATGCATACAAACTAGGGATTATTTATTTCTGGAAGTCGTGGTTTGTAACTTGAAAGAACTTTGTATGCTCGAGGGTTTTAGAAACCCCTAGACCTGACTTCTATTTTCTTGATCTTCTTGATCTGGGTTCTCTTTACTTCACTGTTTCCTCAACTTCTTCATCATTGTCTTCCTGCTCCCATATCATTGTATGAAAACCTATTGCTCTCTAGCTTTGACTTTCATGATATTGAGTGTCTTCTTATAATGGCATTGTTTTCTCATGAACCTATCATTCTACATTAAATTCATTCTACAGTCCATACTTGACTTAGCCATGTATTATTTTATATGACTACCCTTGTCACTCTTTTGATATGACAGGCCTGTAGGTTCTTGTCTCTATCTTCATTACTGGAAATTTAAATGTCTTTGTTCTTTGACAACTCTCCTAAACTATTTTTTCATCTCCCTTCTTGGTATGATACATTTTTTGCTGCCCCCTTTTAGCACATATAGAAATACCTTTATGACTATTACTTTATGTAGCCATCCTTTTGAATATGTTTTACTATCATAATTGTGTACGTTAGAATATGTAAATCAAATTAAATCTAAACTAGTACACCAATGAAACATTAGATTAAATAAACTAATTTAAAGAAAGTAAATGCAAACTCTAAACCACAGTTTCTTCAAATTCATCCCATTGTCCTCTATCTCCAAGGATTTGCTTCAAAATGCTTGCTCTCAGTTGTTTAAAATAGCAGCTTGTGGAATGGCAACTTGAGAAAATGAGATTAATAAAAATGCATATGCATTGCTACAAGATTAAACTATGAAAATTGAAATGCTAAGATGTTGAAATGCAACTATAGTAACTACACATGAAAATTTGAGATTCGAGGTTCTTTTCCACTCACAAGAGGGTTGTATTTATAGATTTTTGAAGGTAGGAATTCAATTGGCCAAGATCGACGGTTGAGTTCAAACCTTTTGAAATGAACGGTGAGAGATCGAGAATTTGAAAAGAAGATGGAATTCTGAGAGATAGATGGAAAATGAAGAGACAATTGAAAGGTGTCTCTCATAATTAAATAAATAAATATTTAATTATGTGTGAGAGAAATATGAAAAGGCTTTAATTAAATATTGCAAATATTTAATTATGTGAGAAGAGAAAAAGCCTTTTAATTAAATATTAAGAATATTTAATTTTGTGGGAAGAGTGAGAAATTTAGAAAATGCTTTAATTAAATATCAAAAATATTTAATTAAATGTGGACTGAGGAATATCATTTAAATTTAAAATTTAAACGTGTGATAATTAATGTAAATAAATTGTAAAATCTATTTAATTAATTAAGAGGAAGGTAGCATTTAATTAAATAAACTTTATTTATTTAATTAAATTAGAAGAATTGGAAAATGAACAATATAAATAAATAATTAAATTTATTTATATGTAGATGACTTAAGAACATTAATTAAATAATTCATATTTAATTAATTAACCGGTTTGATTAACTGTGACCATTTTTAGATGTGTACAATAATAATGATAGCTCGATTACTGAGTGCCCTCAGTCATTTTTTTAAGACTTTCATATCATTGTATGCAGACCTGTTCTTTTTTTATAGTCATTCACTATCACCTTATGAAACTCAAGGGAATACTTGCTTTGGATTTGATGATTTCCCCTTGTGATATTAACATGGCTGCCATGCTTCTATAGTGGTCACTGTGTATGAATATTTTCTTCCTCCTACAATAAATTAGCTCAACAATATAGTGTCCATGAAGAAACATTTCCCAATCAATGAAAGAAATTCCATGAAACTTAGTTGCTACTTTAATATGCATCCAACACAGACCAAAACTACTTATGCATTTTTAAAATAATGAGTGTTTATCTCTTTGTGTTGATACAACAAAATCTCTGATGATTTTCCTCCATCACTCTCAACTTTTCCTTGCATTTGAAAATAATGAATGTTTATTTCTTTGTTGATGCTTGCTTTAAGTGACTACTTTTACAAATGTGAATTTGTGAGCAAGGTACTTCATCATTTCTATGTATGTATTCAAAGGTACACTATAGAATTTTTGACTATGAATTCCATTTAATTCCATGGCTCCTCTACCTTTACAAATGACTATGTTGTCACAACTCTAATGGCTTTAGAAATGTTCTCTAGATTGTCCTACTATGTCTTTTAAAATCATTTCTCTCTTTGCACATTGTTGTTACCTTCAAATCACATTGGCATACTTCATGTTGCATACTATATTTTTGTAGATGGAAACTTATCCTTTGTATTGTATGACATGATTTTATTGTGTATCGATTACCTTTACTATAAATAGTGGCTATCATAAATCTACTATGTATGCTTGAAAAGTTAAGGCATTATTTTGACACTAGATAGTTACTAGAGCAGGGGAAAGTGCTTATCTAATAGAAGATTTCCTATTATCTTGAATCCTCACTGTTGAATTACTCTCCAAGATTTGATGAACTTTTTCTTTGCTCTAGTAACTATCTAGTATCAAAATTTGGATTTTTTTGATGGCACTCTTGTAGATTATGATTGCAAATTGAATACTTGTGCATTAATGACAGTAGCCTTTAGCATGTTGGGCTCAACCCTTGTGGGAGCCACAATTCTTTTCACATGTTGAAATTTCAAACAAGATTAATCATGAAATGATGAACCTTTACCTGCACAGTGAACAAACAAATTAGATAAACAATGAAGCTCAATGTACCTCTTGATGATGTTGACATTTTTGGCTCTCTTGATACATGTGATAATTTATACCTAATTTAATGCATCCTGAATGAAATTTATATTTATGTTGGTAGGACATATGGTCAAATTTTATAGCCAGAGCTCTAACCAAAACTTTTTATCATAATGCAAGTACACCCAAAGATCAGGAGGAAGTAGGAGTTGGAGACAAAGAAGAACACAAAATTCTACCACAAGAAATGATGAGTATATTATTTTTCCATGTGTTTTCTTTATTTCATATCTTTAGATATATAGCTTTCTTTTTTGTTGTGTTAAATCAGTTATACCCACGGGTTGTGTGGGATATTCAAACATTATTTTGATCTCAATGTATGAAACAACAATGTTTATGCAATCTTGTAATTATTTTCTTTACAAAATGAACAAAAGACTACAATATTATGCAATCTATGTAATTCCTTTTTGTTGTAAAATATTGCATAATAAAAACTGAATTATCTTTTAATAGCATCCATTTTGTGCAATAATTTAACTTAGCTGAAATTTTTGAATACCCTTTCACTTTTAAATGCAATCGCCTGTCCATACTTGAACATCCAAATCGTCACTCTATCACAAGAGAAAATCTTAGAATGGGAATATATGCTTAAGATATCCACACCATAATTAATGGTAAGATCTTTAGTACTAATTTGTAGAATTCAATGATATGGATAGTGATATACTATTAGGATATTTATTTGTTTTCAAATATGAGACATTTATAGTAATAAAAATGTATATATCATTAAGATATGATGATGAACAAGTCAAAATTTAAATAGAAAAAATAGCTATTATAGACTGAAACAAAAAATGCATAAGGGTAAAACCAATAGCATGTGTCACACTTTATAAAGGAATAGTCCAACGACAAAAAAATTATGAACTTCGACCCCATAAAAGTGGTCTTTATATTTTGAATTTCAAAATAGTGTAAACTAATGAAATCTAGAACTTTTGATGAAGTTTATTCCTGCAATTTTTTAAATTTAAAAAAAAAAAATCATTATGTTTTTATCAATTTAAAAACAAATTTTGGAATGTTGAAAATTTCAAAAAAGAGTGACTTCATGAGCCATCAAGAAACAAATTGAAAAAAAAATCATTTTTCTCTAATTTTTTTTCTCCAAATAGGTAACTTCGATATCTTCTTCATGGAAAAAAATTCAAATTTTGATGTATATTTTTCTCATAATAATGTTTTAAAGTCAAACATGTCATAATTTGACATTTTTCATGGATTGTCAACTATTTTCAAATGTTTTAATCATTTTCAAAAAAAACAAATTATACCCTTTTGAAGAAGACTCTCTCCTCTACTGCCCCATATAAGTTTAAAAAAAATTAAATATATTTTACTATTATTATTTTTAATTTTTAACCAGCCTCTTTTTTAATTTTAACAACCTACTTGCATTATTTCAAAAATAAAATATATTAAAACTAATCAAAATATTAAAAAATATATATATTTGGATTCCCCACTCTAAGTTCTATAAAAGGGTTTTTTTTCGTTTTTCCAAAAAAATCTTTTTGACTTGAGAAATATTTAGTTAAAGTTGAAAGTTTCAGAAAATTCTAAAAAATGTTGAGTTGGCTGCCAACTAGACAATTTCGGGTAAAAGGGTTTCTCTCGGAAAGGTTTCGGCCGAAACACTTTCGATAGAAACCCCACACATATAATAAGCCATTTTGAACACCAAATTCAAAGTTTTGAAGGAAAAAAATATTTTTTTTGGTTTCGACCGGAACCTATTCGGTCGAAACCTTGTGTGCCACAAATACGTCATGTGGTTTCGGCCGAAACCTATTCGGCCGAAACTTTTCTGACTGATAGTAGTTCACTCGAAACTATTTATTTGGCTAAAAGTGTGACACAGTTTTGTGATTTTACCCATAATAAAGGGTGGACCAAAGAAATTCAAAAACATTACTCTCTAATTCAAAATAAAGGAAAATATTTTTTTTGTGAAATAAAATAAAATTTGAGAAAAATTTTGTAGCAAGCATTTAGTACAATTTTGGATAGAAGAACAAGAGGAATGTGAAATACAAATATGTCTAGAATATTAGTCCAAAATTCCCCATGAACTAGCATATTTTCTTAGCCCTATAGAATTAAGAGAAATCTAGTGAACTCTTGGAAGGAGGTTTTATTAGAAACATTAAAAGTCCATTTTATTTTGTCCTACATACTTAATCAACCAAAGAGAAAAAAAATATAGAGAAAGGAAGCGGTTTTTTGCCAACTATTGGTGTAATTAATTATTTAATTACACTTTATTAAGTTTACTTAGGTTTTACGTAAGTAATAATTAGTTTACTTAATTAATGAGTAAGCTTTATTTAGTTGAGTTATTTTTAGGTCAACATTAGGGTTATGCATAAATTGCTTTTATAAAGCAATTCATCTCATTGTAATTTTTTTAAAAATTTTGAATATATCAATTTGCACATCTTCATGCAAAGGTCTTTTTTATTATTGTTTCTCTCTTTTGTGGAAGGATTTTCTAGTTTTCATGTATGATCTTGGTTTCTAACATAGTATCAGACCCTTGATATGCAGCCCCTTCTTAGATTTTTGAGAAAATTATTGCAGAGCATGTTCAGAGTTCATCAAGGGTATCATTCCTTGAGATTATTGATGTAGTATTTTGGATCAGATCAAGCATCTTCATTGGATTTAGAGCACTGGAAAAAGTCAAGATTGGCTTTTATTTTATTGATTTTGGTCATCGTTGAAGAAATTTGTGAGGGTTTCAAGCTCGATGATTTTTCGAAAGCTTTGGGGGTAGCTAATTATTTGGGGCACTTTGGGCTCAAACAGAGGTCACCATTGCATTCGCAATGGCCAAAAACCCTAAGAACGCCTTTTTTTTCATTGATTTCAAAGAAATTTGATTCTGAGGCAAAAACAATTGTCAGGGAGGCCATATGGCCTCCTCAGCATGCTCCCCGAGGCACGAAGATTGATTATTTTTTTTAAATGGTGTTTTTTTGGGATCTGTGTCACCGCCTCTAGTTATAAAGGAACCTTCTACTTGACAGCCACCGGGCAGTCGTCGGTCCGCCACCGCCACCAACCTCCATCCCCAACTGACCGTCGCCCCTTCCAGCCCCCGCAGGCCCCTTCTGCATAGGCTTTGGTCACATGTGGAACTAGGCGTTATGCACCCAACCCCCGGCCAGCCCCTCAACACCCTACACGGTCACATGGGTGACCAGGGGCTCTACCCTAGCCCCCTACCCACCAACCCTTGGTCATGCACAGGACCAAGGGCCTATTGTTTTTAAGCCCCCTGGGCTGCCTGTAGGCCATATTGGCCATTTTGGAGCAACTTTCACTAAATTAGGCATAACTTTCACATATGGTGTCATTTGTTTGCAAACAAGATATTGTTGGAAAGCTGATTCTGATGTCAATCTAGCAATGGAGGTAGTTTTTTTATTTTTCTCCAGTTTTATTTTGCAGCTCCTTGAACTCAAATGAAGCATTTTTCACTTTGAAGGGCATATCTTTTGACTCGGTTATCCTTTTTTTGCCATTCTCATGACATTGGAAAGTTGGTTTAGTCCTCTTCACAAATCTGAAGTCCATTTTTATTAGGGAGAAATATGTGAACTGTGTCTTGTGCATGCACTATATTTTTGTTTTCATGCTCTAGGTTTGCATTTTCTCTTTAGTTTATGCATGTTTTTCATTCTCTCCTTTTACAATCATGGGTTATTGTAATAAATGAACTGATATAAAGTTCCATCAGGGGGTTTCTTGCATAATAATATTATTAGAGTGTACTTTCACTTTGATCTCATCTTGATTTTGATGACAACTCGCATGGGTTGTATTTGGTTTATGTAGTTTATTTTGGCCACATCTTGCTCATAGCTTGACACATATCAGATTCACATCGGTTCATATCTCAGATTGAGAGCCTATGGTTAATGATCCTAAATCATATCAGATTCACATCGGGTCACATCTTAGTTTGAGGGCCATTAAATTTATGGTTAATGTTCCAAAATCTTCATGGTACTTGCTCATATGGATTAGTTTTAGTCACAGTTTGGCATCGACATTGAGATACACATAGCTTCCAGATTATTTCATCATATCATTCCCTCTTATGGGGGGCATATTTTTTTATCTACTGTTTCTTCTCACAATCCAGGGTTATTCTCATTTGTGAGTTTTCCAATGTTATGTGGCATCGGGTATGTTGTTGCATTATCATGATTCCGCCTGAGTCCTTTAGTGAATTTCATATGGTTTCTTGTAAACAAAAGTATATTTCCTTTCTTGTCGGATGTAGGTTCCAGTGTTAATCCATAGTGTTCTTCCAATGCTTCTTTGCAACAGGTCATCTCATTGAGGGGGGTTTGTCCCACTCGGTTTTCTCCTCTTTCTCTTTCATTTCATTTGTACATGGGTACTTGATCGGGCCTTGTTGTCAGGACCCATTCATGATTTCTTTCATTCATCTTAGTTTTATGTGCATTCTTTTTTAGTCTCCCTAAGTTGCACTTAAGGGAGGGTGTTGGTGTAATTAATTATTTAATTACACTTTATTAAGTTTACTTAGTTTGTACTTATGTAATAATTAGTTTATTTAATTAATAAGTAGGATTTATTTAGTTGAGCCATTTTTAGGTCAATATTAGGGTTATGCATACATTTCTTTTATAAAGCAATCCATCTCATTGTAATTTTTAAAAAAAATTGAATATATCAATTTGCACATCTTCATGCAAAGATCTACTTTTTTTATTGTTTCTCTCTTCTGTGGAAGGCTTTTTTGGTTTGCATGTTTGATCTTGGTTTCTAACACCAACTATAAACCTTTAAATGATATCTTCATTTCTTTCAATTATCCTACTCTATTAAATTCATATCTAATAACACTACTAACAAGAATGTTTTCTCTAAGTTTGATTGTTAATCAGTAATTTGGTAGATAAAGGTCAGGGATTCAAATAAGCATAAAACTACATTTTGTGTGCCTCAAGGACTTTATGAATGGAATGTCATGCCATTTGGTTTGTGCACAAAACTTTCTTATTTTTAAATAAAAATGGACTAGACATTAAGGAATTTAAAACAAATTTATATAGTTTATATAAATGATATATTTTATTCTAATTACAAAGCCAATATTTATATCTCATCATATATATATGTATAAATACCTATATATAATATAATATGTTTATTATATATAAATACACATGTATACATACATACATACATATACATATATATGATGTGGTATACATTGGCTTTGTAATTAGAACAAAATTATCTTTATTTTACCTTTTGTAAACCTTATCATGTTAGAATTATTTTGATTATATAATAAATATATGTTATCTTGGTTAATAATAAGTGTATCCTTATTTTCTATTTTGTGTTAAAAATGAATTTTAATGCTAATGATTATCATGGAAAGGTTCATTTTTATGAAGTAGGGTGGTTCCAATAGAAAGAACTCATGCAAAATGGAAATAAATGTCCACACTTCAGGCAACTTTAGAATGGGCGCAACTCTAAAATCATCACAACCCAAAACTACCACAAAAATAATTATAGAAAAAAAGGGATACTTTGCTAGATACATTTATCCTATCTTGTAGAGTGTTGAAAATAATTAGAATGGGGTTTATTGACCCTCCAAACAACTATGAAGAGTGGAAACTCCTATTTATGAAGACTTCCTCAATTTTTTGATAGATACACTATTTTACTAAATGCAACTACGCTTTTTGTAGACACCTCAAAATTGACCTCAATATTTAATTAATTATCTACCATAATTCACCATTTTGTAATTTCTTGTGATTAATTAAATAATTTATTATTTAATTATTTTCTATCCGTAATTAATTAGCTCTTATCCTCCACTCATTAATTCTTCAAATTGTGATTAATTAATTAATGATACATCCTAATCATCTTTAATATTTTCTCCAATTAAAATTTCTTCCAAATCCCCAAATTTGTCATAATGTGACAAGTTTCCCTAACCCTCTTTAATGCTCACATATGTGTGAGAATACACAAGTCATCATCATCCTCCACCTCATCTTTGACCAACTCTCCTATTGGTTTCTCACACATGTGTGAGATCCTCTTCCCCATGTGTAGCCATGCTACACTTTTCTCTTCCATCCACATGTTATTCTCATTGATTTCCACCCTCTTATAATTTCCATTTCTATTCCACTTGTCAAACTCATGTTCTTTGTAATGTATGCTCACACATACATGAGCAAATCTAGCCATTTTCCTTATGCCACATGTCACTATCCCAATCCTCCACCTTGTGACACTTGTACCAAAAGGCTAAAACTCCATTTTCTTATGAAACCTTAGCCCTCCATCTCACAATCCATCTCAACCATCTATTTTTCCCACCAAAAATATATAAATTAGAGCCTTTTTTATCAATCCTTAATCAATCAATTTCACAATTAAACCTATGTTGCTTAATTATATTCAAAATATTTATCACATATCATGATTATGTTGAATTGAAGAGTAATCAACATTCATTAAATTTGAACAAGCAAGAAGAGCACATAAAGTGGAGAAGGGTGCCTCCACTTCAAGTTCAATCCAAGGGATTGAGATAGTAAAGGTATAAGGTTTTGTGGTACTTCCATTATCTTGTTGTTTTTAACCTTTTATTATTTTATCATCCTCATTTTGGCATTCCTAGTGAGACCCACATCCTCGAAACTAGCAATTATTTGAATTTTTGTTATAATTTTTTATGTCGTAGGTTCCAAAATAGTGCTTTTGACTTGTGTCTTAATGCTTATGAGATGGGGGTGGTGCTTACATAACTCGTTTAGTGCCTTTGTAACCAATCACATTTGATTTGAAATTAGCTCTTTTGAGTATTTCATGTTTTTATTTATTTTTTATATTGTGTCAAAATTTATATATATTTTGTGTTTTTGTGATCTTTCAAGTATTTCTTAGTCCTTTTTGTGTTGTAACTTTTTATTCTCCATGGAATTTGAAACTTCCTTTTTGGGGAGATTTATTTAGCACCTAGGAATACATCTTAATTATTTTGTTTTCTTTTGTTTTCTTTTTTTCTAGCTTTAGCCATTCTTAGTTATTTTCAACCTATTTTAGATCATTTTGTAGTATCGTAAATTTTCACCTTTGCAATTTCACACTATGTTTTTCTCCCCCTTAAGATATTGGACCTAATTGAACATTTAATTTCATAAATTATGCATTTTGTGGCCCATTTAACATTTTATGACAATTTGCAAGGATGAAACAAATGCTCGCATTTAATACTTTTCCCTCGACTCCTTAAGTTTCAAAAATAGGCTTGGAACACTGACACCTAGGGCACCTATGTCCCCCTATTTTGGCTCCAAATTCAAATGTCGGTGTTGGAATTTTATTATTTAAAATTGAAATATCTAAAGTTGGCTGTTGGGATTTAATTTTTGAGAAATTAGAATAATTGCATATAAATACCTATTTATTGCATTATTTCATATCGATTCGGTAACAAGAAATGATCTAGAAAGCTAGAGAATTTATGATCAAGAAATTATCAAGAGCATTATCAAGCAAGTCAAGAGAATTCATTAGAGGACTTATTGTAGCAATTCAAGATCCAAACATCATGTCAAAATGTATGTGAGTTTGTTCATGTTTATTTTTTCATATTGTTTGTGAAGACTAATTATTGTAGGTCTCCAAGAAATTCAAGCACTTCAAGAAAACCAAGCAAGCTAGATCCAAGCCTTGAGGAGATTTGTATGATTTGGTCCTTCAAGGAAGCCATTAAAGGGTTGTGAGTTGTAACACTTTGTGTATTTATCATTCCTTACTATCATTTATCCATTTATCATTTACATTGCTATTGTGGAAGTGAAAAAACTAACATGTGGTTTGACCAAGGCAAGCCCTTAAGGCACAACCTTTCTTCTCTCTTTGAATGTGCATGTTTCGGGTTTGAAAAGGATTGAAGGAAGTTTAAAGGTCAATTATTTTTTGTTTTAATTGAAACCTTGAACCTTGACAACTCATGGAAACTCACTTACAAAATTATCCGACAGTGAGCTAACAATATGACAAGCGCGAAACAAAAGCTCATATATGATAGTAGAGGACTACGAAAACATATTTAAATTTTCCCTACAAAGATAGTGGCACCTGGGGCTCCTTTTTCCTATATTTTCTGCTCTAAATTTATACCACAAGTGCATAGTGTCATTCTTAGATCATTTTTGTAATATGTTTTTGTCTATGATTTCTTAGCTCTATTATATTTATATCAGAATAATAATTTACATCATTAGGTCAATTGAATCATTACATTTCATCCTTAGTTTTATTTCAAATTTTGTCTAGTGTTGTTTGAATCACCACCCAAGTTGTAATTCAATCATATACCTTGTCCAAATCCATCAAAATCCCATCACACTTCCACAACAAACCACGTCCTCAAATGAAATTAGGGAAAGGCGTCAAAACCCTAAAGTGAAAGATCCAAGGTTTCTCTTTCCCTCTGTTTCATTTTGGTGAGCCTAACATGTTAACATTATATACCTTCTAAAATTTGAAGCATTGCATCCTAGATCTAGGGTTTAGAATTGTATTGTTTTGTATAGTTCATTTAGGCATTCATTTTTACATTATAAAAGGCATAAAATTTCAAAAATTTACATACAAAATTGCATCATAGGTTGTAATAGGATTAGTTTCAGTCATCTTAGGTCATAGCTAAATTCAGATTGCATTCAAAAAATCTACTTTAGATCATTTAAATCTGAAATCAAACTTGAAAGTGTTCATTGCATTCATTTATGGTACTTTTTATATAGCTCAAAAAGTGAAATATTGCATTATTTTGTTTCAAATTTGCATCAAGATAATTGTTTTCAGGTTTAACATATTAGAGTCAGTTAATTTTTACATCTGAAATCTAGAAATTGCATTTACAATTGTCTTTTATTGCTTGATTTTTTTTGCAAATTGTCGCACACTTACATTTTGAGTTACATAATCATAGATTGAGCAAATTTTGGAAAAGTATTCACTGCCTAACTTGTTTGTAAATTGACCTGAGATCCTTAAGTAGTATCATACACAGTCAAATTTTGAATTTTGTAAAATCCTATGTGGGACATAGGTGCCCTAGGCATACTTTTCCAACTAAATTGAGTTAAAATTTATTGTGCAAAACCTTGTCTCTGTTCTCTGCCCAAATTTGGTATCAATTTTTGTATATTAGTTCTATAACTGTTTGTTTTGCTAAAAACATTGCTAGCTTGATCCATAGGACATAACATCATGCTCCCATTGAAAAAACAAATCTTGTTAAGAATTTGAAGGAATTTTTTATACAAACATGTGAAAATAAGTTTATTTCTCCTCTTTTGTTATTTTTTATTGATCCCTCTCCCATTATCTATCCTATGTGTGAGGTTAGCTTGGTGCAAGAGAATGCAATAATTGACAATCATGGAAATCATGTTTATTCTTCTCTTGATACCTCACCTACTTAGGAAGGAGGTATCTTGGTGTTAGAAGATCCAATTGTTGAGTGTCATGAGAATCTAGTTTGTTTCTCTTCCCATACCTCTCCTAATTGGGAAGTTATTTTTGCACAAGAGGATGAAATCATTGCTACATTTTTTCAAAAGACAATAAGATGGATTTCATACATGAATATGCTAAGGTGACATTATACTTCCCCTCAATAGAAAATCATCAACAAGTAGTCAACTCTGTTGAGGTTATGAACGCATAATTGGCTATTAGATCTCCTTTAATTATTGAACCTCTTAAAAATCCTTTAATTATTGGAGATCCTAAAATAAATTGAATTATTGGACCTCATAAAACCCCTTTAATTATTGGACCTCCTAAAAGTCCTCTAATTATTGGACCTCCTAAGTCACCTCTCATTAGAGGACCTCCTAAAGCTCTTGGACATATCCTAAACTTTGCAAAACAACTCAACAGTAATCATGTGTTGAAGCAACCAAGTTATCACAAAGTTTCTCACATGTACAAAACTAGAAATAATAAGCAACCAAAAAAAATGCCAACATTCATCCCATTGCCTCAACCATACCTCCCACCCACACCTAACATTCCTCAGTGTAGTGGTAAGGAGTATGATCTCATAGAACAATTTTGTGCTACCCCTGCTAAGATATTTTTGTGGGATTTAATTCAAACATCGCCTATTTATCATGGCATGCTTCAAAATGCTTTGCATAAATTTTTTGTCCCTCCTAATGTGCAACCAAATTATGTAGCAACTTTACTTAAGGGTATGAATTCAGTCAATGTGGATATCACCTTTCATCAAAATGAGTTGCCCCCTTTGGAAACACAAAAACAAAATGATGCTTTGATGATAATGGTTATTGGTAACAATGTTGGGATTAGGCGTGCCCTTATTGATAATGGTTTTAGGGATTAATGTTTGTATTTTTCATAGTTTGTATAGAATTGGAATAGATAAGAATAAAATTCAATCAGATTCCTCATCTATCTATGATTTTGACAATGTGGGAAAACAACCACTTGGTGTAATAATGTTACTTGTTAAATTTGGTAAGGTTGTGTTCCAAACTCCTATCCATGTCATGCCTAAAAATATTTCATATAATCTCCTCTTTGGTAGACCTTAGATTCATGAGATGAAAGGAGTGCCTTCAACGCTTCATCGTTTAATGAAATACACATATAAAATAAGGTTTACATGATAAAATCTTAATCTTAATCTAAAAATTGATTACAAACTAAAACAAGAATAGAGAGTCCTTTTAGAACATTGATACCAAATTCAAAAGTGGAACCTTTACAAATTGAAGACAAAGATGAGTGCCTTTCATCTATGATAAATTTGTTGGATGATGAGTGGGGATCATTAGATTTCACACCTACATTTATGGGGGAATACAATATCACACCATCAAAATTAGGAAAAGAGAAGTAATTCGTAATGGTATCAACAAAACCTATCACTAAATCATCAAAAGCATCTGATTCCACAACTACTAACAATGAGGAAAACACAAATTACACATCTACATATGATGAAACTGATTATGAGAAGCCACCTTCTTCGAAAGAAATGGAAGCCATTTATGGAAGAGGTTATCAAATTTTGAAACAATTTGGATATAATGGAAAAGGATGTGGTGCAAAAGAACAAGGTATCGGTGTCCCCATAGAGACCAACACATAGGAAAAAATAAAAGGTCTTGGTTATTGTCCTTCAAAAATAGTGAAAGCATCAAAAAGGCCTTCACTTAATCATACAAGAGACAAATAGCATTAGTTGATGCTCCTTACCATGTGGTAGTTGTAGTATCATAACATATGCACTACCATGCATGATGGTATAAACTAGGCTTTATGAAATCATATTTCATCTAACAAGGAGCACCACATCATGATACATATTGGCTCATCTTTGTCCCTACACTTTGGGGGCCAAGGGGTTAAGTAGCCTTGTGTTACATGCATTCATTCCAGAAAGAGATCCATTTGTATCTCCTTAAAATATTAGTGTAGTAAGTACACCAACATTTTAAGGGGGAGCATATAGTCCCCTGCTTATTATTTGCATAAGAAGGTCCCTTTTTAGTGATGATAGTATTACATATCCTAGAAAATGTGACCTTTGTAATGGAAGTGTGGCCTTCTCAATCTGTGTTATGTCTCCTTTGTGGTGATATTGGGTGTGATATCTTCTAAGTGTGTGAATTTTATTGGTATATGATGTTCCCCTTTGTGGTAATGCTATGGCTAGTATTCCCTAAGGTTCGAGCTTTTATTCCCTAAATTTTCCTCTCTTAGTAGTGATGCCATGTGTGATATTCCCTAAGGTGTGACCCTTCATGTATTGAGCAATGCCCCTTTGTCATTTTATAAATCACCTATTGTGGTGGTCTTGTGCATAACTGTTAGAATTGGCTATGGATGCCAAGATCAATGGACCAAATAGAAAGCACAAGAAGAGAGAAAATAATGTGACAAGAATAAACTGTATTCAATGTCAATATGATATGACTCAATGTGTGTAAATGTAGTAGAGACCCCTTGGTTATATAGCCAAGGTGAGAACATAGGAGTGCATAATATTATGACAAGTGTCATAATCTTATGACATGAGACAACAATGAAAAGCTATCACTCCACCTAAAGTGGAAAGTTATAATGTGATAACCACCACAAATAGTGGATCACCCACAAAAGGTGGAAACCTAATCACATGATGTCCATGAAAGGTGGAGGTGATAAAGTAATAAGAAGATAAGTCCACCAAAGGTGGAAATTCTTTAACAACTCCTATGTGGTCCCTAAGTAAACTTAACTAAGGTGTAATTATGACCTAGGACAAGGTACAAAACATTTAATTACACCAACACCCCCCCTTAAGTGCAACTTAGGGAGAATGTACACAAATGCAAACAATGCAAGATGGGTCCCGAAAATTGGGCCATGTTAGGTACCCATGTACAAATGCAATGCAATATCTCACAAATGGAGAAAAAGAGAAAACCCAGTGGGACAAAACTCCTCCCTAAAAGAGAGATGAAATACAAAATAAAAATGCTCTCAATGATGCATGAGAAGGTAAAAACCCCATGTGAGGAAAAAGAACCCCCCATAAGAGAGAAGTAAAAGAGAGACAAGGCAACCCCCCCTCAATGTTGAGTTTCCTACAATGATGGTAGAAGCTTGACATTGAATGCTGAAGATGATCCAATTTCACCGAACAACATTCCTCCCCTTAGGAAGAAACAAAACCAATAATGTATGCAGGATGTATGAAGTCTCTGAAGCATGCTCATGTGTCTCTATGTCGATGTCGAAAGTTGAAACACTCCAAATAGGCGTTCTAGGCCACATTGTTGAAGAGTACAATCCAACATCTAGTAGAGATGAATGTGGAACATGATCCAAAGAGAAAGATATCACCTCTAAAGACAAAGAAGCCTCCTCCAAATGTTGTCCAAAAGCATCCACACTCATGTCAAACTGCAAAGAATGATCATGTAGAGAATGAACAAGAGGGTCAGAGTGTTCCCTCAAAACAATTGAAGAAGGAGCATCTTCATCAAAGAGAAGGTGAATGTCATCAATGATGTCCCCCAAATCTGCAAGATGAGACTCCACAAACAAGTCTGAAATACCTGTCAAGAAGTCATCCAAAGTAGCCATATCTAGAAGACAATGTATATCCTGCTGCACTGAATCACAAGGAACCTAAACTGTGGAATCACAAGCATCGTCAACTGCAACAGTAGATAGAGGAGATGAAATGCATGGCTCAAGTATTGGAGCTGATGTGAGAACTCCAAGTTCAAGTAGCCAAATGTCTCCTCTGAATCATGGTTCATACTAGAAGTGTGATCAACAGCCGAAGGAACAATGTCACCATCAGAAGCAAAATCTACAAAGGTATACAATTGAGATGAATGATCAACCACCCTAGTAGCAATGATCTCTCTACTCTCCAAGTCTCGAATGATGACTGAATCAAGGGTGAACTCCACAGTTCTCCCATCTCCACCATGTCTAATCTGATATATGGAAAGAAGATTATTCATCAAATGAGGAACATAGAAAACATCCTAGAAAGTGTTGTCCCCAAAACTAATAGATCCCTTCCCAATTACACTCATGTATGTATTGTTTCCCATCAAGATAGGAGACGTAGAACAAGGCTGAAATGAAGAGAAAATAGACTACGAAGATGCCATACGACGTGATGCTCCTGAATCTAGAAGCCATCTACCTGATCCTGGACTTGAATAAGCATAAAGAGCTTGACCTTTATTTCCTGATGTAGATGCCAAATGAACTTTACCCTTAGACTGTTTTGAAGAAGAAGGAGAAGAAGGCTATTTAGACATTCTAGAAGGCAAATCAATTTGATTATTTTTGAGAAGATTCTTCAACTCATCAATGTCCTTCTTATAACAATAGTGTTCTTCACGTCCATCCTTCTTGCAATATGCACAAAAATTTCACTCCTTAAATGATTCCCCTTTGGAAGAGGATTTTTTCTTTGTTTGATCTGAATGTGGATTATTCTTTTCTTTCTTTTGTTTCTTACCTGATTCTGATTCCTTCACGTGATTAACAAACAATTCCTGAGATTTAGTAGTCTTGATGAGATCCATTGAGATAAGCTTTTGTTGCTTATGTATCAACATCTCATAAAATGATTCAAATGAAGGTGTAGTATATGCAGACCCCATAGTCAATCTATGAGTATGAAAGCTAGAAACAAAAGAAGCATAATTAGGACCAAGTTTGATCATTGTATTGTAGACCAATTGAATGTCCTTCTTATCAATTCCACATGCTTTACATTGCTCTCTTAGATCATTAACCTTAGTGATGTAGTCTTGGATGTTTTCAAAGTTCTTAGGATCAAGGTTCATCAGGTCATTATCAATTTGATAGCCTCTTACTTCATCTGTAGTACCATACAATGTTTTCAATTTTTCCCAAGCTTCATGAGAATTGTTACATGATTCAATCTGAAACAACAAATATTGAGAAACAAGTCTACGAAGACATCCAAGAGCTTCAGTATGTTTGATCATCCATTTTAACTTTTTATTTGCATCTGTAGGTTCAAGTACCTTATTTTCAACATATAGAGAGTGACCTTCTATCATTAGAATAATCCATGCATTTTTATGGCATGTTGAATAATTATATGATGTGAGCAAAGGAACCTTAGAATGATCCATGAAAATCAGAGAGCACAAGAAAATAGATCAAAAATATGCACCAAGAGACCCCCCCCAAATCACTCAATCAAGAAACCCCCCAAGAAATATCTGATTTGGCACTTTATACTTAGTGCGTTTACAATTGCCACTGCCAAAAATAGCAAGGTGGACTTTCATCTTGGTACATGCAGATTGCCAAAATAGGCCTCAAACTCACTATGAAAAAAATACAGTAGATGAGATAAATCTGATCACACAACTGGAAAGTACACAAGAAATCATGCACTTTCAAAAAATAAATCACACAAAAATGTTACTATAGGAGCAAGTTATGAGCTCCCAAAGTTCCCAAAATGATGATGAAGCAGCAACACCTATGAGAATCTGCAATTTCAGGAAAAACCAGAAGCCAAAACCAAAAACTTATTGCACCACTGCGAAGAGCACGAAAAATTAGCCCAAATAAAAAAAAAATTGCTCGAAAAAAGGAGCCAAAATGACTAAGTTATGAGCCTCTGAAGTTGAACTGCAAAAAAAAAAAGCTCATTAGAGAGGGGGTAGAAATTTTCAATTGAGCAATGATGTCATGCTGACTAAATGATGATGTCAGCAAAATACTATGTTAAATTTAACGGCCTGGGGCCCGTCAAAGTCGTCGTCGCCAATGCCGAAATATTTCGTCAGAATATGCTTTGGAATATTCTTTATGCCAGAATCTCTCCGAGAATATTCTCAGAATCTTACACGAAATATTCTATTTTCCAGAAATTGTTGGAGTACCACCAGATTTTATTTTCGGTGTCGGATTCTTCTTTCGGTTTTGCCACCGCTGGCAAGTGGGAGAGCTCGCAGATGTGTGGGGGCCGCCAAATATGGAGGGTGTGCGGCCGCATGGGGACAACCAAGGGTTGTCACGTGGCATCAACTCAGTGCCCTTCGTACGTAGGTCTGCGTACTGCCTGCATAGGTACATCCACAATTATGACGACCTGGGGGTTGTATGGCTCTTCGGGCAAAAATTTTTTGCCTCACCAAATGACTTGCTCTTATTTGGATGATTGGACAATCGATCTTAGGGTTTTGGGCCCTTCTAGATGCAATGGCAAGGTTGGATTTGACCCAAAATGCTCCAAAAATGCAGCTACCTTTTGGATTTGGTAACCACAATGCAACTTCAAACCCTTATAGATTTGGCCTCGTATGTCCGATTTGGATGAAACAAAAAGCAAAATCGACTTTCTTGAACTTTTCGGACGCAATGGTGAGCTTAGATTTACACCTACAAGCTCTAATATAAACCTGCAATAAAGAGCCAAAAATGGAACCTCCCCAAATCTGGTACCTCTCTTCAAAAAAAGACTCTCCAATGGCACCCAACCCGCTCTGATACCATGTTAGAATTGGCTATGGATGCCAAGATCTATAGACCAAATAGAAAGCACAAGAAGAGAGAAAATAATGTGACAAGAATAAATTGTATTCAATGTCAATATGATATGACTCAATGTGTGTAAATGTAGTAGAGACCCCTTGGTTATATAGCCAAGGTGAGAACATAGGAGTGCATAATATTATGACAAGTGTCATAATCTTATGACATGAGACAACAATGGAAAGCTATCACTCCACCTAAAGTGGAAAGTGATAATGTGATAACCACCACAAATAGTGGATCACCCACAAAAGGTGGAAACCTAATCACATGATGTCCATGAAAGGTGGAGGTGATAAAGTAATAAGAAGATAAGTCCACCAAAGGTGGAAATTCTTCAACAAATCCTATGTGGTCCCTAAGTAAACTTAACTAAGGTGTAATTATGACCTAGGATAAGGTACAAAACATTTAATTACACCAACAATAACATCCCTTGAGGTTTTGGCCTTGTTTTATGTACCTTTGTAGGCGATTTTTGCACCTTTGTAGGTGATTTTGTCATTTTTGCACCTTCAAAGGTGACTTTGTCATTTATGCACTTTCGTAGGTGATTTTGTGGACCCCAAGGTGAGTCTTTGGAAAATTAGTTCATGGATTCAACATAACGAATCTTGTTGGGTTGTGAACTTAAGCATCCCTTTAACATGGCTGCCAAGTATAACACGCCTTGCTTCTTAGTAGAGCTATGTGTTTCATGAGTTTATATCATAATGCAACTTGCTAGCCTTGTTGAACCCCCTTGCTATTAGCATGGTTTTCAAGCATAACATAACATGCTTGACAATAGAGCTATGTGTTTCATGAGTGTCTAGCATAACACAACTTGCTAGCTAGTGAATCCATGTGGCTCATGAGTGATTTGGCATAATGTAACTTGCTAGTCCTCATTGGAACATTCCTTTAACTAACATTTATTTGATGGATGATGTTTTGAATTTGAGAAAATTTAAGACTGAGGTCTATTTTCCTCACCAAATCGAATCCATTTAGTACTAACCTTGTGTTTTATTGTGTGTCTTCTTTGTGTTTACACCGTGTTTGCATTTTTGTTTCATTTTTTTGTCACATATATGTTATGTTATGTTATGTCATGTGTTTTCATCATTTATGCTTTGTGTTTTTTGACATGTATGTGTGTGTATGTTGTCTTGTTGCATTACATACATGTGTGTTCCTTTATGCTTATGTTGTCTTTCTATATGATCTTAGATCCTGGGGGCTTGCATGCTCCCCCTAGATCCTTTGTCATCCTATCTCTTCATCATTTGTACATTCGGACCCCTCTTCACATATATTTTCTACTTTAGTGCGAGTCTAAGCGTAAGTTCATATTCTCACTAAAGTGGGGGCTAAATGTAGTGCCGTAAATTGTCACCCTTGACAATTTCACACTATGTTTTTCTCCCCCTTAATTTATTGGATCTAATTGAACATTTAATTTCATTTATTATGCATTATGTGGCCCATTTAAACATTTCTCAACAATTTACAAACATAAAACAAATGCTCTTTGTCGTCCTCCTACAATGATTTAACAACTAAGCCCTGACAACTATGATTTAGAGATTGGACATCTAACCTGAATATCTATTTCAATCATCATGAAGGTGCATTTAACTTGTCAACCCAGAGATGTAAACTTGAAATGGGTCAACATAGTATGTGCACTAGCAATCCAAAGTAGCCATATTTATCCTACAACTAAGAAATACTCAATGCTGAAAATAAATTGTTTGGAAGGAAATAACATAAGTGTTCAACATCAACCAATAAATAAACTAAGCTTAAATGTATGACAGAAATGAAAATATAAGTGAACAAACAGGAAACTACTTTGTATGCTTTGGTTGCAGGAACAGTCACATAATGGAATTCTAATGGTTGTAGGAAACAGTGCCAAATTCTTAACTAATTACTGAATAGAAAATAACAACTAAACTAAACTAAGGTACAAGATGGAATACTCTCCAAGTGGAGCCCCTTGGATGTGTATCCCCTAAAACAAATGTAAACTCAGATGCACAAAATTATAATTTCATTTCATTTATTGTAAAACATGATAACAATTGAGCAACATGGTTGTATTACTGAAAAACTAAGAATGTGAGTACATCATCAAATTAAGAAACCCCTTGAGAAGGAGCATCTGAGAGTTATTTATAGAAGCTACTAAATAAGCACCTAGCAAGGTAGTCAACTCTGTTAGAATAGGAGGACACCATACTAGGGAAAGCATAAAAAGTGGAGAGGTGGTTACGCATGCACGGAATCTAGTCAGGCATGTTTGCCTCAACACAAATTTAGCACAATAGTAATGCCTATATTTTCTCAACAGACAATTAAGATCATTTATAAGATAGTTAAAACTCCCATTTGATGAGGAATCCTCTGACATTGAGATCCTTTCTTCATTTAATGTCCACCTTGTTGACCGGTACAGTGGATGACCAGTTGGCAGAATCTTCCTGAATTGCGGGCCTCTAATTATATCTGCATGAAAATATTAGTACGCACAACTGCATATTTGTAACTATCTCAAAGTGACATTCATTAATCACATGTAAAATTAACATAGATAGTTTATATAGCATGTCAATGTCATTTAAAGGTTACAAAAATAAGTTCATGTCCAAAGTCTATGATTTTAAGGAAATATCATAAAAAGGTCAACTTCCAAGCATCAAAGTCTATGACAACTGCAACAAATGGATAAATTTTTTTATCAAATTTGAACCATAAACAGGACTCATCACTCCCCCAACCTAAGGTTTTTTTGGTCCTCCAACAAAGGAAGAGTTGTTCTTTTGCTTGGTCAATACCCTAAAATTTGCAACTGCTAGCTGTCCTACATCAGTTTCTATTGTGTGTGAATTAGGGTCCCAATAGAACCCTTGTTGTCTGTCCAACTTGCTCCATCTTTGTCTCTCTGTAGTTATGTCATATCGATAGTACCTGAAGTTTGACATAGGCCACAGTAGGATAAGTGGCTGAAAAGTCAGTGAAAGCCAAAATTGTCCCTTTGTCCTTCCAATCTCTATATATCTATCAACTCTCTTAAGTGTTGCAACATAGTTTTGTGTAGAATGAGGCTCAGCTTGTTTCAAATCATTATTTAGGTTGTTCCACCTTTGTGACAGGTATCCCATTATAGATTCTCCTATTGTTTTTTCTATCTCCTCATATTCTTTATAAATTGCTTCTCTCTCAGGCAAGATCCTATTTCCATAGCTTGGACAGTAAAGAATTTCGTGCCGATCCTTAAAAATGTCTCCTGGATTTCTAGATTCAGCCCTGATGGGTAGGGGAGTGTTGGATTCAATTTGCCTATAAGTCCTGAACTGCTTTCCCCAAATAACTTCATTTTGTATACAAGATATAAATGCCCTTAATTAGACATCTCCAACATACAATAGTGGATTCCAATCATGGTCTTTGGTCACAGCATAATTATGCAAATAGAATTCACACAAAAAATTCATCATTTCAGGAGGAGCAATCTGATAAGCATTGAAAAATTCAAGAGGGGTCTCAATGGAAGGATTCAAACCTAAAACAAACCTTGCTAGTTTAAAAGAAAGATGCTTCTCCTTAAAATACAGAGCATAGACCCTTGGAGGAGTCCCGCACTCTAAGATTTGAGGTACTAAGGTTGCCATATTATCCACATTTTTCTTTGAAGCAACAATTTGTTCATTCTTATCCTCAATCTCTTCATCTCTCTTTTGAATTTCCCTCTTTAGCCTGTGTTTCTCTGCTTTCCATTCTCCTTCCCTCCTTTGCACTTATTTCCACAAGTTAATGGCTACTATGTGCATCAAAGAATCAGAGGGCTTGTGTATTCCTACTTAAAAAAAATTTGGCACTTTTGCTTGCTCTTCATAGAGTACCAGCTACAGGGCTTATGTTTGTTCAACCAATTTCGGCTGCAGGGGTGCTGAATTTTCTCCCAGTTCTAGCTGCAGGGCCTCAATTTCTTGTTCTTTCTCTTGTTGTAACAACTCTTTCTTCTTCTCTTACCGCAGGAGCTCTTGATTTTCCTCATACACTTGGCTTTCAACTTGTTTTGTGATGTCTGTAAGCTTTGCCAGTGTTATGCTTACTGCTTCCTTAGATGTGTCATTTTCCTTGACATTTCCCTACCCCATTGGAGCTTCTATATCCTCTTGTGATGTTTTGCTAGGGTTAAAGCTTCCCTCTAGAGATACACCAAACGTTGGCTCAGCTGGTCTTGATTTTCTAGGAGGGTTTTTGCACTTTTATTTTGTTGCGGGAAGAACAGTGTTAGCCATCTGTTTCTTAGAGCTTGGCACTTCTTTTTCTATCATTTTATTTTTAGCTTTTCCCTTTCTTATTTTTTCCTTCTTCTTATCTGCCCTAGTTCTCATTAGGATGCCAAGAGGAATATCATCATCAGAATCTGGAGAGGAACTTTCTTTTTCTGAATATTCAGCCTTAGAAGAACTAATCTCTATGATTTGCTTAGTTGCAAGAGGGTTTACACTAGGGCTTGCACCAAAATTTGAGGCACCAGGAGTGGCTCCAACATTGTGCACTCTCCTACTAACCCTACGAGGTTGAGGAAAAACCATAGGTCGCAAATGCTTTGGTCTAATTTGATCAATATTCAAGAATTCTTCCCAAGTTGTATCAGACACATCATGCATAGACTTCTCAACTAATAATTTGATCAGACAATAGTGGGATACAGAATTGTCCCTACATTTTTGGGTCTCAACCGTCATGATTGAAAGAAGGTGGTAAAGCACATTTGGAACATTCATTTTTCTCTCGTGTCTCATGTGGTTTAGGAGTTTGAAATGCACATAATGTATATTTGACTGACAACCTTCGCATGTAATGTACTTCACAACATAAACCACTAATTTCTTCCATGGCTCGGATAGAGAGACTCTCTTCACACCTTGTTTGTCCACACTCAATGGAGGGTCAACAGGTTCTATAAATTTAGCCCTAGCAGACTTGGCATCTCTGGTAGTAGGGTAATGTTCATCGTCAATAGGAAACCTTGTAACTTCTGCAATCCTCGCTTCAGTGGCTAGACCTCCAACCCTTTTATCATGGCCTTTCCTTCAGACAATGTCTGGGAAAAATTCCAATGTAACATCTTCATCAAAACCATTCATCTTCAAGAAATAATCTGTCTATCCATAATTTTTGAACTCGGCCAGGAAAGGTGCATCCTATAGTAGTACATCATGAACCATGGGTTCATTTTGAATTAACCCACATCCCATTTTTCAGTTATTTGTAATCAAGCAGTCGCTCTACAAAGCTTTCCTTCTTGCAATCTTCATCTGAAATCCAAACTTCTCCTTCTTGCAATGCTACCAAATTTCCAACACTAGCATCATTTGAATTTTACCTTTTGGCTTAATATTATGATAGGATCAATAAAGGCAATAAGGAGTAATAAATGAAGGCTATGATCAAGGAAAATGGTGGCGGTTGATGTTGTTTCACACATGTGAGCCGTCATCTCACTCAGAATTCAAATTGGCTCAATAAATTAAACTTTTCTAATGTGAACCAATACAGACAGACACATGGACATGGTATTCATATTTTTCCCCCCAACCTAAATTTGCACATGTGTCCTCACATGCGAGGTGGAATGATAATTTGACAAGGGCGGGGAATAATTACATGCTATGGAAAAATTTCCATATTAATTTACAACAATTAAATGAATGCACTAACAGATAATAAAGATATAACAATTGATATGCACATACCTGAATTTATAGAAGATTTGTTGCAAAGATTATGGAGGAAGTACCGGTCACTTTTTAAGAGATCAGCTGAGCAATCAATGAAAGTGGAGTGGAATGAGGGGGAATGGAATGAAGTGAAATGATGGCAGCATGATAGAAGAGAGAGAAAGGTGTAATGGATGGGCGGATGGGTGAAGAAGTGGACCCCCACAAAAGTGGAAGTCTTTATTATGACAAGTTACATACCTTAGTTAGCCAGAAGGAAGGACACTAGGTTCACTTCCTTCGGTTGTAGGAATTTTGGGTGTTGCATGCTGAGTGAGTTGTTGTAGGAACTCCTCCTTGGAAGTTGGCTTGTGATACAACCTGAGGCAATGATCGTTGACAATAAACTTAAGTCTGACAAGGTCAATGGTAGTGAGTTGAGCAACTCCATTAGAAAAAACTTCAGCAACCTCATACGGTCCTAGCCACCTTGTCTACAATTTTCCCACATTGTCTTGATACCTTGAGTCATAGAGGAGAGCCTAGTCGCCTAGCTAGAATTTCTTATCCTTGATGAATTTTTCATGCCACCTTATTCTCCGATTCAACACTACCTTTGTGTGATGCAAGGTTGCCTTCCTCCTCTCAACCAAATCATTCAACTGCATGATTTTGTCCCTTTGCACCTCAAATATATCCATCCCCAAGTCTATTGCAGTCCTAAGAGTCTTATGCTCAAATTCAATGGGCATCATAGTTGTCTTTCCATACAACAGCTCAAATAGAGTGAATCCTTTAGTTGTTTTTCAGGTAGTTCTATAGGCCCAAACAACTTTTGGTAGTCTCCTTGCCCAATCCTTTCTATGGATAGCCATTTTTTTGGTCATAATGGCTTCAATTTCTCTATTAGTCACCTCAACTTGGTCATTGGCCCGAGGGTGATAAGGTGTAGACTTCCTATGCCTAATGTTGTACTCATTGACTAGTGTTGTAACAAGGGTTGAAGTGAATTGAGCCCCTTGATCAATCACTATCTCTCTTGGAACCCCATACCATGTGAAAATTTCCTCATAAAGAAATTATGCAACCTTATTGTCTCTTGCATGCTTCATGTCCTTAACTTCTACCCACTTGGTTACATAATCAATGCATACCAAGATATAGGATTTACCATTTGATGGAGGATCAATGGGTCCTACAAATTCCAATCCCCACTTATCAAATGGAGTGATTACTACTTGGGGATAAAGTGGCATCTCATCATATTTGGTTGGTTGGCCCATCCTCTGGTATTTGTCACATTTCCTTGTATATATCTTTGCATTTGAGAAAGGAAAATATTTTTCAATGAGCACCCTCTTCTCTTTTGGAGAGAAATGAGGGGGAACTCTCGCTGTGACCAGATAATTAGCTATGTCAACATACTAGGGTGTCTAAACATTGGAAAATAGATGCTCATCAAGGAAAAAGTCATCTACAACTTGATTATCTTTTGATGTAGTCAGCCTCAAAAAGAAGTATGTAATAGCATTGGCCTTCCCTGGTTTATCCATAATGGTTATGTCAAACTTTTGCATCAACAATAACCATATTGCCAGCCTACCTGAGATCAGGGGTTTATTCATGAGGTATCTAATGGTTGTATGATCGATGTGAAAAAATATCTAGTATCATGTTATGTAGTGCCTGAATTTTTTTAGGGCATAGATCACTGCCAACATTTCTTTTTTTGTCACTGTATAGTTGAATTCAGCTCCCTACAGATTTTTGTTGACAAAAAGGATAGCATTTTCAGTAGCTCCTTCTTTCTTCCCTAAGATTGATCCTATAGCATATTCTGATGAATTTGTATGGATGTGAAAAGGAAGCTCCCAATTAGGACCCTTGAGTAAAGGAGCATGAGTCAAAGTTGCTTTCAAATCAGAAAATGCCTTGTCACAGCCTTCAATCCATTGGAATTCAACATCTTTAGTTAGGAGACTATACAATGGTGTTGCCATTTTTTTGAAGTCTTTTTTGAACCTCCTATAATAACCTACATGTCCTAGGAAACTCCTAACATATTTTTGTTTTTCATGGATAGGAATATTGGTGATCATCTCAATCTTTACAGGATCTACTTGAATTCCTTTGTGAGAGATGTAGTGGCCAAGAACTACACCTTCCTATATCATTATGAAGCACTTTTCACTATTTAAAGATAGATTGTGGTATTCACATCTTTCTAGGACTCTCCTGAGATTTTCCAATGCTTCATTGAAATCAACACCATAAGTAGTGAAGTCGTCCATATAGATTCCATGCAATCAAGAGAGATGTCTAAAAATATGCTAATGACTATCGTCTGAAAAGTTGTAGGTGCATTTTATAAGCCAAATGGAAGTACTGAGTAGGCATAGGTCCCCCATGGATAGGTAAAGGTGGTTTTCTCCTGGTCCTTTGGTGTAATTTGGATCTGGTTATAGCTGTTGAATCCATCTAGGAAAGAAAATTATTATTTTCCTGCAAGTGAGTCCAAAACTTGATCTACGAAAGGTAAGGGAAAATGGTCCTTTTTGGTGGTAGTATCAATTTTCCTATAATCAACATAAACTCACCACTTCCCTCCTTTTTTAGGAATAATCACCAATGGGGACACCCACTGGCTATCTGAAATGGGGTAGATAAATCCTACATCTAGCAATTTATGTAGTTCCCTTTTTACAATTTTTTTTAATGCAAGGTTAATTATTCTTTGAGGTTGCCTCACTGGTGTACAATCATTTATTATGTATATCCTATGAGTGTAAAGCTTAGGGTCCAATCCCTTCATATCATGATAATCCCACGCAAAAGCACATTGGTGGGCCCTCAGTAAGTTTTAAAATGACAACTATTGTTCTTCACTCACTTTGTTGTTAATATTTAGATATTTTCCTTCTGACACTTGCACTTGTGTACTCAACTCTACCATAGTCACTTCACTAATGCTTGGTACCTTGAGTTCATGTAGAAAAAATGTATGAGACATACCTATTGCTGCAGGAAATTCGGTTGCAAGAAGAGCATATGTAGGAAGAGATTCTACGGGAAGAGCGGTTGCAAGAAGAGTGACTGTAGGAAGAGCGGGCAGGAGTGTCTTCATTGTATCAGCAGAATAAGATGCATGAGAGGATGATGCTTCATCTACCTCATAATGGTTCTGAATTATGTAATATGATACTTCATTTTTATCTTCAAGCTGCATGAAAGGAATTATGCTTAACATCATAAATTGTGCCACAGAATTAACTTCCTCGGCCTCTTCACCAACATGTGGCCATACAAGATCATTCCTATCATGGGAGGGCTAAGCAGGAGGGTAGAGAAAAATATTTTTGGTGCTCTTTCCATTAGAAATGGTCATGTCTCTTATCTGACATCCAATATAGGCATCTGTTATTGCTAACCATGGCCTTCCAAGAATAATGGGGTGTCTGCCTAGTTTGGCCTTAGGAGAAAGAATCATAAAATTTGTTGGGTACTCCCAGGATTCTAGAGTTACCACACTATATTCTACTATCCCATCAGGCTTAACAATAGAAATATCAGCAAGCTGCAAGATAGTAGGAGTAGGTCTCATTTTTGTAACATTTAGTTATTACAGGATGTCCTTAGTCATTATATTTATTGTTGCTCCCAAATCAATCAAAGCATTCTTTATCTAGACCCCATTTATAACAACTCCTACCACAAGACTCCCTGGGTCATTATATTTGGGAATAGTCACTTTCCCAAGCATGATGTCAGCCAACTGTCCCACCACATGAGCCATATTGGGGCCTTTCTTCTTCCTTCTTGGCTTCTTAAGGCATGCTTCCTTGATTTCTTTTCCATATATGGGAACATATTTTATGGCCTAAAATAGAGGTATTTGGACACATATATGCTTTAACTGATCTAAAATGCCAAAATTTGTGTCCTCCTTCTCTTCCTTTTGTTTCAAAATTTCCAACCTCTAGGGAAATGGTGGTTATGGTTCAGTCTGCTTGACTGGGATTGGTTCAGGATTTTTAAGTACACTTGGCTAAATGGGGACATTCAAAGGCTCCTCTTCTTCCACAAGAAGCTCAGTGATAATGAGTGTGGAAGGAGCTAGAAAAGTAGTTCCTGAATGCAAGCAGATGTTACTTACACTCATATCATATACAAGGAATTGATTTGGATCAGCAGAGTATACCGACTGTTGTTGTGGTTTATTATTTAGGTTAGGTGTGGGTTGAACTGGTAGCTCAATAGGTTTAGGTGCATTTGAACTTAAACTAGTAGGAGGATACATTATAGCAGGTTATTGAGGTTGAGAAGGTGGATGCATGTAATTGGTTGTTTGGTTTGGCCATTGTTGTCCTCCCCTCTATTGGGATGTTTGATACCAGTTTCTTGGAGGTGGCTGCAAATTTCCTACTATAGTAAGAAAACTTATCAATGAATCCAAAGAACTCCCTAGTTTGACACCATCCCTGGCAACGACGCCAAAAAATGTCGACCTCCTACAATGATTTAACAACTAAGCCCTGATAGTTGTGATTAGGAGATTGGACATCTAACCTGAATAGCTATTTCAATCATCATTAAGGTGCATTTAACTTGTCAACCCAGGGATGTAAAATTGAAATGGGTTAGCACAATATGTGCACTAGGAATCCAAATTAGCCATATTTATCCTACAACTAAGAAAGACTCAATGATGTAAGTAAATTGCTTGGAAGGAAATAACATAAGTGTTGAGAATCAACCAATAACTAAAATAAGCTGAAATGCATGAAAAAAATGAAAATTTGAGCGAACAAATAGGAGACTACTGTCTGCTTTGGTTGCAGGAACAGTCACAAAATGGAATTCTAGTGGTTGCAGAAATAGACAGTTTTATATTTTTAACTAATTACTGAACAAAAAATAACAAATAAACTAAACTAAGATACAAGACGAAATACTCACCAAGTGGGCCCCTTGGATGAGTATCCCCTAAAACAAATGTAAAATCAGATGCACGAACTTATAACTTCATTTCATTCATTGGAAAATATGAGTACAATCGAGAAACATGGTTGTATTACTGAAAAACTAAGAATGTGAGTATATCATCAAATTAAGCAACCCCTTGAGAAGGAGCATCCAATTCTTATTTATAGAAGCTACTAACTAAGCACCTACCAAGGTGGTCAACACTGTTAGAATAGGAGGACACCACATTAGAGAAAGCATAAAAAGTGGAGAGGTAGTTACGCATGCACGGAATCTGGTTAGGCATGTTTGCCTCAACGCAAATCTAGCACAATATTAATGCCTAGATTTTCTCAATAGACAATTAAGATAATTTATAAGGTGGTTACAACTCTGATTTGAATGATGAATCCCCCACCATCGAGATCCTTTCTTCATTGAATGCCCAACTTGTTGATCGGTATGGCAGATGACCAGTTGGCAGAATCTTCCTAACTTGCAAGCCTCTAATTATATCTGCATGAAAATATTAGTACACACAATAACTGAATATTTGTAACTATCTCAAAGTGGCATTCATTAATCACATGTAAAATTAACATAGATAGTTCATATAGCATGTCAATGTCATTTAAAGGTTATGAAAATAAGTTCATGTCCAAAGTCTATGGTTTTAAGGAAATATCATAAAAAGGTCAACATCCAAGCATCAAAGTCTATGACAACTGCAACAAATGGATAAAAAAATTTATCAAATTTGAACCATAAACAGGAGTCATCACTCTCCTTTAATACTTTTTCCCAAACTCCTTAACTTTCAAAAATAGGCCAGGGACACTGGCACCTTGGGCACCTATGTCCCCCTATTTTGGATCCAAATTCAATTAAATTGGTGTTGGTATTTTATTATTTGAAATTTAAATATCTAAAGTCGACTATCGAGATTCAATTTTTGGGAAATTAGAATAATTGCATATAAATACCTAGTTATTGCACTATTTTAAATCAATATGGCAACAAGAAATGAACTAGCAAGTTGGAGAAAATGATCAATAAATTATCAAGAGCATTATCAAGCAAGTCAAGAGTAGTTATTAGAGGATTTATTGCAATAATTCAATATCCAAACATCATGTCAAAATGTATGTGAGTGTGTTCATGTTTATATTTTCATATTTTTTGTGAAGACTATTATCACAGAATCTAGTAGCGCTCGATCCATGGATAACCCCCCTATGAAACTAGTTCGTTTCCTAGACCCGTGTGTTTCAAGCATGCAAAACGAAGCAATCTTAAATTTTCCTTAAACATGTGGTCTCTAATCTAACCTAGTCCATGTTGAGTGACGATTGGCTTGACTTTTGAGATCAAAATCTTTACAACTCCCTCTAACTAGGAGTTAGTCATTTTTTTTCTTTTGGTGCTCGGGCGGTTATTTTCACCGCCTTTACACCTATTTTTGTCTTGAAACACTTTTTGGTGCTCGGGCGGTGATTTTCACCACCACTGCACCTCAACTCACTTTTTTCACTTTAGGTGCTAAGGCGGTGAAAATCACTACCCAAGCACCTAACCTTCAATTAACTTAAGTTTTCACGCCGCATTTAATGCGCAAGATTTAAGTTAATTCTTATGTTTATTTGCTCAAAGCCGAGTTATTTTCTCATTTTGTTTCTCATTCCTCTCCTCTCATCACTCCAATGCTTCATGTTTTCTTTCCTTGATTTCAAATCTTTGCTCCTCTCCTCCAGCTCGCAAATTTCGCTTCCACCTCTTCGTCATCACCTGGTTGTCTCTTTCAAGGTATGTGCTTTATGTTTTTCCTTTTTATTTTGTCAATCATCCTTCCTTTTGTTCGTCAAATGCTTTCCATTTCTTGTTTTTAAACTTTTTTGCTCGCCTCATTTTTGCTTCGTCGGTATGTTCCTTTTTCCAAAACCTCGCACCTTTCGTTGGTTTGTTTCTTATTTAAAACCTAGCATTTTTGGTTTTTCCAACCCTTGTGTCATGGCGGAGAAATTCTTCGCCTTTACACAAGCTACGAAAATGATTTGAATTTTGATGTCAAGGCTATGAAAATTGTCGCCATGACATCAACACCATATACTAAAAAGTGTCATAGCGGTTATTTTCACCACTATGACACTCAAATCCATTTTTGCAACTCGGTGCTATGGCAGTGAAAATCACCGCCAAGACACTGCATTAGCAAAACCTAAGTGTTAAGGCAATGATTTTCACTTCCATAACACTTAGTCCTTTTATTTATTTATTTTCTGGTGCTCGAGCGATGATTTTCACTGCCCGAACACCAATGAAAATTACCTCTTGGTGTCGAGGCAGTGATTTTCACCGCTCGAGCACCAAAATCTGCATTATCTCCATAACACTTCAAACATGGATTTTTCACCACTTTAGCTTCCACCTCACTATTCACACTCTATTTTTCTTCACCATATGGCAAAACCACAGTTGCTCCATATTGCCTTCTCATTTCATGTTTCTCCATGTGGCATATCTTTCTTCACACTTTTGGATCCATCATTCTTCCAATTAACTTCAAAATACAAAGCAGTCTTCAGAGGTAGGAAAACATCAGTCTCAGCTCCCCTAAATGACAGCTAAAACACCTCCATTATCTCCTAAAGGAAAGATGAAGTATAAATATCAAGGCATTTTCCCTTCGACCATGGTGTTATCAAAAGTAGACAAAATCAAGGATACCGAGATTAGTCACCAAGATCTGGAAGTTTTCATGAAGAGGATTCAACAAAGGCCATGGGATGAAAATCTAAAGGCCATTTCTCATAGTAATCTCCACCTGGTATCCACCTTCCCAACTTTCGCTCATCACACTGAATTTGTGCTTCAAGTTGCAGCTCATTATATTCAAGAAGACAAAACTGTAAGAGATTTTGTAGCTCAAGTTCTGACTAGGCTCGATGGTGAATTTTTTGATATTTTCTTCAAATTTCCACTCATTGAACAATATACACCTGTCACAATTTAGAAGGCTCGGGATATTTTTTATAATGATTCAGTCAGGGCTAAAACATTGATTAACTCACAATGGTTGAAGACTCCTAGACATGTTGTATCTAGATGGTCTAAGGGACTTCCTCATAGTGACTTCAAGGAGGGTGTAAGAGACATGATCACCCTTTTAAGCAGAGTTAAGGGCTTACCTGAATCTTCTCATTTTTAGGATTGGATGTACAAATACATCCGGATAATCAAGAGGAGGAAAGTGCATATTGATTGGGGAACACAGATTAGCAATGGAATCCATGAACAACTGATTAATGTGCCCACCACTCTGAAATTCTATATGACCTCTTATTTGGTGTATGCGGTTGTAGTGATGAGGTAGTTTCTAGGTTTGTCTACTAAAGGGAATAGACACTCTACCCCCATATATGACTATTACTACCAATTGAACTTGAGAGAAAGCTTCCACCATTTCAAGAGGGTTACAGATGCTTTCTTTTCTCCTTTGTTGTTCACTTTTGACCCTACTCTAGAGAAGAAAAGAGTTTCAGATGAAGCCTACAAAGCAGTAAGAAAATTTGGATGTGTATTTCTATGGTTCCCAACCTTTACTTATATAAGAGTAGGTTGTTTCACTGGGTGCCCCTACATGCTTCCTAGGTATCCCTCAGATAAATGGATCCTCATGGAGTTGTGCAGATAGTTGATTTCAGTGCACAAAGAACGGAAAAGGATACATAAACCAAGTTTCAAATTTCCTCTAACCATCGACAGGTATAATATCAAAAGTGTACAAAATTCCAAGAATGTTGCAATAGAAATGTAAATAATGACTATCAAAACCTACAGGTATAGGCATGACTTTGACTATTGAGATCTAAAGAAAAAACTCAAGAAAGGTCACAACCATGTTTAACATTTTCAGTATATATGGGCTGATTGTAGAGATGAGGAAGATGTTTGTAAGACAGATTATTGTAGATTGATAGTTGATCAGATCAAGGCCCTCAATATAGCTGAATTTCCTGAAGACTTCACTAATCTTGGAGACATCCTCAATTTTGCTTATGATGAAGATAACATCGCTAGAAAGCCTTTACCTCTGGTACAATGGTTAAAGAAAGAATGTGTTTACATGAGGGAAAGGATAGCCCCTATTCTACATAAAACATCAGAATGGATTTATAAGCATGGCTATCAAATGAAAGCCTTTAAAAATAATTCAAGGTAGAACCTCCCAAAGAAAAATCCAATCCATGGCCAGAATCTTGTGCCAAAGATAAATAGGTTGCGATTCCCTCTTCATCTCGAAGAGGACCAAGGATCAAATTTACTATGGGAAAGACCACTGCACAGACCACTGAGGTACAAGAACCAAGAACTACCACGTCACATGCAGAAGGAAAGAATCTTGTTTCCAAAGAATTGTCCTTAGATGAAGAAGGAGGAGATACAAAGTTTGAATCTAAAGAATTAGAAAGTGAAGAGTCTAGGGAAACAAAGTCAAATGAAGAAGAAGAACAATCCCTTGAGAAATCTCATGAAGAAGTTGAGAAATATCAGGAGGAAGAGCTCAATCAGGATGAGCAGATTTTATCCCCTCTTCGAAATGAAAATGAAGATATTCCTACATCTTCACAAGGTTGTGCCAACATTCCTCATACTTCTCCAACACCCAAGACTCTTGTTCCTCCCATTCCTTCTTCTCCTCTTCCTACTATAGTAATAAGAGTAGAAGATAATTCTTCCCTACCTATGGTATCAACCATGTTGGCTTATCCTATAGTTGTTCAGACACAAAATATTAATGTTCTATCCAGTTTGTCACCTTCTATCCCCAGCTTGTCATCCCCATCTTTTGAAATTTCCTTTGAAGCTGAATTTAACAGATTCATGGATGAATATTTGCAGAGTCAACTTGGCGTACAAATTACTGGGCCAATTATGACTACTACAACACCTATAGTTACAATCCTAGTCATTTCTCAAGGAGCCACAACAACTCAAGAATTATTAGTACCAACAGACATATATACTTCATCCCTCCCTCCTTGATTGGTATCACAGGTTACTAAGTGCAAGAAACAGATGATCTCCCCTGATGAGTTGGACCTTGAACAAATACCTCCTCCAAAGATCGAGAAGAAAAAGGCTAAGGTTCTTTCAAGACTTCATATTGATAAAGTTGGTCAAAATTTTGTTGAGGTAGGTTTTCCTCCACAACAAGAAGGTGATATAATTATGGAGGATTACATTGTTCAAAGAATACAACTTGGGAAGGTAACTAATGAAATTTCCAAAGTAGATGCCCAAGTAGTGTTGGATGCCCTTGCAGGGAGGCTTGATAAGATGGAACAAGCCAAGAATCTATATAAAGAAAAGGTTGAGCGCTATGCAAAAAAATTGAGAAACATAGAAGGATATTCTACTAGTGATACCCACACTATGACCTTGGTGAATATCAAAGAATCGACAGTACAAAATCAGAGAAGCTTGCATCCAAAGGTAAAGTGTTGTATGATTTTATTGATGAAATTTTAGATCACGGCTCACAGGTTATCACAATTGCAAGTGAGAAAAATGTACAAATAGCCAAGCTTCAACTTGAGCTTGATAAAGAAGAAAGTTTACTATCCAAGGAGCAACAAGAAATGGAAAAAGGCTTGTCATCATGGTTGTAGATGAAAGATCTCAAACTCAACAGGTTGGTGAAGAATGGGGTTATTCCTAATAAAGATAAATATGTGGAGGTGAAGGAACCACTAAAACATAAAATACAAGTAAGAAAGTCTTTAACTGATGATATTCACCAGGTATAGGAGGACATTGAAGGTTATTGTGTTCTTCTAATAAATGGAATGGAGGAGTTACCAGGTGATCTCCTTGATGACAATCATACCTTTCTTCCTCTCAATGAGATAATACAAGTTTTCAAAGAAGCTATCATGAAGCTAGTAGATGATAAAGATTTTTCAAAAAACACCATGCATAACATATGTGATATGCGACTATCACTTGATTGTCTCAAAGCTCATCTGCAAAGGTGCAAGAATATTTATTCATCTGCAAAGAAAACGGTCACCAAAATACACACTCTTGTAGATTACACGGTTGGACCAGATGAAGCGTTCCTTCAAGAGACTGCAAAGAAGTATGAAGACTTTCGTGCCCAGAGCAAAGAACAATAAAGTCTTATTTTTGTCTCCAGTGTTCATCAATTTTGGTGCACCTTACTATGCATATTGTAAATAGTTTTTGACATCTTAAATGTCTTTTTGTAAAGTGTAATTACACCAAAATATGAGATCTAATTACATAGAAATAATTTACACTTTGACTTAGTCACTATTAGGGTTTCCTATTTTTATTCAACTAATTTCCTAAATTATCTCTTCCCTCTTTTCTATAAATAAGAGGGATTTCTATTGTAATTTTTTCCTTTTGATATTTTGCAATGATGTGATGCCCCTTTGAAACAAGCATTGAAAATTTGTATTCAATTTTGTGAATCTAACTCTAATCAATAAAGAAGAGGATTGCATACCAGACTTTGTGTTACATTAATTATTTGAATTTACTTTTATGTGTGTATGTTTTGGTTGAAGGATCTACAAGACTTTTTGCTTGTAATCATTCATGTGGTTCGAGGAATTTCTGCATCTAAGAAGACTTTTTGCTTCTAATGCGACAAATAAATAAAAAATTGAAGATCCAACATTGAAAAGGCTACGGGATAACTTTGTGCCTTTGTGAGCTTTCCCTTTTCTTTTAGTTTGTTATTATAAATCACATCTGGTATCTCTACGCTTTGCTTTGAAAAGATAGAGATATTGGCATTACTTCTTTTTGTCATGTTTCAGTTATTAGATCTAGAACTTTCAAATCGTGAAGCATTGTAAACATCTTCTCTGAAAAAAGAGAGAAGCATGAATGTAACACACCCCCCCATTTTTTAAGTGTAGTGTACATTTTGTAAGTACTTTATTAGTTTTACTATAGCTTCTATTAGCAATAAGAAGGGTGCCTCCCCTTTCTGAGATGAGAGATTATGTCTCACATAGTTGTGGCTGAAATCTAGATAGTGTAATATATTGAAAAGTTGATTACATTATTTTCACCCAACAAAGACTAATCCTTGTAGTCTCCAAGCAATTCAATCACTTCAAGAAAATCAAGCAAGCAAGATCCAAGCCTTGAGGAGATGTGTATGACTTTAGTCCTTCAAGGAAGCCATTAAAGGGTGGTGAGTTGTAGCACTTTGTGGATTCATCATTCCTTCTTATCATTTATCTATTTACCATTGGCATTGCCATTGTGGAAGTGGAAACACTAACACAGGGTTTGACCAAGGCAAGCTCCTAAATGGCACAACCTTTCTTCTCTCTTTAAATGTACGAGTTTTAGGTTTGAAGAGGATTGAAGGAAGTTTGAAGGTCAATTATTTGTTGTTGCAATTGAAACCCTACACCTTGACAACTCATGAAAAATCACTTACAAAATTATTCGACTGTGATCCGAGAGTGCAACAAGCAAGAAATTGAAGCTCAAATCCGACATTAGAAGATTGCAAAAATAGGTCTGAATTCTCCCTACAAAGATAGTGGAACCTAGGGCACCTATGTCTTTTATTTTCTACTCCAAATTTATATCACAGGTGCATAGTGTCTTGCTTTGTCCATTTCTATAGTCTGTTTCTATCTTTATTTCTCATATCTTCTATATTTTTTATTAGAATATTAATTTACATCATTAAGTCAATTCAATCATTACATTTCATCCTTAGTTCCATTTCAGATTTGGTCAAAGGTTAGTTGACTCACCTTTCAGGTTGTAATTCAATCCTATACCTTGTCCAAATCCATCAAACTCCCATCACATTCTATCACACTTCCACAACAAATCACATCCTCAAATGAAATTAGGAAAAGGTGTCTAAACCCTAAAGTGAAAGCTCCAAGGTTTCCCTTTCTCTCTGTTTCATATTTAGAACTCTTTGTCTCTATTTTTATAAGAAATCATTAATGTTTTGTATATATGCATAATTATGCTTTTGACATGTGGATTAGCACCTCCATCAAAAGGTATACTCCCCTATGCTTTTTTTATAATAATTTTATCTAGAATAATTCTTATGGTAAATAACACTTATGTTTTTCAATGTCTCTACTTTGTGTTTTGGAGCCTACAATGTTTGGAACTTATGTCCTGTTAATTACCATTTTATTTTTATTATTTATTATTTTGGTTTTATCCTTAACCTTTATATTTTATTTAGAAACTAATAAAGTAGTGCAACTAGGTTTCACTTGTCAAAGGTCAAAAATAAAAACTACTAACATTCTTTTGCAAGATGGCTTGTCAAAGTTTTATTTCTTTTCACTAGTTTTAGTTGCACTAAAGTTAGTCTAGGGGCTAAAGAACCTTGTTTTCTATTTTTATAGAGTGTGTGATTAGTTTATGCTCTCCCCTTGCACCTAGTTCAATTTTGGGGATCAAAAACCTCACTCTCCCTCTTTGTTATAAATTAAATCCCAAGGCATGCTAGTTTGTGTGTATGCTCTCCCCTCATGCCTAAAGTGATTTTTGAGATAAAAAAAACCTAGCACTAACCTTTTCCATTAGGTATACTTGAGGATTTTATCACCCCAAGGGACAACCACAACACATGTTTTGACAAGGTATATATAGGGGGAGAATAAAATTTGTATCTCAATCTACTTGCATCATGTTTGATGAATCCTTAGGGACCTTGTGATTCATGACACAAGGTGAAGGATTGGTTGTGAAATTATCTCTCAATACACACTTGTAGATAGGCTAATATTCATAGATTGGTCCTTAGATACCCTTATGGTATTTTGAGGACTCTAAGATAAAGAGCTTGTAAAGCCTAGATAAAACATTTTAACTGTTAATTAGTGTGGTTTAGTTGATGCTTATTGTACCTTGGATTTACTCACAGTGTACTTGCATGTGGTGAAATAAAACTAACCAAGGTAAATCATTTTGGCCATTATTGGTAAGGAAATTTATGTGTATGTGGCTTATCATAGCTATCCATTCATAGGTAGATAATATTAGCTTCAACTCATGGGCCTAAATTAGTTAAACACACCTAATTGAATGATTTAGGAAATTTTTGCAAGTGTTTTTCGCATTTACATGTGATAAACTTGTAAAAACCACTCAGCCTTACACCCTAAAATTAAATTCAAACATTGTACCTTTTTGTTTTAAATATCTTGTCAAATCCTTAAAACAATCAAATTTTCTAGTTTAGTGCTTTTGCCTTGTCAATACACACTTTTTCTATTTTGGCATCTATGTTATATTCTTTAGTATTTGTTTCAATGAATGTTGGAGTTGTTCTTGTTAGCATTATCACTTATCAATTATTTTGACCTATTAGTTCATGCCTTCACATATCAATGCTTTAGCCCCATGTTTTAGCACTTGCAATGTTAAATAAAATCATGATATTGGTAGCCATAGGTAGACCTAGTTCAGTCATTAAACCATCCTAAAATTATTCCATCTCCCCATACCAAAAGCATAGTTAACTTGAACATTAACCACAAACCTATCCAAGTAATCCTTTCATCCAACTCACTTTTATTTACCACCAACCATTACTCGATTTAGACTTAGATTAGACATCCTCCAAATTTCACAAGCATTCCAACATTTATCAAAAATCCCACTTAATTTTTTTCAACCATAGACATAACCATCCTTGTTTGTTTGGAATTAGGACACATAAAAAATCCTTGATTTCCATCTAAAATTTATTACTCAAACTTACACTTCTATCTCTAGCCATGGTCAATCAAAATATAAAAACTATCATCCAAATAAAATTCTAAAAGCCAAAATCATATTTATCTAGAATTCAAATCTAGATCTTTCAAATAGTCACACCCCATTTTGTATCACCCTTTTTATTTGTGTTACTCAATTATGCATTTTAAAATTTTGATCGTAAAAAATTGAATGATGAGAAAACAGGAATATAATTTATCTTTCTTTTATTCTAAAAAGTATATTTCTATGAAATGATGAAAAAATGCTTTAGAAATCTTGTGTTAATGTAAATATGATTTATTATTATATTATGAGTTTATTATGTTGACATGATTTTTGCTAATATAATATCATACTAACTACCTTTATCATTTTGATGAGATGGATGCGAGAAAACTAATTTCCCCTTTGAGATGATAAGGAGAGCAATCAGAGAGAGGATGGTAGATCGTGGATAAAAACTTTGGTTATCAAAATCTAATATCATACACACATACTTATGCATTGATAGGAGTTATGCTATTTTCTAATGAATTTTATGCTGATCGTTGAATCCATTCATTGACATTATGTCTTTGTATCTTGCATGAATGTGATTATACAGTTGTGTTCTAACCTTTGTGATGATTATGAATTGTTTTATTGAATAGATGTTATGTAATTTCCAAGCTAGTAATCGTGTTGATTATCCATCATTATTATGAAACTCGATTTTATTTGTTAATTCTATGAGCAATAAAAATTGATATTAGCATTATTCTTATTCTCTCTATTTTCAAATAGTGTGTTTAATTAGAAATAAATATAAGTGTTTTGATGATCAATACGTATTTATAAATATATATAGTTTTAATTGATTAATGCAAGATTATTGTGAAGGTTGTATGATTCATATTACATTGAAATTTATGTTTGAATCCATCAACTACCCATACATTAATAGTGAAGCACATTGTATGAACTTGGACAATAATGTGAAGTGAAGGGAGTAACAAAGGCACTTTACTGTTGAAGTGTTTGGGAAGGGGTCTTGATGACTCATAGTATGGAGATGAAATGGTGGAAGAGAATAAAGGGTGTGAGATGGAATTGTTGACAATGATGGAGAAAAGGAGGGAAGTGAGAAATAAAATATTAAAAAAGAAGGGGAAAAGAAAGGAAAGGCACAGGCAAAGAAAGAGGGAGAGGAAGTGAGAAGGTTTTGTGCATTCGAACCAATGTAACTTAAACTAGTATTTGTTCAACATTTTGGTTTATGTGTTTGGTCTTATGAGTTTCAATAGATTTTGAAATGGAAAAAAATTAATGTCTTCTATATAGACTCCACATTTGTATTTTTTTTGGCATTCTATATAAAATATGTGTTGTGCAGTTTTCGCACACACGCCCCACTGAAAGTGGGAACCCTCTTTCTTTGCTTTTTGGTGTTTTGGCCCTTCTTTTCTGGGTTTTTTAGCTTGCTTAGGTTTGTGCTTTAATGTCCATTTTTCCAATTGAGGTGGCATACTTTTGAAATCTATTGAAAATCTGAATTTTTGACTTTATCTTGAGTTTTTCTCTATTTTCGGGATAATCCGCCTGGGCCAGATTCTCCCGGTTTCCTCCCAGTGTCCGAAATTACTATCTTTTGCACTAATTTCAGGAAAATCCGTATGGAACGTATTTCCCCAAAGTTCGTCGCCCCATCGAATCCCCGAAGTCCGTGGCAGTGTCAAATCCTCGAAGTTTTTTATAGTCGCGGTTGTCTTGTCGAATGCACTAATGGCATTTGTGTGGAGGTCTTGCGGCTTTGATATATTGATTTTTGGAGAAGTAATTAATCATTTGGGATTGTTCATTTGTCATCATTTGAGTTTATGTCTTGGAGTTCTTGGACTTTTGCTGGATATTTGGATTTTTGAAGTTATTTTGTGAGTTTCCATCTCCTGTGCGTAGATTATATCTAGCTCACGTTGAACTATTATTTGTCGGCTTCATCAATCACAACCTTTGCGCTTCCATGGTATGTAGATGTGCCCTTTTTTATGTTGATTTCAATGGTTTTTCTTCATTTTCTTGGGAGTCTTTCGTGGTTTCCTAGTTTCGGGTGTGTATCCTCATTTGGCGTCTTGGGGTTGTCCATTGGGATACCAGCCTGTTTTGATTGATTGAATATTTTTGATTGGTCTGGTATTGTATCTTATTTGAGCATTGGCTTGCTGTAGTTTCAAACTTTCCATTTTGGTGTATGAGCGAGTAGTCTGTGCTTTCATGGTGGAAATCTAAGGTTCTTAACTTAGGGCATGGCCAATTCTCTTCAAAATTGTTGGGAAGAGTGTCCTTAGTTCATGTTTTATTCATTGGAGGCCCAGGTTAGGTTGTTTTGGAGTTCTGTCCTAGGTCCGGAATAGTTTGAATCAATTTGGTGAAAGTGGTGAAGATGTAAACAGGTTTGGGTTTTTGAGGTCCTCGTGGAATTCCACCTCCCCCAGATTTCCCTGACTTTTCTATCTCTTCTTCTTTTGTCACTTTCTACCGGATTTCATTTGGTTTCGCCAAAATCCGCTCCATCCGAATTTTCTCGGATTTCGCGGTCGGGTCATTTTACCAATTTTGAGCTTTGATACTATTATATCTAGATTTCGCCAAAATTCGTTCCATCTGGATTTTCCTGAATTTTCCGTGTCTCTTCAATTTTCCCAGTTAGTTTTAATTGTTACCATTTTCGCCAAAATCAGTCTCTGGTGGATTCTTCCGGGCTTTTTCTAGGAAACGTTGAATTTGATGGTTATAGATCTTTGGTTTATGGGTAAATGATTTGATTGATTTAAGGAGATTATGGTAAGTGTTTCTAATGATTTCCCTTGGTTAATTATTGAGTTTAAATGATGTTAGGGGATTTTTGAATGTATGGTTTGCTGGAATCCGCCTAGTCCAGATTTTCCCAAAAATCCTTCCTAGTGTAGAATCCGTGAGGGGAGCTAAATCCTGAATTTTGAGGTAATGATATTCTACACTTGTTGTTTCTTATGGATCTAATTGTGGTCATCTTCATATGTTTGCAAGCAGGATCGGGACAAAATGTTGTTGGTCGAGGCAAGGGGAAGTTAACGGATCCAGGTGCAGAGGCTTCTGCCATCTTAGATGCAGAAAAGGTTAAGTTAGATATAAAGAGCAGAATTCCTGAGAGCAAGTTGACCTCAATTTGGTCAGGGATAATAGATACAAACGTAGGTATGTGGTACTACGAGGAATTCAAGGCTGAGATGTCAGCACCAGTCCCTCCTCTGTTGGAAAAAAGAATGGTGGAGTCCAGGTTGGCTCATGTGGCAGGTTTCCCTTCTATAGTGCAGTGCTACGATTTGGTGCTTGAGTGTGCCAAAAATTATGATAGTGGGACACAGAGAATAATCGGTCCCCAGGGAAGGATTCTTGCTGGTTTTAGTCTTGTGGCCATTGCTGCAACTTTTGACATACCTAATAGGTCCCATGTGGTGGGCTTTGACATAGAGGTTGCTAAAAAGTATTATGAAGATAACATTGTCAAGTCTCAACAGGTGATTAAATCTTGGCTAGAGAAGCCCAAATCTCATTTCTCTAAGTTGCCTAAGCAACTATTCAGGCTTAAGTTCAAGAGGGAGTATTACAATGCCATCACCCTTCTTAGCAGGTTGGTAGGATTGAAGAGTGCAGGTGTTTTTGAAACATGGATGTTCAATGTGATTGCCAGAGTGGAATAGGGAATTGACTATCATTGGGTAGGTGTTATCAGTAGTGTGATCCATCATCAGTTGTGTAATGTATTGCAGACCAAGACTTTCACTATGACCTCTTACCTAGTGTATTCATTGGTCAGGCTTCATCCATACAAAGGGTTGAGCACTAGGGGTAGTTTTGGGCAGGATGCTATCTATGAAGTGTATCCACAATTGCACTTGACTGGTGGAAGCTACCGGAGGTCAAATTATGCCTTCACAATGTATATTACCAGGTTCCTCCAAGGTGCAGAGCATATAAGAATCTTAGACAAGGCAAAAGAGTTGATAAGGAGATATGGAGCATGGTTTATCCAGTTCCCAACCTTCTCATATATTAGAATTGATGGTTTTCAGAGGGCTCCCTACAGACTCCCCAATTATCCCACTAATCATATTATATTATTGGAAGTCACTAGGAAAATCTGTGACTTTGAAAATGTTGTGAAGGGAGAAATGCATAAGACAGGTTTTGGGAATGATTTCCCTTTGAAAATAGGAATGGGAGAAGTTTGTGCCTCCATTCAGTCTGCTCATGCTTCAAAGGAGGAGATGGGTACCCTTGGGCTCTCTTTTCATTATAAGAGAACAAGGTTTGATGTTACTGGCGAGGCTCAAAAGAAGGCCAATAGGGATTATGGCCATAAGACTCATATTGAGGAATACTAGATCAACCTTACTGATGAGTTCGAGGTGAGAAAGAAGAGGTTTTCCAGGTTGCCAATAGACTTGGTGAGAGTGTATAATGTAAAGTCCATCCTAGATCTGATAGTGGAGGATGGAAATGTGATCCAGGGTCATACTTATGAGGCAGTGAAGGATAAATTAGTAGGAGAAATTGACTGGTTAGAGGAAGAAAAGACTGATTTAGATCAGGTTATGGCCCCAGTGATCAAATATACCAAGATGTGGTTAAAGCACAAAATATTGGAGTTGGAGAGCGAGGGTGTTCCATGCACCTATGAAATAATGGGAGACTTAGAGTCTCATTTTTCTTCTAAGGCTTCACTTGAACTAGATCCAAAAGGTAAAGAGAAGGTGGGTTATCCTTTTAGAATCCAAGTAAGAGAGGTTCAAGTTGAGAAAGCTGCAGAGGAAGGCAAACAAAGGAGGCTTGTTGCAAAGAAGAGGAAGCATGCCTCTAGGAAATAAGTTGAGAAGAACCAAGAGGAAGAGGAGGAAGTTGAAAGTGTTCATGCACTGATGAAAAAGAGAAGAGTCACAAGGACATCATAGAAGGTAGAGGAAGCCCCTAGGGTTGACAAGGAAATTGATTCACCAGTGATAGAGGTGGAAAGCTCAAGGGAAAAGACACAAGTCTACATGAGGAGGTCAAGGACTCCTTCCCCAAGGGATACTGTAGAAAAAGAGAATGTTTCAGTGAGTATTCCTATTGTTGAGCAAGAAAATCCTTCCATTCCTTAAGATGTTGGTAGTGTATAGGGAGAACCAAAGAAGGATGAAATTCCTAAGGATTTGGGAGAAGAATAATTTCAAGAAGGAGACCTCTTTAACACAGAGGCAAAAATTGATAGGGTGGTGCAATCTCCCTTGGTTGCATATGCAGATTCACCTATAAAGGAAAAAGTAGAAAGGTCTCCTCAAAAGGAGGAGGAGATACCAGCTAAGGCCCCTTCACCAGTGCATGTGGTTGTGGAAGAGAAGGTACAAGGAGAAGAGAACCCAACTGTGGATGTTCATAAAATTCCAAATGTTGAAAAGGATGCAATCGCTGACCAGCAAGAGGAGGGACAAGATAAGCAAGATAGGGTGCCTGTTGGGTCCACTATTTTGGATTGGCTAGAGAGGGAATTAAAGAATAAAATGGTAATAGTGGAAGATGCTCCTCCTAATTGGGATGCCCTCATGGCTAATGTAGAGAAGGAGAAGACTAAGAAGAAAGCAAGGGTTGTATCCCAAATTGAAAGGGATGGATCAGGTAACAGAGTGGCCCACATTGCTACCCCTTCTCCAGACAAAGATAGGGACAATGTGACTGCCCATGACTATAATGTGCAGACTGTTGACTTGGGGTGTGCTACTGTGGAGCAAGACATTGAAGAATATGTAGGCTCTAGTGCAGTGATTGTGGGGATATTGAAGAAGGCAGTACAAACTAGGCATGAGTTGGAGAAGGAGAATGAAAAACTAAGGAAATACTTGCAAGAGTTGATGAAACCCTTGCAAGCTATTGCATCCTCCTCTTTTGCTATAGGATTTCTACCCCAAGAAACAATCTCTGAGTTAGAAAAGATGAAGGACACCTCACTTGCTGCAGTTACCTGGTTGCAAGGTGTCCAAGCTAAAGGAGATGATGCCATTAAGGGCATATTGACAACTGGGGGTGATGCACTGAGATCGATAGATTGGTTAAAGGCTGCATTAGCACAAGTTGATGTGGATACCAACCTCCTACTGCTAAAGACTACAATAATCATGGAGTTTACTGAGGAAAAATTGGTACAGTGCAAGATTCTTCCTTTTTCAAGAGTTTCTGAACCTTGGGAATGGTTTGAAATCCTACAAATGAGGCAAAAGGCCCTGAAAAAGATCCACAAACAGGTGAAGCAAATTGAGGATGCTCTGACTAGCATTCATGATAGGTGCATTTCATTCTTTGAGGTCATGACTGGAAGAAAGAAGTTTGCTCCAAAACATCTTAATTTGGAACAACTTAGAAAATGGTGGAGGGATGTTTATTCTCCAGTCAATGAGGGGCCAGTTACTGGACATCAGTTGGATGATGCTGCAACTTATATTGTAGTCATTGATAGTTATTTGACCAACAAGGCCGATTGGGATGGTATAGTTAGGCAGGCAAGAGAGGATATCAAGTCTCTTGAGAGAAAGGTTAGGGTTTTGCCTATGCCACATGTTGTTGAGTTGGATAGGGTCCTGTTGGTCATACATGGTGAAGAGGATAAAGCTAAGGACAAGGATGGGGAGTAATATAGGGTTACATTGGTATTTGTTCTTCCCATTAATTCACATGTATTGGGCCAAACTTTTGACATCTTGGTGGTTTTGGATGAAATTGGTGCCAATAGCACATTTCATATGTTCAAATATCTTTTAGGCCGACCTCTTGTAGGTCATGTTTTTATTGTAAAATTATAATTTGGGCTGACCTATCTTATGAATTCTCTATAAAGGGTTGGCATGTTGCCTCATTTGGATATATATAGAGATTAGAAAATAGAGATAGAAGGATAGGTAGATCAAGAGAGAAATAGTTAAGTAATAGTAAAGTGAAGTAGGGTTTCTCAAGCAAGTGTTGTAACAGAAAACTGGAGTTGTTGCCACTTTGGATGACTTAATATAAGAAAGATATTGTGTTTGGTATCTATCTTTTGGAATTTCATCTAGCATGGTTCTTGTTATTCTTTTTTTCAAATTGCTTAGTGGTTTATGGTTAAATGATTTGGTAATACTTAGGGTTTCATGTTTGGAATATTTGCAACAATCTCTAGTCCATACTTTTTGCAGTTAGTTGATTGTTAGTTGCTTTGCAAAGTTAGTCTGGACTTATATTTGTGCTTAGTTCAATTATGAAGGTTTATTCACCTCAATTGCAATAGGATTGATTGAATGAATGTTTATGATTTGAAAATATTTAAATACCTTAGAAGATTGCACTATTTTTGTGGAATTGCATATTCATCTGGGTCAAGTAGAGAATAGTTTATGAGAGATCGGTCCATTTTAAACATTTTATTCTTTAGCATTTTCAAATCTTAGGGTTAGAAGAAGTTTTATGATTATCTCTGAAACCTTTATCTTTTGTTGTTTCTTTGTTATCAAGGGTCTAATTAAGTTTCAAAGTATCAATTTATTGTTTATATCTGATAAGATTCGAAGTCCAGTGTTGCTCGTAGTAAAGTCCCATTGTGATTACCAACATTTTCACATTTATCATTGAGTTGTTTGGTTGCATTATCAAGACCTGACATTAGAGACCTTGGGGTTATCTCTTTTCCCATAGAGACTTACCTTTCAAGAGAGATAGGATATCATATTTTGTCTAAGTTGTTGTTGTGTAGAAAACATCATCAACAATAAGGATATTATTTTAATCCCTGATGTTATAGACATTTGTGTAATAAGGGTTTTATTCTTAAACCTTGATGATTTTAGAATTCAATGAAAATATATGAGTATGCTTTTATAACCTATTGGATGTTGTGGTTATGTTTCTGATATGTGGTTGTCATTGATGTCAACACTATTAGCAGTGGTGTTTCTGAAGGTTGCATATGCCAAGAAGATTGGGAAAATTGTAAAAAACATAGTGCAGGTAATTAGTGAATACCTAAGAAGGTTAGAATGGTGGAAAGAGATTTAAGTTGCTAATCTAAAGGTGTGCTTCAAAGGGTTTGTTACTGAGCCTTTCTATTATCTTGTCCAAAAGTTTCAGAGGTTCGCAACAAGATTTGTGGAAGTTATGAAGTTTGTGTACCTACAGTTATTCAATTTTTGTAGATGGTGTTCTTGGATGAAGTGGATGAAATTATGGTAATTTCATTTGTTGTGCATGTACCTGTGATGTTCATGGATGAGTCTATATCATGCTCTATCCTTGTTGTACATTCGCATTGATCAGAGTGTTCATGATCAAATATTTTTCTGATGTGTGCTCGAGTTTTCATGTTCTTGGCCAACATGACGGTTTTAGCATGTTGCGGATCCATGAGGATTAATATTTTATTATTTAGCATGTTTGAAGGTCTTTGTTTGGGTCCTCACTATGTTGTGATCGACTTGTGTTGTACATTGAAATTTATTCATGTATTGAGGCCAATAGTTTTAATTTATTATTTATTTATGGCCGACTGAATGGTTGATGTAAATCCATGTAGCGGATATATATATATGCAATTGTTTTACTCATTTAGAGGCAATGCTTGGTGTGTATAAGTGATGTACATGTGAGAATAAAAATCAGATCATTCAAGAGCAAAGCAGAATGTGAAAGAGATTGAGAAGAGTGTGGGAGAGTGTGTAGAAGTTTTTGTGTGCTTAACTGGAACTGTAATCAAGATTTTATAGAAGCTAATTTCTCAGTTCAACTTCATCAGATGGATTTAATCTGATTACTATATGTAAGGCAGTGAGCCTACCTTCTAAGCAGTGTGCTCTAGGCAGTGCAGCTGAATGCAAGTGCATTCCTTTTCATTCTTCATTATACTTCTAACAGGGTATAATCTTGTGGACTAACATCCACTGTGGTTTTTCCCTATCAGGGTTTCCACGTATAAAATCTTGGTGTTCATGTGTCTCTAATGTGTTGTTGATTTATTCTTGCACTGTTAATTATTAGATTTGAGATTTGAGGATTGATTAATGTTGTATAATTTTGATTTTGGTAACAACTAATTCACCCCCCTCTTAGTTGTCTATCCTTGTTTTGCCAACAATTGGTATCAGAGCTAGTTAATCTGAAGAAGCCTAATAGCTTGAGGTGATTCGAGATGGCATCATATAAGAAGGATAGTCCTAGATTCGATGGTGCAAACTAATCTCTATGGAAATTCAAGATGGAGTGTCATTTGAAGTGCATTGGTGAACCCTTTTGGAAGATTACACAAAGTGCATATACTATTCCTCATAATGGTCCCTCCTCTAAACATGAGATCAAGAAAGCATAAGATATTACAAGGGTAGTAGAATCATTGTTGAGTGCTTTGACAGATTCAAAGATGACAAACGTGATAGGATTGAAGACTGCATACTAGATCTGGAAAAAGTTGGAAACATTGTATGAAGGAGATGCACTAGTGAAAAGTTCTAAGCTACAAAGTCTGAAAGGCAAGTGGGAAGACTTGAAGATGAGTGAAGATGAGAACATCCTCTCTTTCTCTCAAAAGATAAATGAACTGGTGTTGAGCATTAGATGTGTTAGTGGAGTCTTAGATGAAGAAGAGATTGTGGCTAAGATACTTAGATATGTGCCCCCTTCCTAAAAAACAAGAGCTCATGCTATTGATGAACTCGGGATAGTGACAAAATATTACAAGAGACATGCTAATTGGAAAACTTGCTGCATTTGAATTGAGTGAATTTGGTGAGTCTACTCCTAAGACTGAATCTGCCTTCAAGGCTACTGTATTCGGGAAAAGCAAGCAGAGATATGATTCAAGAGAGAATTACAAGAGGACATTCAAGTATGAAGATGAAATGAAGCAAATTGAAGATGAAGAAAAGGAATTGGAAGAACTGGAAGCATTAATTTTGAAAAGAGAATCAAGAGGTCATGGTAAGTACAAAGGAAAGTTACTTATTAAATGTTTCTTTTGCAATAAGATAGGTCATTTTGCATCTAGATGTCTTGAAAGAGTTTCAAAGTACAAACTTGAGAAGACTAGATTTCAAAGGAAGTGCTATTACGCTGAAGAAGGTGCAACTGATGAAGAATCTGATAAAGAAACTAGAAATGAAGATCAATGGGTATTTATTTCTATCAAAGAAAATGGTTAGGTGTCCACTGAATTTGCCAGTAATGTGAATGTTGAGAAATCTCTTGCAGCAAAAAATGAAAAAAAGGATGAGTGGGTAATTGACAGTGGATGCTCACATCATATGACTGGTGACAAAATCAAGTTTGTAAGCTTGGAAAACTACAATGGTGGTGTTGTAAGATTTGGAGATAACACTTTTGGTGTGATTCGTGGTAGAGGCACTATTTATAATGGTGGTAAGCACCATATTGATGATGTTCTTTGTGTAGAAGTCTTAAAGCATAACTTTTTGAGTGTTGGACAGATGATAGAAAAGGGTTACAATCTACAATTCAAGGATGGTAAGTGCAGAATAAGGGGAAGCTCTGGAAATATGATTGCTTCAGGTACAAAGACAAAAGGTAATATCTTTCATTTGAGTGTTACTAGTGAAAGTTGTTTGATTGCTCAGATTGATGTAATTTGGCTATGGCATAGGAGGTTGTGTCATGTTAACTTTGATAACATTGTCAAGATAAGCTCTACTCAAGCAGTTAGAGATATTCCTAAGTTAGTGAAGCCTACTAACACTATGTGCAAGGAATGTCAGATGGGAAAAAAAATAAGAAATTCTTTTCGGAGCAAACAATATAGCTCTAATGGAGTACTAGATTTGATACACACTGATCTATGTGGTCCATCGAGAATTAGAAGCCTACAAGGTGAAAGGTATTTTATGTTTCTCATTGATGATTACTCTAGAATGATATGGGTTGCTTTCTTAAGAGAAAAACATGAAGCATTAGAAAAGCTCAAAAGTTTCAAAGCTATGACAAAGAATGAGATAGGTCAAAATATCAAATTTCTAAGGTCAAACAGAGGTGGTGAATTCACTTCATAGGAATTCAATTCTTTCTATGAATAGCATGGAATCCAAAGACAGTTATCTACTCCCCGAACCCCTCAAAACATGGAGTTGTTGAAAGAAAGAACATAATTGTTCTAGACACTGCTAAAACCATGATGTTGGAAGAAAATGTTCCTCATTTCTACTGGAGAGAAGCTGTAAGTACTGTTGTGTATACCATTAATAGGGTGAATGTCAACAGTAATTCTGGCAAGATACCTTTTGAGCTATGGTTTGGTTATAAGCCTATTGTCAAGTATTTCAAAATCTTTGGAAGCATATGCTACATCAAGACAAATGATGATATAGGAAAGTTTGATGCTAGAAGTGATGAAAGAATCTTTCTAGGATACTCTACTAAAAGCAAAGCTTATTGGTGCTTTAATAAGAGGTTGAAGAAAATGGTTGAAAGTGCAAATGTCAAAGTTGATGAAGATATTGGTAAACCATCTAGATCTAGTGGATATGATTCAGATGATCAACATTATAGTGCTAAAAATGGAAATAATGTTCAGGCATAGAATCAACTTCAAATTGTTCTGGTGAACCAAGGGAATCAAGAAGCAAAAGTGCAAACAAAAGAGCACAAGAACAAGAGGTCAGAGAAAATCTTAAAACTCCTAAGTATGTGAGGCGAAATCATTCTGATAGTCAGACCATAGGAGATAAGAGAAAATGTGTGCAAACTAGTGTCGGTATGTGGCGATTGATCATTGTATACTGTACACTCTTCATGTATCCTCACCGAGGTTTGGGGCCGGGCCGGGCCCTGGGCAGACCGCCCCCGAGAAATTTTTTTGTCTTGCTTTTTCGTGGAATTACCGAAAAAGGGAAAAATCACCGAAAAGGGGAAAACCCCAATTTTGTATAACCCTAATCCGGAAGCTTCTAAAAAGTTGGATATAAGGGGTTTGTAATAAAGTTACAGTAGAACAAGAAAATGCGATTATTCACGATATTGTAATAGGGTTTTACACTGGTTAATGAAATCATTAGATGGTTGCGGTTTGGTGGATGTAGCCCACATTAGGTGAACCAAGTTAAATTCTCTGTGTGTTTTATTTTTTGGTTTATTTGATAAAATATGCATTTAGCTTTTAGATATCTGCCTTTGAAAACCTAACAACTAGAAGAAGAATTATGGAAGAATACTATCTAATTTCTAAAGCTGAGCCTATAAATATCAATGAAGCATGAAAGGATGAATATTGGATGGAATTCATGAAAGAAGAACTAATGCAGATACAAAAAAATGATACATGGGATCGTGTTCCTAGACCTCAAAACAAAAATGTAATTGGAACCAAGTGGGTGTTCTAGAATAAGTTGAATGAGCAAGGTGAAGTGGTCAGAAACAAAACAAGACTAGTTTGCAAAGGGTACTCACAGATGGAAGGTATTGATTTTGAAGAAACTTTTTCCCTTGTTGCTAGAATTGAAGTTGTAAGATTATTTCTTGCTTATGCTACTTTCAAGAATTATAAAGTTTATTAGATGGATGTAAAGTCAACATTTATGAATGCTGAACTAGAAGAAGAATTTTATGTTGAACAACTGGATGGATTCTAGTTGACTAATAAAAAAGAAATCTATGTTGATTGAAGAAAGCTCTATATGGACTTAAGCAAGCTCCTAGAGCTTGGTATGATAGATTGGATAAATACTTGTTGAAACTTGGATTCAATAAAGGTACTACCAACAATAATCTATATTTCAAGTTGGATTAGAACAAAGAACTAATCATTGAAGTCTTTGTTGATGATATTATTTTTGAAGGTGATGATGATTTGTGTATGAAGTTTTTTGATGAAATGAAAAGTGAGTTTGAAATTTCAATGATAGGAGAACTAAAATTATTCAGTTTCTGTAGATGGTGTTCTTGGATGAAGCGGATAAAATTATGGTAATTTCATGCATTGTGCATGTACCTGTGATGTTCATGGATGAGTCTAGATCATTCTTTATCCTTGTTGTATGTTCACATTGATCGGAGTGTTCATGATCGGAGATTTTTTTGATGTGTGCTTGAGTTTTCATGTTCTTGGGCGACATGATGGTGTTAGCATGTTGTGGATCCATGAGGATTAATATTTTATTGTTTTTCATGTTTGAAGTTGTTTGTTTAGGTCCTCACTATGTTGTGACCGACTTGTGTTGGTGCGCATTGAAATTTATTCATGTATTGAGACCGACAATTGTAATTTATTCTTTATTTGTGGCCGACTGAATGGTTGATGTAAATCCATGTAGCGAATATATATATATATATGTGATTGGTTTCCTCATTTAGAGGCAATTCTCAGTGTGTACAAGTGATGTACATGTGCGAATAAAGATCAAATCATTCAAGAGAAGAGCAGAGTGTGAAAGAGATTGAGCATAGTGTGGGAGAGTGTGTAGAATTTTTTGTGCACCTAATTGGAATTCTAATCAGGATTTTGTAGAAGCTAATTTCTCAGTTCAACTTCATCAGATGGATTTAATCTGATTAATGTATGTAAGGAAGTGAGCCTTCCTTCTAAGCAACGTGCTCTAGGCAGTGCGCCTGAATGCAAGTGCATTCCTTTTCATTCTTCATTATACTTCTAACGGGGTATAATCTTGTGGACTAACATCCACTGTGGTTTTTCCCCTAACAGGGTTTCCACGTATAAAATCTTGGTGTTCATGTGTCTCTGATGTGTTGTTGATTTATTCTTACATTGTTAATTATCAGATCTGAGATTTGAGGATTGATTAATGTTGTATAATTTTTATTTTGGTAACAACTGATTCACCCACCCCTCTTAGTTGTCTATCCTTGTTTTGCCAACTTAACCCTATGTTATTTGTATATTTATGTAAAAAGGTAATTTTTTATAAATATCAACCCTTTTATATTTTTGTATATAGAGTAGTTTTGGTTTAAGAGAAGTTTGAAAAATGTGTATCTATTTAACCTATCTATGATTTAAATTTTGTATCTAGCCTTCTATAATGCCTGAGTATTGTCTTAACTTGATAGGGTATTATAAATGTGATCTTATCTTTAACTACCAAGTAGTTTAAAATCTTAGCCTATTTAGCTAAGTTATTGTTAACGAATTTATGTTATAAGTTAGCCTCTTCGACTTTATTTTATGAAGATAAACAAATTTTGGATTAAGCCTTTCAACTCTATTTTTTTAAAATAAAAATATAATATATGCTAAGCCTTTTGGGTTTACTCTATGTGAATAGAGATAAGAATTATCCTTAGCCTTATCAATGTATCTCTTTGTTAATAGAGATAGGTCTGATCTTAGCTTTATCAGACTTATTTAGTAAAAAGGTTTTAGTATTAACTTATTTTTATGAGCTTGCTATGCAACATTAATCTGTTCAAAAAATTATGAATTATTTTTTCTCTTTGCTACTATAGGTATAGTATGATTATTAAAGCCTCGACCTTGTAAGGGTTGAGAGATTTTGCTAGCCAATTTTTCCAATGACTTATGTGAGTTAAAAAAAAGAATGTTTAGTCTTTTGGTTAATAGTGTTCTATACAGTAATAGAGGAAAAAGAAAGATAAAGAAGGTATATTGATTCCATATTATAGTTATGATTATTATATGTGTAAGATTTACAAGATTCTTGATAAGTGTGAATATCTATACATAATAATATGCATATATTTAGATGTTGAGCATAAAATTATGCAATGATTTATTAAACTATTTATATCATTGAATATCATGAATATATGTACACATTATTATCTACATAACTATAATTTTTTGATATGTAAGTATATATATCTATTGTATTGATAAAAAGAGGAAAATTATAATTCAAGAGGTTGCAACAATAACCCAATGATGCTTTGTCATACCCTCAATAATCCAAGACATAAATTCTAGAGACAATGGCCACATAGGGCTAAGAAATTATAGTGTATTCCATGTGATTGACAAGACTTTCCTTGTAGGGATGAGACATTACATTGCATTCCATGATATTACCAAAAAATTCCACATAGGGCCAAGATATTATGCTTTCCCCATTTGTTACACTTTGAGAGTAGCTATACCATGCCCTTCATTCTATTGGAGTTGAGAAGATACAACTTCATAGGAGCCCAAAGATCTCTGCAAGCAAATAACCTGTTACAAGGAGAAGCAAAGAGAAGCAACAAAGGAAATGCTCAAGAATGTGGAGCAATGTATTCACCTGAAAATGTAAAATGAATAATGATACAAAAGATATTTTTCAACCATATATAGATGAAAACCCTAAAAACGAAAACCCTAGGCTTGCACAATAATAATTAATAAATTAATTAATTATTATGCACCTAATGTTAGCTTAAGTGAAAAAGAGGTAAAAGGGAACTTTACGTTATTAAACAAATATTGTTTAATTAATAAAGTAAATGTCCAATTACTCTAACACATTCTACAAAACCTCAAAAGGGATACTGGTGCTAAACCTCGGCTGAATTTCATCATAGCCAAACCTTGAATCCACATAACCATTTCATATTCACCTATCAACTATTTCTTGGAGAAAATAAAAGAATTCCCTAATCCAACCCCAGTTTTGCATAGGTTCTAGGCTCAAAAATTTCTCAAGGAAGCTAAAAAAGTACTCTATCCTTATCCCATGATGTGCCAATGTTGCACTAGATAAATACAAAAGGAATGGATATCACCTTACCTCCACACCAGGGATGAAAATAAAATGTATATCTTTTGGCCAAGGAATTCCTACTCCTAATCAGGTCACTGCTATTGTGTCCTCCACACCCATAAGATACTCCTATCTGATTAGCAACCTCACCATTGCAAGGATAATGCCCTTAGAGGCATTCAAATCTAAAAGGGTGGCAATGAAGCATGAAGATATTTATGAGCTTAATCTATATCACTCGCTTGCTAACATGAATTCCCACCCTAGAATAAGTTTTATGACTTCCAAATCCAATCTCCCCTTAGCCATGAAAATTGATTTTAGCCTAAGCTTTATGATTATACTAAGAAACAAATTTTTCCTTCTTGGAAACATTAATATGATTGGTGTGTCCATCCTTGTGAATCCAACAAAGAAGCTTAGCCACCACAAACTAGTCCAACATCTTCATTGTCTAGCCATAAATAAGAAACATACATGGATTGCATTTACTCCTATAGATGCACCATTAAATATCAAATGCGGTATCGTACACTTTTCATTTATTGATATACTATTATTAATTCTATATTCTTTAGTTACATTACTTTGGTCCATGGATTGGGACTTTTCTATAAAAGAGACACTTGGGTGCCCCTTAATTTTTTTCCTAATACCATCTTCCCCAGCATTATCTAAGCTATTTGCTTCACCATTTTCTTCCCTATAGACATTCATTATTGAGAAAATATTGAATCTATTGAGGATTTATACCACCACCTGTAGGAAGGCTTGGAATTTCCAATTTACTATCTTCTTTGACCCGAGTGCATTAACAACCAGAGAAGAATCCTCTTCAATTTCAATATTCTCAATTTTTAATTCTTGGCAAAGATGGAGACCACAAAAAAGGGCTTGGAACTCAACCTCATTATTTGTTCCTTCTGTGAGAGTTTTCAATAGTATACCCAATATTTGACCCTTCCAATTTCAAACAATGCATTTTGATTTGGAGATGCCAAGATTACCTTTGGATGCACCATCAAAATTTAAATTTTAACAATCTTGTCAAGGGGTGTCCAAATTGAATTAGCTCTTAAATATTGGGATTTCATTCCACTCGAACCAACAAAAGGATGGTATACAAATCCCAAACCACTTCTGCCTCTTTTTGTAGTCTCAGTCTATGAAGAACAACTTTTGGGGGCTATACCCCACCACCTCGTTGTTCACCACCTCTACTATAGAAACATCTAGCTTATTAATGAATGAGGGCAAGCTCATCTCCTTCCCTTGAAAAAATATTCTATTTCATTCCTTCCAAACTTCCCATACTAGGATTGAAGGGCTAATTAACCACAAGCTTGAAAAAAGAGCATTTTTTCTTAAGATAAGCCATGATTAAAACAAGTTGAGTATATCCTTAGGTAATGCACTAACTCAATTGAGTTTGGAACATAACCATCTCCAACATTTTTGTCTGAAGGGAAATTCTAAAAATAAATGATTTGTATTTTCTTCATTATATTTGCAAAGGATACATCTAAAAGGGCCTTGATACCCCATTTTGACAAACTTGTTAGTTGTTAGTATCCTACTTTATATAGCTACCCAAGTGAAAGATATAGCTTTTGGGAGGTAATGTTTGTTCTAGCAAAGGTTCCATGGTAGAAAATTCATTGTTGTGTCTTTCTCTAGGATTCTATAATCATCTTTTGCATTATACTGTGTTGTCTTTGAGCTAGTCCATACTAGAATATATTTGCCTTCTCAAATAGCGATGATCTTATTTTTTTAGAATTGTTTGTATTTTCTCGACTTCATTGGGTAGCAGACCCACTGAACCTAGTTCTTTCCTATACCAACTTAGGACACCATCCTTGCTACTTGCTTCCAAATAATCTCTAATAGTTACCCCCAATTATGTGATAGAATCCTTTGTGAGTATCCCACATTCAATACACTATCCAAGCTTGGAAAATCCCTAGGAATCTTCCCAAAATAAGGTAGATTTCCCATCATGAATGTCCCAAGATATATATTTTGTGATTAGAGAGTGGTATTCTCTCGTGAAATTCCAAGTTCTCGAACCTTTGGGCATAATTTTTTAGATCAAAATGCTCCAATCATAACTATTGTTAAGATACTTATTATTAGTCAAAAAATAGGATAGTGAAGACATCGATTGGGAAATCATACTGCATTTTAGTGAAAAGAACTTTCAAAGCACAATATTATAAATATAGCATATATACTATGCGTAGGATAAATGGGCCACATCCCATCCCATAGATATTTGTATAAAGGAATATATGCATGATAGAGTGCGATATAGTGTAAGGCAAGAGAGAGAGGAAAGAAAGAGAATATGTAGTAAAAAAATAAATATATATGTACATAGACTAATGTATGGAAGAATAAATGTATATAGATTAGGTAAGAGTTAAGAAAGCATATAGGGGAAGATATTACATTGTACCAATTTTGATCTGATTAATAGAATAGATACCCGAGTTTTACCAATTTGATGTTATTTTTTATTCTATGAATGCATAATTAGATAAGTATATGTCTAGTTGCATTGGTGTTCATATTTATATTATTGAGAGGAGGTATAAACTATAACACTTAGAAAATACTTGGGGCTCAAAAAATTGGTTTGTGTTTCCCTAAATTTCTTGCTAACACTTATTTTGGAGAATCTTGGCCCACTTTGATTTATTTCTTGTATACATTTTCCAAATTAATTTTTCACCTAGAGCTTTATTTTTCTTTAGGAGATCTCTCAGCCCTATCCCCATATGGATTTTTCTTTGTATATCTTGTCCCATGCAATGAGAACAATTTTATTTTAATCTAAGGATCCTTGGTAGGTGATAGGTGACACAAAGAACATAGCACCCAATTTTTTTTGAAATCAGACATGGAGAAGAAAGATAATCTAGAGAAAAGGAAGTTAATTAGTAAAATTATAAAAATATGAAAGAACGTCCTCTTGGCACTTACCTTGTGAGAGGGGGTTAGTCACCAAGGGGATGGAGAATAGAAAGGGGGAAGATTTCAAAAGAGATCTTGGAAAAGATGTGACTCCTAAGAGAAGGGATACCAAATAACTACAATGAGAAATGATAAAAGACTTAATGAAACTCCAAACCAATCACACCCATAGAAAAAGGAGACAAAACAACCACAAGAAAGATTAGAGAATAAATAAAATTGGTAAGAAAGGTAAACATGGCTAGCCCAAATGGAGAAGAGAAAAGACAACAAATCATTGAAAGAGAAGAAAGACTTCACATAAGAATGAAAATAATGGAGAAGATGAGAAGTGAGTGTTGGCAATAGGTGTTGTCATTGATTTCAACCCAATATAGGCTATCATTGATTCCAAAGATGATGTTGAAGTGTGTACACTCTCTGGGATAGTTGTCATGTTGTGATATCGGTTGGAACAAGTCTGCAGGGCTATACAAGGAAGAATAATGATCAGTATGTTAACTAAGTATGTTGTGGAATTTAATACTCATGTTTTTTTGTGTTTATAATATGTCTACATTGATACAATCATAGTTTGATGTACCTCACACAAAGATATGTTACAAAATTTGTGCTAAAGCACTCACAAGGAAAATTCATGATCTGATGATCCACATTCTTCCACAAAGAAGTATTTTGTCTTGTGGTTTTGAAGGAAAGATGATTATGTTGTAAAGGTGCCACATCAAAGGAATCATTTCATAACACTCTTTGCAGTCAAAGTTACAAGTAACATTGTTTCAGTATGAACCCTAATAGAGGAAAACAACGGTGGAAGCCAAGTGGAATGCTCCACATTCTTCTAGAAGTGAAGGGATGTTCTTATAGTTTTGTAAATATGCTTTGTAAAGATAAATAAAAACTAATTAGCAATATCAAGTGATGTAGTGGTCTACAAGTACATTTTTTTGAATGACACTTAGCTACAGTCTATTCAGAATGCTTTGTTCTTGTACTTTCAGTGGGTTTCTCCTCATGTGCTAGAATTTTATGATCATATACTTAAGGGAAAGGTTGAATGAATATTTTGTATGGTCTACAATGCCTACACCTTGGTTTGCATAATGATTTTGGTATCCCCCTGACTATGTGAAGTCAAGCAATAACAATATTTATGGTACTTATACTAATCAAGCCGACATGACTTGTTTTCTTCATTTGCAGTTGATCCTAATCAGTTAATATTATTTTGGAGAATATGTGGAAGTTCTCTTAGGCCTCAACATAGTGTGTTTTGATCCACAATCAAAGTTATTTCACTTTGGATATGTTTTGATGCTAACATGTGCAATATCATTTGTTACATCTAAGGGTCATCTTTTAGCCAACTTAATTAGAGGTTTTGTATTGTTGTGGAGAATATTTATAGAAGGATAAATCATTTATGAAATGTGATGTGTGTTGGATGTGGATTAAGTAGAATGTTAAACATGAAGTATGCTAAATCTATATGAAGATGTAAATGTGCAAAAAAGGAACTGCAATGTTAGCATAAGTCAGATGCCTCATCCACAATAGTTGAAGTCTTAGTTTTATTATCATAATTTTCATTTACCCTACTCTGAGATAGTGAGTCTTATTAGGTCCTTTATATCTTTCCCCTAAAGTTGTCACTGCTTTAGTGTGTACAAGTCTATAGGTAGTGAGCCTTAAAAAACATTGTAAAACCTTTTCAGTAGTGAGCTTTTATATTGTGAGTTAACTCTCACTGTGGTTTTTCCCTCATTGGGTTTTCCACATAAATCTTGGTGTTATGGTGTGGTGCACGTTTTTCTTTCTATTGTTCTTTCAATTCATATGATGTGACGTGTTTTCTACAAATAGGAATTTTTTAATAAATGTTGATTCATCCCCCCTCTCAACATTGCTTTGTGTTAAAAAATGAGTGTGATAATAAGGGTGTTTTTGAGCATGGAAAAGGGGGAGCTACCAAGAAAAAATAAAAAGAAGATGACAATAATTGGGAAACTCTAGAAAGATCAGAGAATTGTTGGGGAAAAGAGGGATAATTGATAACTAGTTTAAAGAAGAATATGGATGATTATGAAGAATCCAAAAAAATGTTATTAGGACCTTACCATAAGACAAAAACTCTATTATTATCGCAATATTTTAGAAGTCTAAAAATTGGACCATACCTATTAGAACTTACTATCAACTTGAATGTTAAATTTGTAGAATTTTGGAAAAATATGAAGAAGACCCTATCTGCTCAAGAAAAATTCTTAGAAGAATTAGTCAATAAAAGTATAAGGAAAATACAAGAAGAAGAGAAAATAAAAAACAGAGAGAATAGATTGAATTTGGGACAAGAATTATGTTTATCATCAACTAAAATGATGCTGGAATAAATAAGAAAATAAAAAGATACTTCAAAGAGTCACAACCCCATGACCAGGATCCATCCCCTCATCCATATAAGAGTTAGAAAATTCTAAGAGAAGTGATACTGCAAGATAAGAAAACATGAAAAGAATAAGGAAAAGAAGTAGAGTGGGAAGAAATTCTAGGAAGAGAATATTTCAATATGAAACTAGCAAGAGACAAGGGTAGGGAACAAAAAAAAAAATAAGGAGAAAGAATAAAAACTTAGTTCACCCATTCAGAAAGTTAGGAATAAAGAAAGAAAAGATAAGATGAATTCTTCAATCAAAATCCCTATATTTGTAAAAGATACAATAGAAGCAACATAGTATATATTATTATTAGAATCTTTATGGGAGAGATAGTATATTAATGAAGAGCAACCAAAACTACTTGATTTTGTATCATCACTCTGGAAAGATGTTTTCGATTGGTATAAGAAGACCCACTCTAAACATGGGAAAAATTGGGACGAAGTGAAATAAGACTTCCTCACTAATTTTGATACTTTGGGCATCCCCAAAGAAAGCGTAAGCAAGCTGATAGATCTCATACAAAGGGAAGTTGAACCCACCAAATAATATGATAAAATATTCAAGGAGGTCTACCATAAACTAGAGGAACCATTAACAAAAAGGCATAAAATAGAATGGTTTATTTCCAGACTTTAGAAAGACATAAGAGTAGCCTTGTATGTCGGAATATTCAACACCTACATGGATCTAATCACTATGGCCTACCACATTGAATCCCAAACTTAGTGTAGGCCTCAAACAAATGATATAAAGGAAAATATTGAGAAATTACAACTTGCAATAGAGCAGTCAACGATACAAAACTCAATCTTAGTAAGAGGAGAACCAAAGAAGACCAAATAAATTTGGTGTACATACTATTCATGAGAAGGCCACATCAAAATGATTGTTCGAAGACCTAAGGAGAGAGAAATACCATCGTGTTGCATGTGGAATTAAAAGTAGTTTCAACCAAAATGAATTCAATGTATTGTGGGACTTGCTAAGAATGGGATAGTCACCTCGTAGAGGACTATCCTGCTAACCAATTTTAGGTCTGGAACACTCAAAATCATCTGGACCCTCAATTCCCATTACACCACAACTATAATGCAAACATAAATAGAAATCTAAAACATGTCAAAGAATTGGAAAAAGGATCACTATACAATGCAGGGTGCAAACAACCACCATGGAGGGATAAAAAGAATGCATATGCATTAGAAAATGACTCGTTGCAAGACTACATAGGTGATAATAGACAATATAATTATAGAGGAGGAAGAGGGTGTGGTAGAAATGACCACTAGAGGAGTGACACAACATGTTACACCTATGGGAAAATAGGCCATTATGCCACAAAATGTTGGTCAAAAAAGAGGAGAAAATGTATTTTTTGCGGAGAGATTCACATGATATATTTAAGTGTGATAAGGCTCAATAGTATTATCAGACTACCCCATGTTTGAGAATGGATTAATTACAAGACAATAAAGGGGCCAGAGTGATTAGAAGAGCACCACAAGAGGTCAAGAGCTGCCAAATAGTAGACAACTAGTCCTTTGACACATCAAATGAAGACTCCTCTGGAATAACCACCACAAAAGAACAAAAAGAAGGAATTTGGAATTAAAAAAAACAAAGCAACAATACTCACAAGGCAGGTGACAAATATTGGAAAGGATAGGAGGGAAATTTGAGAAATCAATTAAGATCCAAAGTTGGAAGACGAAGAAGAGTATAGCCACTTCTGGCCAAATAAAAACATGACCAAATTGTGGAAACAACAAGAAAATACATTATAAAACAATAGAAGGATGAAATTGCATGTTTTTAAGAGGAAGAGGTAAGAATGTTGAAGAGTCTAGCCTCATTGGCTAAAAAAAAAGATCTGATAGTAAAATTAAAACAATCAGGGAAGTACTGGAATAAATAAAACAACAACAAATACATCATATTGTCAAAGATTGAGATTGGAAAAATGGTCCTCTACTCATTACAACAAACCTAAATGAAAATAAAGTCAAACATGTGATGATTTATTTAGGTGTGAACCTCAACATAATTTTGGTAACTACTTGGGAGAGGCTAAGGAGACTTGAAATTCTTAGAACACCTATGAACATAAGTCTAGTCGATGGTTTTGGCATGGAGACATTAGGCACATGGAAGAGCATAGAAGTAAACATAAAAGGGATTAAATAGATAGTTGATTTTGAAGTTGTGGAAATGAAGGAGCCCTTCAACACATTTAAAGCATTACTTGGGATAAAATGTTTTATGAATTCTAATGGCATAATAGACTCCAAAAGAGAGGAAATCTCCTTAGCAAATGAAAACAAAACAATCCACATTTCATTAAGAGAACCACAAAAGAGAGAGGAAAGCAGACCCAATATTCTCCATTTCCAAGACTGACAATAATAACTTACCACAAGATAAACTCTATGGATTCAGATGGGTGTTCATGATACACAACCACCCATCCAACCTATCGACAAATGAACAACTTGATCTAAGACATATCAACCACATACAAATAGGAATTTCACATATCAAATTGCCATGGTTTTCTGGAGTGGGTGATGTAAAGGACTATATAGCAAACATGGAAAGAAAATTCCAACTTGAGACCACCTAAATCACCACTTTCCAAGACAATTTTATATGTAATGTTGCATGTTGGTGGTATACACACAAAAAATCAATCCCTACATGGTAGACCTTTCAAATCTTAGTCAAGGCTTGATGCCTAAAAGAAGAAGGAGAATACAACCTAATTCCTAAATATGATGAAAAAAATACTCCATAAAAACACATTCAACACTGCATCTACATATGGGAAGAAGATGAAGAATATGACCATTGCCTCTACATTCAATTATTATATTGGAAAATTACACCGATAGTATAAAATTGGTACAACAATCAAGAAAGATGCAAAGAGACTAGAGACTGGGAAGAAGTACAACAAAATTTTATACATTATCCTTTTGGGATGGAGACAAGCACATTTGTACCACACTAAGAAAAAAAAGAACTTATCTTCACCCAAGTTCCAAAAAATATCTACCATCAACAACCAACAAGCCCACCACATAAAACCCAAGGAGTATGGAAACTAATTGAATGGATGGATAGACCCACAAAACTGATACCCAATTAATATTGTGCTATACAAAAAGAGGAGGACGAATCGAACCCAAAACTAGAAATCATGGTGGAAGGAGAGAGGGAAATGCAATAAAACCAAGAACAAAAACCACAATATTATAATCAACCCCTCCAATTGCGAGAATAAAACATAGCTCAAGAAGGAAACCCTAAATTAACTAAAAGGTAACACGTGTTTTCCAAATTCCCCCACCCGATTCTGAAAATTGAGTCCTTATTTGTGAATTTGAAATTTGAGCAAGTGCAAGATGTTACACAAAGCATGTAGATTCCATGCGCAATTGACATCAACATAGAAATATAGTCTAGAATCAAATGATTTTGACCTGCCTAGGTACATGCCAAATGATGCTTAGTAAATTGGGAAGAGTTGATTTAGAGAATAATTGTTTTTGTACTTGATGTATTGTTGCTAATAGAGTGACTATTGATTGGAAAGTAAACAATAAATTTATAGGTTAAATGCATGTTTTTCTCAACAAATTAAATTTGTCTATACTAGCCTTTTCCAACTAAATTCTTCCCTACAATCTTATTAGATTTCAAGTATTTAATAACTACCAGAATGGATTCCTTCATTTATTGTTATTAAAATCATCAACAATTACATGTTCCATTGTTATCATTGATGTTTAAGCTAAATACATTAAGCTTCTTTAAGCTAGTTGCAAGAACATTAACATTGAAATAGTTGAAAAATAATGTAAGTTGTTTTTGTTCCTTGTGCTTTAGTTGTAAACTAGTAGATCTAGTCTTTTACTTATGGATTTAAGTTTTTAGAAAATATATAATTAAGTAAAAGTCTAATCCTGGTTTAGACTACTATTCATCTCTGAAGATAATTTGGTTTGATTATTGTGGGCTCCATTAGCTAGATAGAAAATTTATAATACATACAAAATGAGAATCAAATCCTTGCTTTCCTTTTTCATTTTGTTGTGTGAAGTGACTTGTATCATATATTTTTATAGTTTTACTACTATTCTTACACTTATATTCCTTCATTCATGTATTTTGATCAAATAAATATTCAAAGATATTTGTGCTGCCATAATTTTCACTATATGATAGCTATTAAATGTTTTGTGTTCATATTATTTTGATGATGCAGCTTGTCCCTATCATGTATTAAGTTGCTTATAAATTTAAATCGTTAATGTTATCTATTTTTGGATGTGGAATTTAGTGTTATACTTGATCAATGAATAACATCACAATCAAACTCAACATCAACATCTCCTTGGAGAGTGTTCACTTAGTTTATTTATTTATTATTAGGTTTTCATTCCTAAGTGGGTGGTAATTGATGAAGAAATATTTGGGGAAATTGTACCCTAGAAAGGGTTGCATACTCACTCACACAGTTACATGAGACATAAACTAGAAACCATAATTGCATATATACTCCTTGATCCCGTTTAGAAGCATTGTATGTAGGTAGTCTAGTGAATGAAGAATGTTCCAAGTACTAAAAAATTCAGGTGTGAGGCTAGGGACTTTCTAAAATGAATAGAATTTTTTATCTTACTTTAAAACAAAGAAAATCTTTTCCATAAATATAATCTTGGATATAGATTTGAGAAGAAATCATGTACTAAAACTATCATTGTATACTCAACATGAATCTCGGGTGTGTTTGCTTGGCTTCCTGAGGCTTTATGCCAAATTATGAGGTGAGACTCAAGCTAATTATTTAGATATATATACTTCTCAAGACGATGACCTCAGTGCACTTCCAATAGGGGGGTGTAGTCTTTAGAGAGTGACTCAAGACCTGGATGGTCCCAATGAGTCTAAGTCTTTGGCTAGAACATATTCCTAGATCTTTTATGGATAGATGCCAACTTGTTTGGGTAGATGTCTATCTCAAATAGATAGGTGAACTCCTATCCTATATGGACATATGCCTAGCTCGTATGGTTGGATTCTTGTCTCGGATGGGTAGATGCCTATCACGTATGGATAGAAGTACCTGAGTATACAATTGAAATACCACATAATAAATACTCTAGACAAGAAGAAAAAAAATTTAGTAGTATTTTCTGGATTATTACATGCCCTATTAGGCCTTATTATCGAGATTCATTTTTTCAATGTTTATCTTACTCCCTAAGTATCACTTAAGGGGGGTTTTAGTGTGAAAAGAGGTATTATTAAGCTAGTTAGCTTTTAGCCTACTTAATAGAGTCCTATTCACTAAGCTCACTTAGAGGTTATCTAGAATTTTATCTCACCTCATGTAGACTCACTTATCCCTACACTTGTTTCTTACTTGGAGGGGTAGTCAGAGTTTGACTCCTACCTTCTCACCTCTTCATCCTTGCCTTTATAAGCAAGGGTCATTTGAACATTTTACAACACAACACATCACATGCTTATAATATTTCTCATTTCACATATGCTCATTTGTGGATTATTTTGAGTTTGCAAGTAGATCTTGGTTGCTCCAACATTCACTTCTTAAAGATTTGCATAATAAACTTCCTCAAGAATTGGCGAGGTAGTTGCAAATGCCAAAAAAATATAACATTTAATTGCAAATCAATTTATCACATGCATATATAAAATATTCTTCTTTGTAGCTACTTAGATGTGGAGAAACATGTTTTGCTTCCATTTTAATCATGGTTGATCAAATTGTGAAGGTAAAACAATTATTAAAATAAATGGCGGTGTCCACCAAATGGGAGAGATGGAGGGATAGACCAAGTAGTGGCACCCTCACATGTGATGAAATTTTCAATTTTGTTAATTGACAATGGATTATTTTTAATCCAATAATAAGCACTTGACCTTCTAACACTTTTTGGGCCTATTCTTGATATCCTTTGTCTTTTTGATAGCGATAAATTGTACATAGGAGATGTGTTTGAGAAGCTAGATCAAATGAGGGAGAGACTAAAAAGGATATATTTACTATTGGGGTACCGTCATTTGATTAGGAATCACAATATATTGTTTGGGAATATAGTTTAAAAAGATGGAAGATGCTACATAATCCTCTTCACAAAAAACCATAGTTGGATGATGGGATTTCCATCCAGGATGAAAAACCTATATGGTCAAAGTTTACCCAAATAGAGAGGGGTGATCCCACAATAGTGGTTTACACTTTTTGGCCAAACTTGACATTGAAATGAACATTTTGATATTTTTCTTCACTTTTGGACATATATAATTTTGCTAAACCGTGAGGAATTTGAAGATGATGCAAACTAGCGAACTGTGACATTTTGTCTATAGATTCAAAATATATATTTAAAAAAAAAATTGGAATCAAATTGCATTTATTTTTCCATCTCTTTTGATAACTAGTTTTTAATTGTAAACACCATTTTCAGAGAGTGATGTGTACTTGCTAACACAATTTTTTTTCTATGACGGATAAAATTCTAATTTTTTCGAATTTAGATTTGTAACTACAATATCTAGTGCATGCATTTGGTTTCATAGTGTTTTATTGAATATTTTTTCTTAATTAAAATTTGAAGTCAAATCAATTACAATTTAGACATAGGTTTACTTGCTAACACAACTTTTTTTGTATGTATCAAAATTCTTTCTTTTGTTGGACCAAGGACATCAATATCAAGTGCATAGATATTTTCAATTTTTTTTGGTAATCTACTATTTTTCTACATGTGCATAACAAAGAGCTTGATTCTCAATGAAAAACCTACATTCACAAGAAATAAAAAATAAATATAATAATCAAATTAAATATGTTTAAAATTATTTTTTTGGGAAGCTTATAACAAGGACTACATACTTACCAAAAAAAATTTTAAATGAATTCATTTGATCCCCCAAAAGATAAATCAAAAGTGATTATTCATCAACATTTTGATAGGTTTAAAGGAGACTCTATTATAGGTATGGTTTAAAACTAGAGGGGTCCTATCCAAGGGGATTTGATCTAAGGTGGTTTGATCAAAGCCTTTTCAATTGGAATCCTTTAAATGCAAATTTTCAAGAATTAAATCATTATATTTTCTAAAAATATGTGATTTCAACTAAAATCAGGATGCCCCCAAAAGTGTAAACCACTATTGTGGGATCATCCAAAGAAACATACTAAAATCAAACTATTCTATTTGATTGATTAAATTTTGAAATATGGAAAAAAACACTAAGAGACACTACAATCAATGTATTAATAAATTTATTACAAATTAATTTTATTAGTAGTTTGTTTTAAAATGTTAACATTATTTACTTTTATTTTACATAGACAAGTCTTTAGTGTCCTTGCATGTGAAAGAAATTAGAGTGAGTATGCTTTCATCCATTTTGTGAAGCACAATAGATTAGGTAGCAAAAAAACATAAGATCTTGTGTATATGCATTCAAATCTTCATCTTTTATGTTGAGCTTCAAAATAATGGAAAGACAAATTTAATTGAAGTTAGAATGAAGAAAAAACAAGCAAGTAAAATGCTCCTTCAACACCAAATTTAAAAAGATACATTAAAAAAATTAACTAAAATTTGATGATATCTTTTAATATTATATAAATATTATTATAAGTAATTATGATAATTTTATTTTCATTTTTTAAATTAAAAATATTTTAAATTATTTGAAAATAATAAACAATATTTCTTAATTTTAATTTTTATTATATTTTGTATTTCATAAATTTCAACCTGCATACATTTTTATTTCTATAATTTTTTAACAATAAATCTAAATCTCTGAAAAATCTACAAATTATTTTTATCACATTGCATTACCTTCCGGACTTAACCGGCACACTCTAAGCGTACAATGCTTAGGTGGCCGGGCCCACAACCTCTTTAAACTAGGCATTTCCCATGGCCTTTTCCCTTTCCGTTCAATGGATTGTGCCCACCATACAATATGGGTGACAACGACTTAACACTTTATAAAAGAAAGCTTTATTATATTTAAGAAAGAACTTGCACGCATTTTGTCCTTTATGACTTTAACGTCCAAAGCATTCTTTTAGTTTGGAATTTAAGATTTTAAATAAATTATTGATGGTTGATGTTATTAAAAATAAATTAATAAAAGTTTTCATTTTTGATATTTTAAAACAAATTTATAAATACTAAATTATTAATAATTGATATTTGGTAAAAAATATATATTATTTTTAAAATTAAACAATAATAGCTGTCAACAATCAATAATTATTATAAATAAAATAAATAAATTAAAAATAATAATAATAAATTATTAATTTTAAAATAAATAAATAAATAAAAATAATAATAAATTATTATAAATAAAATAAATAAATTAAAAATAATAATAATAAATTATTAATTTCAAATTAATTTTAATGAAAATTATTAAATAATAATAAATAATAAATTATTGATTATTAACTATTTAAAATTAGAATTGATGAATAAATTATAAACAATCACATTCAACAATCTAGATTTTAGTAACATATCTATGATTTTATTAGAAATTGATCATTTTGGACTACAATTTGACACACAAATGACAATTGGAGGATGAAATCAAAGTATCACGATTGAGTTTCTAATTGGATATAGCATAATAGACACTACAACAAATTGAAAGATTGTTATGGAGGTAGTAATGCAACATTTTAGAGTGCAAAGTGAGATCACAACTCTTTGGGGGCATTGTGTCAAATATGCAAAGACATTAAAAGAGTTTGCTAATTATACAAAAACATATGCATTCCAATGTAAAAAATGCAAAGAATGGAAGCAATACTTGCAACACATAAATTGTTATGTACTAGCCAATTCAAAGAATCATGTTACCCTCTACCTTAATAAATTTGTTAGTATAACATGTTAAGAAAATACTATAAATAAGATAATAAGTTGATTATTAAAATCTACCAATTTTCATAAAGCACAAAACAATACTAGGTAAATAATCAATTGTCTTTCATGTATATAGTGAATCGTTTCTCCCCACATGAACTAGGTAGAGTATATAAAGCAAACTAATGAACACACAACAACCCTTATTTTGAAGTAGTTTGGTTTGTGCTCCTTTCTCTCCTTAATCTTGTCCAAGGGTCATAAATAAACTATAGTTCATTCAACCCATTGAATGGCTCAATTGACAAAAGTAGTAAAGCGATTGTTGCATTTAGCATCATGCATGTGGAATGAAGTGTGGTGACAATAGCCTACCTATAGTTGAATCAAACATAAAAAATTAATTTTTTTAAAAAAAAGGCTTGATATTAAAAAAATAGGTGTTATTTTTAGAATTTTTACATAAGCTTCCTAGGGTCACCCATTTGTTATAAATTACCTATACTACTAAAAATCTTCGGTTATGTAATGTTTCATAAATGAACAGTTCATCTTGTTGAAGTATCCATTTGTAATATAGACTGAAAACCATAAATTATGAAAAACCTTTATGACCTAAGGAAGGACTCAACCTTATCCTTATATCCTTACCTACCAACTAGATACTTTGAATCATCTGCTCTTATTGACTTGGCATACATTTGTATTTTTAGCTATCTTATATTTAGATGATGAAGAAATTTGTTTGGAAAAACTAAAGGGAGGGGTAACAGTCATATTTAAGTGGTGAAGATATTTATTTGTGCAAACTAAAAAAAGAATTAACAAAAATAACATATTATATGATATAACCTATAAAAAACAAAGATGAAAGAACAAGAAAAATAAAATTTCCACCATATATTGATTTCAGATTTGTATCATATATTGATTTCCATAGAGTTTTAGATTTGTATCATATTTGGATGGGTCACCAATCACTCGTGGCGAGCTTGAGAAAGTGACGTAAACTACAAGAATGGAGCGTATGCACAGTGCTAATCTTATCCTCTAAGGGCAAGTCCCCATGCTGCTGCTTAGCTTATTTTGGCTAGCAGTCACTGCTTAACTTATTCAAGAAACTGCTTAATTTATTTGTGAAGCTGGTGGCCCCATGAAAATTAATTTTACTGCTTTTTTTAAAAACCAGCTTAAATTTGAATTTATAATATTTAATAATAACTTGTGCAATTAAAAATTGAAAATAAAAAAAAAATCAAATATTAAAAAAAAGAAAAAAATTTGTAAAACGATGTGACATTTTTGACATTATGCACTACTACTTATTTTCAACACCCTTTTTTTTTTGGGAACTTATTTTCAATTCTTAAATAGTAACTACTTACAAAGATTTCAAATTATCTTTTTCCTTTTTTTTTTTTTTCATGAAAACTCTCCAGCTACAAAAACAAAAAAAAAAAAAACCATGCTTAAATAACTGGACGGGACAGGATATAAATAACCCATACAATAGGCTATAGCTGCACCTACTTTAACGTAAATTCTGTACTTTTAAGGACGTCATTGCTCATCAATGATTGGCCTTTCAAAATGCGATAAGCTCTTTACTGCAGCTATTCCATCAGTATTTGAATGTAATTTAATGTCATTTAAGGCTTTTACTGCAGCTAAATTTTAGGGTGACATAAATGTAGAGATTGTCATTGAACAATGGCAATGTAATGATTACAATTGACCAGGGGTAACATAGAGAATAAATTAAATCAGATGGGTTGTCGTATTTAATTCTGGGTGGGAAGAAATTTGGTTTTCAACGAGAACACGACACAGTGATACATTGTCGTCAATTCAGATTATGCAATTCCAGGTGAAAGGGCTCAAATTTCCCAACATGCAAGGTTATTCATTCCAGAGAGCTTGGAGTGCATGTGCACCGTCCCGTTTAGAATGTTTGACAATAAATTGATCCAGTTTACACAATTCTGTCCATGGGAAGCATAATTGTGTCGTGATGCAAGGTGACGTTACCATTGCAGTGGCATCTGATGTGGTCGATATGGTTGCCTAAATAGTTGGCTGGATTGCAATTGGACGGACACGTGCCATGGTTATTTAAAATCTCTGATAATTTCGTGAAGTTGTGGCGTTAAGGACTTCTTAGAGAGAGCTGAAAATACGATGGCCAGACCAGGCCGATACATCAGGATTTGCAGCCCTCTTCCTCCTCTTCACCCCGATTCTTCCACTTTAGAAGAAGTACGCATTTGTATGCTGATTCGTTAATTTTCTTTTTCTTTTTGGTGTGTTTTTACAGTACTAATAACGTATTTATGGGCTTTATAACAGACAAATTGTGTGGCCAAGATCGGCACCATACTCTTTCCGGTGATAGCAGCTGTAGAACGTGCGATTGGCACGCTCGTCAGTTGTTTTACTGCTAAATCTGACCCTCGTTCTCTTCCTCACAGTGTTGCCGTTTCGCTCGCATCCGAGACCATCTGTAAGTTCAATCCTCTGTATTACAGTATTTTCAAACCCTCTAAGCCATCCATTACTACAAATATTTTTTAATTTATAGACAGCCCACGCTCATAAATTGTCCCGGAAGATCTCCAGAGGGGATTACGTGGCAAAGGCGGATTTATGGATATCATGAGTTATTTTTAACGGATAGAGTATTGGTTTTTTGTTTATGACTGTAAAATTATATATATGTTTGTGATTCTGTAAATGTCGAAGATGGTGGTAATGGGAACAGTTCGAAAAATGGTCAGCCCAATGATGGTTAGATCGATTGACAACGCTTGATTTAGTACAGATCTTTGTTAACGCTCGAAACCCAAAACATAAAAAATGAGAAGAACAAAAGCTTTCCCAGACCCCACAAGGAGGTCTCAATGGGTCAGCCAAGATCTAAATAAATTAGCTGTACCACTATGTAGTCCGGTAATGAATATGTGTATCTTGAAATGTTAAGGATGCTGGGCAAGGTTTCCACGCATTACCTAAACGCAACCCGTAATTTTATCCAAAATTTGCATCCCTTAATGCTTGGACCTCATGCTCATGTAAATTGCACTGATATGCATAGAATCTAGCTTACTAGACTATATGTGCTGTATTTTTCAAAGCTGAACAATTGTCACCTAGCCATGGATTTGCCCAGTTGTAAAGAATAAACAGATAAGAATCTCATAGGGTTGGGTTCCACGGAGGGGCTACTGTGTCAATTTTTAATCTGCAAAGTTTCTCATGAAATGCAATTTGTTGACAAGATGCAAAAGCTGAAAATTTTACAAGATACCAACTGCCAGAGCTAGCCGACCTTTTACATGATATTGGAGTAGATGAAGATTGACTTGAAACTGTGCTGTTGATTCCCATTAAATCATCAAATAATGATGTAGGAGTGATGCACAACTAAATAAAATTAGGGCCGTTCTCTGTAATTAATGATTATAGCTGCCAAAATCTTGTGCACTAGTCATTAGGATCAGACAAATTGCACAAAGGAATCGGTGTGCTTACAAGGTCATGCACCTGTTAAATACTTCAGAATTTGTCTTAAGTAGAATACACCTCAACCATTTGGCTATACGGGCAGTTGGAGGGTTTGTGTTAACTAAAGTACGTGGAGTGAGAAGATATCAATGTTACTAAGAAGGTAATGTTGATAGGTCATTTTTTGCTGATTGGCCGATCTTTCACAAAAATTTCAAAAATTAGATTCACCAGTTCACGAATTTGTAGAAAAAAGTTGATAACATTCTCAATCAAATTTACAGACTTATAAGATTCTTCAAAATATACATTCATTAGGTGAATCCTATTTCTTATAATACATAATTCTTGAAAAAAAAAGATTTTCCAACCTTCTCGATGCTTTTAGAACATTGTTCAAACTTCAATCCTCAAAATTTTTCCTGTTTATTAATTACATTGTAAATTTAATTATTTGTATAATCATTTCCTTCTCTCTTAGAGAAATTGGTCCTCAACTTTTGTTGTAAATGGGAACTTTGTACTCACAAGCATTCTGGAGGAACCACTTGGCCTATGTATGCAAGTTGCCTTTGCGATCAACCATGTAGGTAGTCACCAGTTTGATTGAAGTATCATAGGTGATAGGTGAAAATTTGAAACATTAGCCTTAGAATAAGTGCTGGAAACTTCCTTCTTCATTGAAGATGGTTCAATATTAGCCTAGCTTGAATTGGTCCATGTTGACAAGATCAAGGATGTTGAGCCAAGCTGGAAGATCCAAATGAAAGGCATTTGATGTGAGAATCATGCATGGCTAGTATCTGATAAGATTCAGTTTTTGGTATTGTTTGTTGTGAAAAATTTGCTTTTTAAAGTGAAGGCTGATGCCATCACAAACTTGCAAGAATGGGGTGCTTGATGACATTCATGAAGAACATTGATTTTTCTTGAGTATCCTGGAGAATTCTCTGAACTTTGACATGAATTTTGGACAAATTCTACACAAATGAGAATCTTGGCCAAATTCTACTCAAATGAAAAAGTTTTATCTCACTCCTTTTGCTAATGAAAACTTATTTGGAGATGAATAGTAATCATATCCTCATAAATCTCTACTCAATGAACAGCTGGTTTGCAAGTTTTTGCATTTTTCAAGAAGTTAAAACTCTGTGTGCCTTGAACATGGAATATCATGCTCCCAAGTACTACAGCTTATGAATCCCCCTATCACATCATGCACATGCAAAAGTGCTAAATATTTGTATTTTAAAAAAGCAAAAAATTGGAAACTGGTTGTTTTTTTAAGAATGACCATCTCATAAGGCATCAAGAGCTGGAAATCATAACAAAGTTTAAAAGGTGAATGCCCTGTAGAGAAAGTTTAAAAGGTGAATGCCCTGTAGAGGTACATGTAGCTCTATTTTAGCTATTCTGCAGAATATGTAGGCACTTGTCACATTACTAATTTTGCTGATGATGGATGCAGAGAGGATGGACTAGGTTTTGAACGACAATCTTATTCTTCCCATCAATATATAGATGAAATGAAGTGGAGAAGCACAGCTAACAATCAAGTAGTTTCCACAACAATTGCGAAAATCAACTCAGGGAATGTGAATCATGATAAATAATGACAATGATTAGCAACCTGGAAGGCTTCGTACAAGCCTTAAGAAATTTTTTACAGACTTCAGAGCATCAACTGAATTTGGTACAAGGTGTGAAAGTGGCCATCTTGGAGAGTTGAAAAAGAATGAGACAGTAAGGCTAACCCTGACCACAAAGAGAGAACTGACAAGTGAACTCCTCATCTTGCTTCCTCATATAAGGCTGATGTGAATAGTGCTGAAGATGTTGTAAGGTATTTTGCACGTTAAATGTTCACCAGAGGAGGATAAATGATATAAACTATCACACAAAGATCTTAGAAGCAAACCATTAAAAAATATGCATATTGTAAATACTTAAAGCATTCAACGATGAGCCTTATTTAGCAGATGTTGGAGAGAAAGGGTTACTGGAATATAAAGTTGAATGGGATTACACAATGACCTACCACTCAAATTGTAATTAAAGAAAAAGATCGAGTACACTGTTGTATGTATCTGTGCAGCAACAATCAACTGTCAAACAAAAACATGAACCAATGGAGTCAAAGACTTTTCATTCATCATAAGTTGTGCATCTAATATGCAAAATGCTGAAATCTCATGAAGGAAGACAAGTAAGATGGTTAGCCATTCTGTTAGTAAGACCATATCTTTATACTTGACCATCAAATGAAATTGATATATGCATGATTAAATTTCAGATGCTGATTTTCCTGAATCTTAGATTGAGAGTTCAAAAATTGAAGAGGCTGGTGATCATAGTGCAGGACGATCCCCCTCCTCGAGAAGATATTTGCATTGTTGTTTTAATGCCTATGGCTAGAGTGTAGATTTCCTTGTCCTATGTGCTATAGTTGAGATATGCTTGTGACAAGGCTTCTTTGATATAACAAAGATATTGAACAACTTAAACTATTGTATATCATGCATCTGATAGAACTTAGAAAAAGTATTCTAGAAATGCTGTTTGTTTTGGATTTGTGAAGGTGGGGCATGGGATCCACTCTATTAAACTTAAAATATAAACAGTAGTATTGGTGTTTCAGATTCATAACAGGGGAATATAAAACCACACATTCCAGTTTGCTTGAAAATCAGGCCATTAAAAGACAAACCTAAAAAGAAAGACAAACTAAACATATAGGAACATTTTAAGCTATATTCTCCACTAAATCACCTCCTTTTCCTTTGAATCTGCAGAATTGTTGCGAAAATGACTAACCCTTTTTGTTGTGGGAGTGGAGAGTCATAATCTGCTGTGTCTTATCCTTCTTTGAAGAAGAGGCCCTCTTCTTCATGACTGCTATCCATATATTTGCTTTTTAATCCCCAAAGTCTTTGATAACATCTTTAGAAATCTCCAACAAATCCTTAAAAGGAGAAGATTCAACTGTCTTGGAGGGAGAAAGAGTATAAACATTTCTAATCAAGGTTTTGGGAGAAACTCCTTCAACCTCTAATGGTGAGGAAGAATTGGAAGGTGAATTTGGGATTTTGAAGACGATTTAAGATCTGAAGCAATAGGCAAATCAAGATAATTGAGGTTATCTAGATAGATATGTTGATGACTTGGAACAATCCCCCTTTCCATCACGTGGTTTGCTTCAAAGAATATATCCTATTTGCTGTTGTGACAGCTCGAGGGAAAGCATTTGCCAAATGGCTTGTGGTGTGAAAATGTAAATTGAGAATGAAGCTGAGTTTTTACTAGAATTGAAATGAATTTACCAATGGAGTTTCCAATGGCAATAGGCAGGATGAACTCTGAAATTGTAATGGTAGATTAGGTAATCAGATCTAGATTGGCAAATGATGAGAAAGTTTACAAGAGAGGATTGATCTTTGTTCGATGATCACATGTCCCCCTCAAGCAACCAATCCTTGTCCTTAGTTGATCTGCAAATAACAAGGAAGAATCTTTTTGCACATGGCTGATGGAAATTTTTTCCTCTAAGATGAGCATCTAGTATTTTGAAATCCACTCATCAAGCTTAACAAGGCTAGGCCAAAAAATGTGGAAACGGTAGAATAGGGTATGTTCTAGATGTTCTTTTTTAGCCTTTAAGACCTCATCCCCAAATGCCATGACAATGATATTTGATGCTTGAACTCTTGCATTAGACTATTCCAAACTAAAAGTTACAAATTTAGATTGAAAATTTGAGGGAGAAAAACTAGGGTTCGCATCTGAAGAAGACATGACACAATATGCTTCTGGTGAAGACCCAATTTTGTCAACTTGGAGTGCTTTGCCAATGTTAGTTTTAAGTGGAGATCAATAGGAGACCCTTGTGGGAGACACTGAAGAAGAATGAGGTGTCATTGTGTGAAGACGAAACCAATGATTTTGCTTAGGGCCAATTGCTAAACCTGGCTTCAACACCACCATTGTCACCATCGTGTTGTTGACGAATAGGAGAGGAAGATGTCACCCTTGAGACAAACGCTCCACTATTGCCTTATAATTTTTTATTACTAGCATTGCAAAGTGCAGCTTGAAAAGATTTGTGGGAGGTGGATGGAGGATTTTGGACTAACAAGGTGTTGTGACGATCTTGGATGGAAGAGTTGGAAGCAGTAGGAGACAATTTGGGAGCAATAGGAGGCATTACATGAGCATCAACCACAACCATTTATTATGAATTTTTTAATTAACATGTCATTCAAAAATACTTATATTACATATTCTTGTGTTATTCCTACTATGAAAGATGAATATATTGACTTCAAAGCATGCCATTTGAAAATGATAAAAAATAGTGGAAGATGCTTTCCTCAATTAGAGATTTTTATATCTCCAAGAAAAGAAATCTAAAGAAGAACCACCACAAAACAATAGATTGTGGAATAGATCAAGTGGGTTGAAATTGAAAGAAGCAATTTGTTTCACAACTTTCTTAGTCTACTCCAAATATTGAGTTTTTAACTTGAACAAATTCTTTTTAGAAGAATAAAATAGGAAAAAACCCTCTATTGTTCTATGTTCTAACTCACTTAACAAATTGCTTTCTCAAAGAATAAAAGGCCCTCTATGGTTCTAAATTCTAACTCAGTGAGGAAATTCGGTGATAATTTTTGCTTTGGAGAAATGACCAATCCAAATATTGGGAACATATTGATATTCAGGGACTCTAATGGTTCCCCCCTGTGATCAATTATTGCTCATGTTTCGGAATGAGTTCACCAACACAGACCTTTAAAATATCTATATGCAAATGAACACTTCCCTACCATCTTGCATTAAGAATAATGCATAATGTTGTAACAACCACAACCTTACAACAAAGAAATTACTAAGAATTTTAACCATGTAGTAAATTAAACCATTCCATAAAAATAGGATATAAATTTTTTTCTTTCAATAATTGAAATGCAATTGCATAACTGAATACTTAAGCAAATCACAGTGTTCCACGGGGCTTTGGGGACGGAGACGGGGGGACGGCAGGGGATGTGTTTCTGAGACGTGGGGACGGGGGGCCTAAGTTTGGGAACGGCAGGGGGACGGCGGCGAGGGGGCAGTAGGGTGTTGAAATACATATAGTACTTGAAAAAAAAGTTATAAAAAGATGTATAAGTACAAGAATTATACATCTTGGAGACAACTAGGAGTCCCCTAGACGTCTTGAGGACACCTCAATGTCCTCAAAGTCCTATCAGCATCTTGGAGACAGCGACACTAGTGGTGGGATGGTGGCATTGGTGGTGACCTGGTGGGGGAACGTCTCCCCCAAGTCCCCAAGTCTCTGAGACGTCCCCCTCTAGGAAACGCAGGGTTTTTTGGGGGGGACGCGTCCCCGTGGAACACTGGCAAATCATAATAAACTCATTTTACATTTTGAACTAAAAAGAATAAACAACTTTTCCATTTACAATTTCCACATGAATGATTTCAAATAAATAAAGATATAACATTTAATTTTAAGGAACAAAGTTAGAGATCCCATATCTGGATACTTTTTGTCTCACAAGAATTGGCATATCATCTGCAAGAGGGAGAGCATCAGCCAGGCGCTTTACCTCCGACCACAAACTGGCGGTCCCCCACACACCTTCCTAACTGGAAGTGGCCCTACCCTTCAACGAAGAGTATAATCAAGAACCCCCTAGTATTTCCATATGAGCTCTAGTGCTATGTCCTACTTAACCAATACCGTCAAACAACTATGGATACCTTCCAACTATGAATGACAACTCTAATTAGTTAAGCAACTCTGGAGCACAGTGAATCGACAAGTGCAAGCAAAGACTATTGCACTCACTTTGGCCAAAGTTTTTGAAATATATTCAACCACTACTTACAAGTGGAGTCGTTCGTTCATCCACCTCTACTCGACTTGGATAACCTTACCTGACCTTGTATTAGCCCAAACTTACTATTTGACCAATGGTTAACTCTTCATACAAATTTTCATTTAAAAAGTGATGTCTTCATTTAAGTCATTATTCTACTAGATTGGTTAAGCCTTCTTGACTTTTGAACACCCATATTACATTCACATAATGTCTTGGGCCTTAGCGATTGCTACTTGTTCAAGTCCTTACTAAGTCGACAAATGACTTGACTGGTTTTACTTTTCTGACCTTGAATACCCAAGTTACGTTTTCGTAACTTCTTGGGACTTGGCAACTGCCACTTATTCAAGTCCTACTTAACCAAGAGAGTATCTTCTCTCCCATTCTGTGCACAAATAGTTGATACCGATGATCCACTATCATCGACTAGATTCACTTAGTCATAGACTAAAAGTACTGACAAAATGTTCCAACACATATAATAAATAAATATTAATCTTAAATTGAAGATTTCTTCTTCGTAATATAGTCTTGGATGTCCAGTGTTTAGTTTTATTATAGAATCCTTTCTTAGCATGTGAAAATTCGCTAAGTAAATAACTCATCTGGGTTGTTAGTTATTTTTGACTCGAATACCCAAGTTACTTTCATGTAACTACTTGGTCTTGGCTACTACCACTTGTTCGAATCTATACCATAACCCTTGAGAGTAACTACTCTCGAGATATAAACTTTAAGAAAATCTTGACTTACCTAGTCATAATATGGTATACTGATTACATATACAAATTCCCCAAAGTGATGGTTATTTCTCCATAAAGAATATATCTTTCATTAGGTTTTAGTCTTTCTTGGTAAATGCTATAGGCTTGTTTACTAAGGATAAAATCAATTGTAGACCAACTAGTTCAATCTTTCAATAGATTCACATTTATAAGTGTTTACTCACTAAGATTAGTAATATTACTGGTTTGGTAAAATAACTTGGACATTGAATTCCCTTGTTACGTTTCTGTAACATCTAGGGTCTAGGCTACTACCTCTAATTCAAGTCCTAATATGAATCATAAGGTTTACCTTCTCACCTATTCTTAGGCTTCTTTGACAAATTTTGATGACACTATGCCATCATCATGACATACACATGGTCATATAGATGGTACCGACATTACGTCATACAAGCACTGAAATAATAATATTTAAACCAAATAGAGGATTACTTCCTCTTCCTCAAGTTTCAACTCCCAATATCAAGTTATAAAGTTTGGCTCACAAAATATCATAAGAAATAATGGGGTACACGATATATAATATCGTCAAGATTTGAGCAACTTATTATCATGCTCAACCCCGAATTTTCAATCAAATTAACAACATAATCCACTATTTAATCTTATTCAACTCTTTTAAGGAAACACTAAATCAGTCTTGCCATTTCTCTAGCATTTGAACTATGTTTTCCTTTATGAACTCATATATAATAGACTATATAAAGATTACATATATATTTATCCTTTCACTGTTGCTTTCAACATTGACAATATAAATTCTAATATAAAGTCTCCTATTTCAGATTGTACGTATTCTCATTATCTGAGACAAACAAACAATCTCTTTTCTTTATCATATACTGCAGCCTCTAGCATGAATTTAACTATGAGATCCTATCTTCATGATTTTAACATGATACTATCCCTTTAGCAAACATCATTTCTTGCTCTTTGAATGGAAGAAAATAACAACTTTAAGACGGAGAAAAGCATGCTTGTTAATCTAGCTCTTGGCTGCAAATAACTTCTTTAATTCCTCTAACTTTGCAAATGCACCACCTTTCTCTTTCAGTCCAACTAACAATTGCCTGGAAGAGATAATGTTACCTATATTCTGTTGTTATCACCTCTATATTGATAATTCTAAACTCTAAATATTTGGATGATAATAAAACTCAGATTGCTAAGCCCAATCTTTCAACCAACACCTAGCAGCAGCCAAATAAAGAGAATATGACTTTCTTTTATAAGCAATGATCACTCTTAGCAAATTAAATGCATTCCACTACTGTTTTGAGTGGTGCCTTATTTATACTGGTTCAATTAAAATTCAGTTTGCAAATTACCTCTTTAAGAGGGTCGATCAGCTCCATCCTAAGCCACAATTTCATAACAACTTTTAACACATTAAAAATTCGGCTTAAAAAGCCTTAAAGACTTAGCTTACTTCTCCACCATGTGGCTGATAAAAACAATATTTAGAAGTTGTAATGTCCCCTTTTAAGCCCTATGCTTTTTTGTGATCGTTAGCGTATTTCCGAAAACCCGTAGGCTACTCGGAGGCGTTTTTAGTATTTCCAAGATTCTTGGAGGTTTCTTGTCAGTTTTTCAGGAGTTCTTTGTAAGAGTTTGCTAGTATGCTTTCTGGGTCTTTTTGGGTTTTCCGAGAGCTTTGGTGGGCAATCATTGCTATTTTTAGAAATGTCTATTTTTAGTAAGTTACAATGGCTACTCAGAATGTGCTCATTTTGAGTTTGGAGTCACTATTTTTAGCAAAATGCGATTTTTAGTAAGTGCTATTTTTGGCAGTGGTGTTGGCAACATTTCTGAGTAGGGTTACTATTTCTGGCAATGTGGCAATGCAATGTTTGGCGTCTCAATATTTTGAGTAGTGGCTTCTCCAACATTCTTGGAGTTCGAAAATGGAAGGTTTGCAACTTAAGTTAATGTTATAATGTCAAGTGGCCCCTTTTGGACCCTACACCTAGCTTGATGACTTAAGTTGTTTTATAAATATTATGCAATGCTAAAGATGGACGCCAAGATGCGAACTTAAGCATTTTAAGTTGAATTTATGCATTTCAAGGTTGGACACCTAAAGTGAGAGACTTAAGTGATTTTTGTTAAATAATATTATTCTCCAAAGGGTGGCGTCCCTTTTTGGAGGGAAAGGGATTTCAAATTCCTAGGTTGGAGAGTCTATATATATTGCTTTATTTGCTCTCATTGGGGGATGCTATCTTGATACAACAAAGTGCTATTGGATTGCAGAGTGACTCTTGGGCTTTGAGGACGAAACCCCTCCAAGCTAACTTTAGTTTTGAGATTGAAAGATATCTTCTAGCTGAACAGTGTTGTAGCTTCATCTCAAGAGTTGCAATTGAGCTTTCCATGGTGATGGCTCTCATTATACTTTTAGTTTTTGTTAAGTTTGATGTTTTCTAGGATATTTTGGTGTGGGTGTGTGTTAGTTTGCAGTTTGATGATCTTTTTGGAGTGTTTATGAGATTTTTCATGTTGCTGGTTATTGCCTTGCTGACCCACGTTTTTGCTCATGCCGGATAGAGGAGTTGCTAACTTTTTGTGGGTACTGACCCTTTGTGTTCTTCATGCTTGGACGCCCCTTTCCTTGAGGTTTCATGATTTTTGGAGAGTTGGATTTTTAGCTGCTAGTCGACTTCCTTGGGGCCCGTACACCTTGGCTGCAGGTGCGTTGGGTTGTGTGCCAGATTTTTCCAAGCTTGTTGGTGGCGGCATGCTTCCTAGACTTGGACACCTAGCTCATTGGGATCATATGCAAGTGGTTTGAGGTGATTCAGAAGTGTATTGGAGGAGTTATGGGTGTTTGAGGGTTGTTGGTTGGTGTTTCAAGATCGCTGTCCATTCATATCAGATTGCTGCACCAATCATATCTGACCTGATATACCCTTGTTTGTTCATGATTTATGTTGTCTAATGGATTTTATGTTGCAAGGATTGCATACTGTTTCATTGGGCAGTCATTTTGAATTGTTACTCTCTTAATTTCATGTACTGGACTCATATTGTAACGCTGAATTGGTAGTACCAATCAGCTCTTTGCTTTCAATTGTTTTGAATACTTACCCCACTGCATAAGTGGTTGCTCCCGCTGAAAAGTGGTTGAGCCTTTGCTTTATGTACTTCACACTCCTGTTGAATAGGTGGTTGAGTTTCTATATTTCTTTCTTGTTGCCCGCTGAAAAGTGGAAGTGGCTAGCTTTGCCGCCAAGTGCATTAATTTCCTTGTTACCCGCTGAAGAGTGGAAGTGGCTAGCTTGCCGCCAAGAGCATTCCTTGTTTACTTTCATGCACTTGTTATTTACTACTCACCCCACTGAAGAAGTGGTAGTTTAGAGAAAGCTCAATATTGTAAGCCAACCACCGTATGCTCTCACCTTGCCCATACTAGGATCCGGGTGATCAGAAGGTGGAAGGTGTTATTTTAGTTAGCATTGTTACTTTCAGTATTTGCAAAAATCCCCTTACACCATATGCTCTCACCTTGCCCACTCTGGGATCTTGGTGATTAGAAAGTGGAGGGTTGGTATTCACTTGCTTATCTTTGCTTTCATCTAACGCTAACGGGTGAAAAATTTGTGGAAAAAATTGGGGTGGATAGTACAAAAGATTAAACATGCCTAACACCTTCATATCAGCCACGTTAAAATGTGGTTAAAATGGTTTTATTAAATCAGTTTGTAATTGCCACGATGTGGCTGGTTAAAGCACTTAATATGGTCAATTGGAAAGCCTTTAGACTAGGCATTAAACTTCTTTCAACTGCCATAGTTAATGGCAAGTAAAACAGTATTGAAATTTTAACTTAGTTGCCCAATTATAGTGGCTCGACTCCTTCAAATCAAATCAGTTCTTTGCTGTTTTAATAAGGCTTTAAGACTGCAGTTTTACATGCCACTTTGTGTCTTTTAAGAGCAGCCTTAATAGGCTTGAAAAAGGCACTGCCTTATTCTTTGGTTTGTTTCATTTTTTAAGCTAATAAATTCAGCTTTATGGGGTCGACTATTCCCACTTTTGCCATGTTTTAAGCCGGCTTTAACAATGAGTATTTATTAATAGAACAGCTTCCACCAAAGTGGCTTCAAAACAATTTCTATAAGCACCCCATAGGCACTCAATATGCTACGATTAGAAGTGGCTTTGTAAGTATTAAAATGCAGTTTAAAATAGCCATTTAACATGGCTGTTAATATGCAATAATGACCACTTATAACTGTTATTTTGTGGCTACACAAATAAGGTAATAGTGCCAAAAATATATGCCCACTTACTAAGGCTTTAATGCCTAGTCAAATTCCTTCATTATAGCCTTAGTTCTTGCCTTCATTGGAGGCTAATATGTCTCATTAAGTGCAATTAAAAATGCAGTTTTGAATTACTTTAAATATGCTTTTATAAGCATAGAAATATTTTTAAATAATTAATCAATACATTACATATTGATGTTATATATATATATTTATTTGTTAATTTTCTTTTATCGTGTAAGTTTATATATAACTATCGGTACTAATCCATATCATATCATATATACATTCTTATATATATATATATATATATTATCTCATATATATTTGTATACATATATCCATATATATTATATACGTTTTAGCCATTTAGCACAATATTATTTTAATCAATCTATCTTGTTTCTCATTCAAGATTTGATAATTGATTGATGTTGAAAAGCATATAACATTAAACACTTCAATTTTCTTTCCGAAAAGGAAAATAAGACTTGACCAGGTTAACCCCCCAAAAGACGCAACTAATGGCCAAAGACTTACTCAGTTTCAAAGGTATCCAATAATCTGACCTATGCGGTGAAATTGAACTCATATGGCATTACTAGTAAACCCTTAGACTATACTCTTCTCCCGGGTGATACTCTCCCTCTCCCTCTAGAGGGTGTGAAACCTTACCTGCATTTCTTAGAGAAACAACTGAGTAGTTAGCCGTATCATATGCATCATATTCATTTCATTGCTTAATTATTAATAATTCATTTGAATGCAAAAATCATCATATCGCATAAAATTTCATCACAGTATTTAACTTTCAAAGTTTCATAATCACATAATTCATCATTGCATTTGACATAGAGTAAAATACTAAAAAGTCATTTGTAATTCAAAGGAACAAATGTGCAATGAAACCTATTGATATGAACTTGGGAACCTGATAGCATTCAAGGAGTCTAATTGTTTCCTTCCCTGATGTAAAGTGCCCCAGTTATACTTCAATCAATTCACCAACATATATCTTTAAAATTTCTCTATGCAAATGAATGCTTTCGTACTACTGGTCTATTGAGAAACATGCTTAATATGCAATGGAAATTACTGAAACAACACTTACATTGATGGAAAATCAAGCTACAAATACTGGAAATTTAAAAAACATATAAATGAAAAAAAAGGAAGAAAGACTACACTAAAGACACAAGAATGACACCATATTTGCTCTAGAAAAATCCATGATTGGAAAAACATTAGAAATTAAAAAGGCAGTGCCTTTGTTTTCGTTGATCGCCAATCAATATACAGAGATTGAAAACAATGGTTCACAAAAAGACTAAAAGTACCCTGACCAGTTTTATTCACAAACCCTGTAGAGTGTGTATGGTTTGAAGATGATATGTCATTCGAACTGTCATTATAACTGCAGAAATGTAATGTCGGCAATGCATACTCCTAGATAGGATGCTCTTCTCTTTTGACGAATTGGATGGCCGGTGAATATGTCCTAATGACTTCATTCTCAAACTCTATAAATTCCATCATTTCCTCGAAGGTCCCTTGTTTCCCCAGTATATATTTGGCACTTCAGATCAGGTTTTAAAGGATTCTGGATTCTGGCTTTGTTTGCTTGCTTTCTGCCATGTGTTTGGATGTGTTATTGATGTTTTAAGCTGAGATGCAATGTCTTTGGAGGTCCAAGGTATATGACACACACTATTTCAGTTAATCAGGTCCATTTTTGAAGCTTCTCCCTTGCAGATAAATTTTGATTCAGTTTATGGCTTTGGAGTCTTTGCTACTGAATGGGTGTTGAACTGCAACATAAATGCAATGGTGGCTGTTAAATTCAGTTCATTGCAAAAGAAAAAAAAGAATTTAGCTGAATTGAAAAATGTTCTATCAAATACATATCTTAATGCCATTTGTGTATCTTGAGACAAATCCTACACATTGGGGTAAATAGACACTAGGAGCTAGATTGAAGTACAAGCTTGGTGGGGTTAAACTGCAAATTCCCTTAGCTATGAGTTTTTAAATATTGATGTAATGAAATACCATAACTTCACAAATACTATACGATGATTTCTTTGAAATGTTAATGTATGGAAATAACATAACTTTACAAATACTATATAAAGATTTCTTTGATTTCATATTTTGAATGAGAAATCAATTATAAGGAAAAGAACCTTGACCGAGAAGTCACTGGCATTTGTTTATGATATAAATACTGTGCAAGACAGTTACATGATCTTTCCATCAATCTAGATCACAGGTATTTGATCATAGCTTTCTGCTTGCATATATATAATCATAAGATAAGTGTCAAACTCCAGTAGAAGGACAATGGATCTACAAGTAATTATCGAGCATTAGCTTAGTTTGTGGATTTGATTGAGTTTGAATGTACACTCTTCTGACTTGTGCAGAATGGGGCAGTCTGATAGCGAATTCTAATTATTAGATATACCATCGTAATGCATATATATGCATTAAGGTGGTATATATATATATCACTAATTTTATGCAGGGCCCTGTAGTTTTTTCTTGAAGAGGATGATTCTCTCTCTCTCTCTCTCTCCCCCTCCTCATCCCTTCCTCCAATATTCTGTCTCTCTCCCTCTCCATCAATGCCACATGTATATTGCTTATCTATTGTCAGCTTTTCCTTTTTGGTTTGTTTACAAGTATACATTTTCTTTTCCAAAGAATAGAAGAAGTTTTCCTAACGTTAACATCTCAGCTCTTTATGGGTGATATATATTTGATCTCTTATTCATCATATGGTATCAACTTGTGCAAGGTAGTCAGCATAAATGAAGTTGAGGCCTTATATGAATTATTTAAGAAACTGAGTAGCTCTGTAATTGATGATGGCTTGATACACAAGGTATAATTCTCTTTCACGTCTTTTTTGTGTATAATTGCATATATCAATTCTGGCTATATGTGGATTAGTCCTTTCTTAAATAATGCTCCTTAGTTTAGACTAATTTATGGAAAAAGATGAAATAATTGTTCTGAATTATCCACGATTTATACATATACGACTTTAGAGAAATATTTGTTTTATAGATATTGGGGGAAGAGAATATTTTGGATATTTTGTCTTTTATAACATTTTCTTTGATTTATGTATTCCTTTTCTCCAGGAAGAATTCCATCTGGCACTGTTCAGAAGCACAACCAGAGAGAACCTGTTTGCAGACAGAGTAAGTGCATGTAGGCTGATTTCAGTCCAATTTTTTTGTTTCATTAAGATGTGGCAGTAAGAAGGGACAGAAAATTAAGGAATTATACTGATATCAGCGAACATCTAGAAGAGAATAAGTTCTCACAGGCCTTAAAAATAACAGTGAGGTAATGCATTAGGTGTCTTTAAAGTAAATTTGATATCTTATCATACATAAAATTCCAATCAACTTTGAGGTAAAGCTGTTAAGATTTCGAGTAGCCAGAATAAAATATGGTTGGAAGCTCTTATTATACTATCCCTCTTTTTATAGGCTTTAGCTTCTGTGAAAAAATCCTGAATCTCATCTATAATGTTTCCTACAAAGTGAGTTGTGGGTGGGCATGTGATCATTATTGAATTCAGACTTCTAGAAGAATGCTTTGTTGAAGGTTGCAAGTTTTGCTGGTATGATATCTAATTTAAAACACGAACAACTCCAAAGTAAATGATGTGAAAAAATGCAATTAGAACGAAAGCTTCTTATTTAATATAATTAACATATTCATTAGTTGGCTACTTCAATTAATAATTACAGCAGCAAATTTAGTCATGGGAATGTAGGCTGGCTACATTTTTTCAGCTGTTCCCTAACACCATTGTACGTGGACCATTGCTTTATGGTTTCAATATGCATTCTTCCCCCTACCAATTAATTTGTGAACATTCCCTTTGAAAGCTGTCGAAACAAATGTGTAGTCACAATGCTTGTGTTAAAGGATTCTCAAAGATCTTGAATAGTCCTTTCTGTTGTCCATTTTAGAAATGAACAAACATGAGCGATGAAATTAAAAGTAATAAACAAACTGTACCTTGTTTAGAATAATTATTATTGTCTAACAGATCTAAATGTGCATACAACAGTCTATATACTGAAGAGATTTATGTATGGGTTCTTTATGCATATGTCATCCATGAATGTGCTTTACAATCCCATTCACTAACACAAAGTGTAATGCCACTTTTCTCCCAAAGTAATTAAAATATTAGCCTCAGATTTAATAGATTGAATATTAGAGTTAAGATAATTTACAAGATGTAGTGTTAGTAATATAGGTGTGAATAACCAATGTCAAATACAACATGTGATAATTTAGTAAGAACTCTAAATTAAATAATAGTAAATGATAAGTGAATAACACATCCATATAATTAACATGATAAATTGAACAACACATCCATATAATTCAATCAGATTAACATCAAAATCATATATATATAAAATATTTGCAATATATTGTAGCATCAATGGTTTTTCAATACTTATCTGAATCACAACACTTGGGAAAGCCACTCTCACCGTAGAAAGATGTCAGTGGTATTGGCTCTCATAGCTATGGCACACTCTGGAGAACCTGAATAAAAACACAACGTGTGCTTATGCACCATGCAAACGCATCAAAGCCCTGACCAAGACAATCCCGAGTGTACTCTATATCCTAAGTTGGACACACTTTGTGTGCCCCCTTCTCCACTGCTCATAGCCCACCAAACCATCATCTTCTTCCTTGAGTGATCTCCATGTCCTTTCCAAGTCTTACATAAATTCTTTATATAAACCTTAAGGGTTGGTTTTTGAACCATCACACTGTTTCACAAAAGTTGCCTTTAATTATTATTTAATAAATATAATTATTCCTCTCTTTGAAAAGAGTTTTCATAAATATTCTTCATTAATCTTTAGTTTAACCAAAGGATCATATTATCCTTTATTTTTCTATCTCCTCTTTGTTGGTTGAAAATTTTGTATACTTGGGAAAGCATACAAAATTGTGGTTTCAACCACAACACGCGAGATAAAACTCTCCTAATTAAGGGAAGGCTCCCCTTTTAACTAAACAAAACTAATATGGGTAGGACAGCAATTGTTCCTCTTATTTCAGGAAAGATTATATTCTTTTCTCTTCATAGAAAAGCAATAGCAAATATTAAGAAAAATTATTACAGCAGCTATGCAGTGAAACAAAGAAAGAGGAAATAAAGTTTTTTGAAAGCACAAAGACTTCCGTCACTTCCTCCGGGACGGGAAAACAACCAATAAGCGCAAAGTCTTAAGGAATGAAATCCTATTTACCCTTTTTAGAATGATTAATTAATGAAAATATACAGTATAAAACAGCTCAAAGTCTGCAACTATGATGTACCTATTAACTACTACTAAATGAGAACTACAACGAGCACAAAGTTTTGCAATTCTTCTCAATTTCTAATACTAACTAAGAATTCAACTTTCAACATTCACAACACAAAGACTGCAGATATTTTAATTGAATCTCTCTTTAGCAATATTCCACAATTTTCAAGTAGTCACAAAGTAATGCTCCAAAATGACATAAGAACACTAAGGATGCAAAGTAGAGCTTCAACTCAAAATCTGAAATTCCAACTCCTTGATATTACTTGAAAATTCACAACTTATAACTATAAAGCTCAAAGTCTTTATGAGTACAAAATTCTGTAGAGATTTCTTGCTTGCTAAAGATAAAAAAATTACAATGGACCTCCTCAAGTATTTATAGGAGAGAGGCCTTGAGAAAAAGGTGGGAGGATCTCAACAAACTTGAGAAAATCTCTCAACCGCTAACTAACTGCAATTGACTTATTCAAAATTACAATCCAAATTGTGATTTGTCTCGTAAGAATTTACATGTAATCACATTTTCCAAAACTGCAAGAAAAGAATACTTGCAATTGCAAAACTTGTTTTTACATATATTTTGTCAAAAATAAAATACATTAAACAACCTAATATTTTTCACTCCGTCTCGTTCCTAGCTTTGAAAGATAGAAACTTGCTGATAATTCCCTGCAACTCATCAGGATCAAGACCAAGTGTATTTCTAGCAACGACAATGGTCTTTATGATAAAATCATAGTATCTCACTGTCGCTTCTCTATGTTCTTCGAAAGCAGCTTGCATCTTGTTAAAGACCAGCTGATGATTGACAAATTTATGGATTGTATCATAGAAAACTGATATGAATCTAGCTCTTGGTGAAGATTTGCAGTAATCTAAGAAACAACATCACTGGCTGCAAGCAATTCCCCTTCAAGACTTGGAACTTTGCAAAGGATTTTCTCAAAGTCTGAAAGCATGTCATGTTCAACTTCAACACTCATCTCAAGCGTAGCCTGGACATCTTTAATAAGATCTTGAATAACTAATGACTTGTTTGTCATAAGTTCCTCAAACTCTATGTATTTTTCCCTTTTTGAAATCACTGAGTTGCTGCACAAAATTTCCAGCTTCACTTGATCTATCTCATGCCAAATTTTTAAGTCTTTCTCAAGAGAATGTAGACTTTGCTGAAAGGCTTCTAGAGTTTGATTCATTTTGAATCTTGCTGCTTTGACAATATTCAAAATTTTCAATGCCTTTTCAACCACTGGTATTCCTTGATCAATTAATTGGGTTGTCCAGAAATCAACTGCCTTAGCTTTTTGCGCAATTTTTTCTAATTGCCTGACTGATTCCTTAGGAGCAAACAAAGATGGTGAACCAACTGTTTTTAATGACCCAGTAATCCTTTGAATAAGTGAAACAAGTTGTTCATTTTCCTCTTTGAGCTTCTCCTTCTTGGCTAGAAGTTCGTTGTAACTTTGTGCCAAGACTGTCACTGAACTTTGAGCTTCTTGCATCATATTAGCATGAGTCTGCTTGGCTAATTCCACCCTAGTGAATCTGTAATCAGACACCTGCATCTCTTCATGTGGTCTGTCAACAAGAGGTTCTGCTATCTCAGCATATTTCATTTTATTGCTATCAATAAACACTTGTGAGATTGTTTTTGCTTTCTTTGCAACAATTGATTTGGATTTCTTCAATTTCTGGAAATCAAACACATCAGGAGAGACTGCTTGTTTCTTTCACTTCGGAACAACTGAGTTTTACCATGGAGGAAGATCCAAGGTTCTCACATCTGAAACAACAACTTTGTCTGCATAGAAATGGACTCAGTTTGTGTCACAACTGAAATTCTAGGAGGTGCCTCAGTTTATATAGCAACCATGGTTTGCTTAGAAGACATATTACGACTAGGATCAGCCATGAAACAATCAAAGCTTGCTGCTGATGTATCTATCTCTGAGAGAGTTATCTTTGATATTGCCGGAAAGATTGGATTTGTATCAAAAACATTCTCCAAGTTGTCATGCAAGCTTCTCACAGGTGTATTCATTATTGATGTAGCCGAGGACTGATGAATAGCTTTTGAAGGTGGGATGGAAGAAACAAATACTGTGGAGAAAGAATCAACATCATTGTCAATGGGAGAAATAGGGGAGATATCGCTGAAACAGGTATTGGAGCTTCAATGTGAGGAGACAGTTCACTTAGAATGGTAGAGGTTTCAAGAACCTTTTCTTCTTCTTGCTGATCCAAAACTTGAATCTGCATTTCCTTAACTTCTTTCCCCTTCAGTGTTTCCTCCTCCAATGGTATCTCCACAGCCCGGTTTACTCTCAACTTAATTCTGGTACCTGAAGAGGAAGCTCCTTCTTTTGATCTGTCTTTAACTTCTGACTTCAATCCTTTGGGCCCAGCTGAATCATCCTCAACTCCGGTTCTGATTTTTATAGTCTTAACACCTATGCTTTTGAGCCAAGTGTTGGTATTTGCTAAAACTGACTAAAATCTATCAAAAATAGAGGTAGATTCCTTCTGAGACCACTAGATTGCAGGAATGGGAGCGTTAGCCACCTCTTGTTCTTCATATTCAGGATCTAAAACCTGCCCATCATCAATTACTCCTTCTAGAACTAAGGTCAGATTGAGATCAACAACTCGTTCCATCGTGAGCTTGCAGTAATCCATTCTATAGATATTTTTTTCTGTTCGGAGGTCTGCCCAAATGTCTTCAATGCGGTGCACATGAGAGAAGGCTCTTTTAATTTTATCTTTCACTCTTCTGTAGCCAAATTCCATTCTGGCCTGGAATTTCTTTAACTTTATTTCCTGAAGTTCAGCTTCCATTGCTTTTGCCCTTGAAGAAGTTGTCAAAGAGTACCTCCCAATTATCAATGGATTATGTGATGAAATACTGACTCCAGTCTTATGTTGCGTATCTTGACGTGCATGTATTGTCATCAACTGCCTTCCCAGCTCCATCAAAATGATCTTATTTGTCGGATACCTTGGAAGCATATAAGGCTGGTTTCAAAACAACCAACTCTCATATAAGTGAAGGTAGGGAATTGAAGAAACAGGCAACCATACTCATTTACTTTTCTCCAAGCGGCTTCAGATACCCTGTTGTTTTCCAATGCTTTGTCAAATAAACACATGAGATGACCAAAGAAAGCATCTTGAACTCTTCTATAGTGCACCCGACTTTGCCTTAAAGTCAGTTGATCATAATACTCCCATACAGGAACCAATGATCTATCACCTTTAGTAGAAAGGCCTGGAAACTGCCTCAATGAAGCTACTATATAAACCAGATATAAGTTCATGTAGAAGGTGAGTGTGGTAGGAATTTGCGCAAACTGTTCACACAAATTGTCATTGATTATTTCACCCCAAAAGATTGGGTACTGTGCTTTTTTGATAACCACGATGAATTTATACATCCAACTTTCAAACATATTGGAAACTTTTAACCCGACTATTCTGCTCAGGAGAGTGATCATATCATTAATCTCTTCTTTAAAATCAGACCGATACAATTTGGGTATCCGGGTTACACAAGGTCGTGATTTAAGAAGCCATCTGTGATTGATATGTTTGATACAATCATTCTTTTTCTGCTCGTAATGATTATGAGCACTCTTCACTGTGATTTCGGAATATGTAGGAGCATCAGGAACTCTAAAGATTCTGTTGCTAGTTTCAGGATCAAGTCTGATAACCACGTTGCCATCATCGTCCTTGATGGTTCTAGATTCACTATCAAAGTGGGATGCACATGCAAGAACGAATTCCGGCTCAAGGGCAGCAACAGGAAAAGTAGACACCAGGTGAATATGACTCCTCAACAACAACTGCATATCATGGGAAGTCGATTTCTCTGCCCTCTTAAGAAACTCGGACATATCAACATGCCCAATTTCTGTGTCCTTGATCTCATCTATGTTTGAGACCATGTGAGATGGAGAAATCTCGTTTTGATACTTATCAAATTTGTATTTCATCTTCTTGTTCGTTGGAGAAGTCGGTTCGTCTGTCATTGAGCAACAATCTGCAAGGCTGCGGTGAAAACCCCATAAGGTCAGAACATCATTAGCATCAATGTGTGAAGACATGGTAGCCATTAACAACAAGACTCAAACCCTAGGGTAATGAAACTGCTTTTTGAATGATGATGGAGAATGAATGGTAAAGACCAATTTGGATCTTGGTAGGGTGATTGCGACTGAAAGCAATGTTTTGTCTTTTTGGAACAGCAAGTCGAAAAGATTTTCTAACTTGAATTTGAAGTCAAGTCCAAAAAAAAAATTCAATTTTTGGGCTTTTTGAAGCATTTCGGGTTTTTGAGTGTTTTCAGCAACTTTATAAAGTGTAGTCGGGATTTTTTGAACACTTAGCAATTTTTATTTTTTGCAACTTTTACAATTGCAATTCTCATGACAAACCCCGACTTGCTATTTGATATCAAAAACGTGAATTTAGGCAAGGCATTTTTTTGCGAAAAATGGTAGTAAAGATTTGAGGGAAATGAATGTGAATAAATGAGGTGAATAAAATGATGTAAGGCAAATTTGGTGAAGGAAAACGGAAATGACAAATGACAAATGGAAATGGTGAAAAATGAAAAACGAGTTTGTGAAGAAACAAGTTTTCACCATGAGGAAATACGCTTAAGCTGTTTTTGGATATCTCTTTGCACAATGAGGTTGAAGATAATGAGACTTGACTTCTAAGATGTGGTATCTCTGCTACAAAATATGCTTTTTGAACAAAAACGTGATTTCAAGAAACCGCGATTTGACAAAGAGAAAACGCGTTTTCAGAAATGAGCAATGACAATGCAACCAAAGACAAAACATGAATCAGCAAGAAGAAAAATCGACATTACAAAGACATGAGAACAGTAAAAAGAAGGATGCCAAACAAATTGCGATTTTGTTAAGTAGAGACCCGTTTTATGAAAACTTGAAACATATACTCAACAAAACGCGTGTTTTTGAAGTAAAATGACAAAAGACAAAATGTTTTCCTTATGTCTTTCGGTTTTGACAGATTATGCAACCACGTTTTTGACTAAGAAGAGACGTTTTAGACAAAGAGACTCAAAAAAAACAAAAATGGCTTTAAAAAGACTTTACACAACAAAATGAAAGAAAAATGCCTTCACCTTGTATTACGCGATTTGCAAATGACAAGAAAACAACAAAAGATAAAGAGAACAAGAAGCCATACTTGAAAAATGAAGCTGAAACACAAAATGAAGAAGAAGAACCCTAGATAACTAGCATTCTCTTCAACAAGATGAGAACCTAAATATTCAAGTTAAGGACGCGATTTGAGCTGAAGAATTTATGAAAGTTCCTTAGAAAGAGGCATACAATAAAATTTGAACACAAACTCTTCTTCAAATCTGGGCGAACTCTTCAAATCGGGTTTCAAGAGCCAAGCAACAACAAAAACAACCAAAATCGAGTTTTCTAACTCATTCAACAACTTTTTTCACAACTCATGAGTAAAATAGGAACTTTTTAACACTTCAACAATTTTATTTTTGTCAAATAGATAAAATCGGACCTTTTGGCTCTTATGACAATTTTCATTTTAACAAAATAGGGATTTTTGAACAACTTAAGCAATTTCGGCCCTTTTTGCTTTTTTGACAATTTTCACTAAAGCAAAAATTGGAACTTTTGGCCACTTAAGCAATTTCGCAACTTTTTGTGACTTTAGCAATTTTGCTTTTAGGCTTGAAATTCCCTATTCTGCTGAGCTGCCTAAAAAACCCGAATTTGACCAAAAAGACAAGAAAAATGACTCAAAATTTTACAAAAATGGAAAGGGGAGCTGATGAAAGGATGCCCAAGGGGATCATCAATTGAAATCTAAACTTTTCTGACCTCAACACCTCGTAAAACGTGCTTTAGAGAGAAAAAATCCAATTTTTTTGGTAGGTTGCTCCAATTTTCGTCATGTCAAAAATTGAGGACAACAATCTTTATGCTTTCATAACTTTATTTTTACTTTGGGGAAAAAGTTTCATAATACAAAGAATACTTGGAATGGAAGAGTGCTTGTATGAGAATGCTTTGAAGCACTCATATGTTTCCTGTTTTTATGATAGTAGCAGTAGTTAATACAGAAAGAAAACACAACTTTCATCATCAGTAAATTCCATTGATTGAACAATCTCAACCACTTTCCTAGTTCAAAAATGTTTCTGATAACTAGATACTTTTAAAATGTACTTCAGGCTTTAGCAGCATTTAAGTCAAGAAGACAGTGTGCTTAAATGCAAAGACCTCAAGATACTTGAAGGGTCTAGATAAATTATACTGTTCAAGGTCCAATATGCTGAGATATCTCAGACTTAAAGCTGTAGACAACGTGTTTTATAAAAAGGCTAATGGAGAGACTGCCCTTGAATATATGCATTTAAACATTTGTACCATTTACCTCTATGATTATATTAGAAAGCTCATGATAACCACCTCTTCAAGAATATCCTAAGTTGATGACCTCTACCATTCAAACTTGTTAGAACTTTCTGTTGTGACCTATTTCACACATCACCCCATTGCAAATGGGGACCCCCTTCTTTTTGCTTTTTTGGTTTTTGCCTTGGCAGCGCAACTGCTTATCACCATTTATTTACAATGAGGAGTTAGAGTTTTGTAGAAATCATCTAAGCCAAGTAGAGAATTCGAGCCCATATCAGTGCCTAGATGTCATGGAAGTACTTAGAAGGACCGGTAGACGAGGAACGCCATTGCTTTGAGTCAATTCTGACACTTCCTTTTTTTTAGGGATTTTGCTTTTTTTGCTTTTTGCTTTTTTGCTTTTTGGCATTTTTAGGCCATTCTGGAGTTCCTATTTTTTAGGGAGGCTTTTTGCTTTTTCTATTTTTGGAAAGTTTCTATTTTTGGATCTCACAGAGCATGAAGTCAACATGCCTCCAGAAATCATGAAAATCAAGGTAAAATAGCAAAATTTTGGTGAAAATGGCTAAGTTTGATGAAGGGCGCCCATGAGGAAAGAATGGCAGACAAGACATGAAGTCCGCCCTACCTTTGGCATGCCAAAGGTAGGCATTGGCAAGCCAAGGCTGAAGTCCGCCATGGCACAAGGAGAGCCAAGTCTGCCCATGGCAAGGAAGAGGCCAAGTCCGCCCATGGCCTGAGAAGCATGAAGTCCGCCCTGGCAAGAAAAGGTCAAAGTCCGCCCAAGGAAGGAGGAAGTGGATGGCGAGCCAAGGCTGAAGTCCGCCCATGGCACAAGAAGGCTGAAGTCTGCCCTTGGCAAGGTGAGGTCAAAGTCCGCCCAAAAATGTCAATGGCAAGAAGGCTAGCAAGTCCGCCCAGCAACATGCAAGGAAAAAAAAATGGCATGAACATGATGAAGTCCGCCCAGCATAAAGAAAAAACTGTCCGGCCAAGCAGGAAGTCCGCCAAGAAAAACTCAAAAAATTGGCTAAGTGTTGATACCTTGGGGAGAAAAAACTTCGAAAATTGGCTAAGTGTTGAGAATAAATTTTCAAAATCTGGTTAAGTGTCAAGAAAATTCTCTAAGCAATGAGCAGCTCCGCCCAACATGGCCAACCAATCATGAAGTTCGCCAAGGCTAAATTGAAGATGTCCAAGTCCGCCCTTGGACAAGGCAAGGCTAAAGTGCGCCAATGTCAAGGAGAGGCTGAAGTCCGCCCAACTTTGGGAGAGGAAATTTTTCTAAGGCATGGATAAAAAATATGCCTAGAGAGAGAGGGGATCAAGCTAGCATGAAATCCACTCCTCGGCATGACGGAATAAAATTCTTTGGCACGGAAGGAAGAGTGTGTGGCAAGGCAAACACGAAGTCCGCCCAATTCAACATGAAATAAATTTCTAAGGCATGGACATAAATGCAAAATGGCAGAGAAACCTCCAAGTCCGTCCAACCTAGAAGGAGAGAGAAAATTTGAAAATTTTGACTAAGTCGGATGTTTGGTTAAGTATAAAGTACGCCACAGGAAAGGAAGTGTCTAAGCATTGGCAAAGTTCACCCAAAGCAATGGCAGGCACAAGGCAAAGTCCGCCTTCCAACAGGGAAGCATGTCCAAGCATTGGTGAAGTCCGCCATGAAGATGTCCAACCACAGGATCAAGTACTCTTAGAGGAAAATGCTTCTTGTCCAGCCAGCTTCAAAGTCTGCCTTGTCCAAGAGAAGATGAAGTTTGCCCGAGAGCAAGATGGGAATAGCATAAGGAGGACAAACTCTGCCTTAACAAATGAGTAAAATGGCACAACAATTATGAAGTCCGCCAAGGAAAACTCATAAAATTGGCTAAGTGTGGAATTTTCCTACAATAAAAGTATCAAATTTTGACTAAGTGTCGAAAAGAAAACGGGAAAAATGAAGAGGAATAAAGAGGAAATAAATAAAATTCTTTCCCAAGGATGGAGTCTACCCTACTTGACGCAAGCCAAACTCAGAATTGAAGACAAATCCACAGGCAAACTTCATTCGAGCATAGAGATGGCCAAAATCTTGGCTAAGTGTTGAATGGTCCACATGAAGGCATTACAGAATGAAGTTGAATAGCCAAAATTTGGCTAAGTATGGGAAATAATTACAGAGAAAGTTCCAATTTCCTCCATTTTGGCGAAAGCATAGGAGAGCTCTTCTCCAAATTCAAGGCACTTGAAGGAACTTCAAAGCAATCAGGAAGGAAAAGTTCAATAACTGCTCAAAGGGGAGACTTCCAGATTCTGATGCAAGTGAGAAGAAGAAATCAAAATCCCGAAGGAAATCCAAGATCGAAGCTAGGAAGGAACAAACACAAAGGACAAAGTCGTTGGCAAAGAAAGATATTCTAAGGCAAGTGCATGGAAAAAGAACAAGGAGACCAAGGAGGACATCCAACATGTTGAGGTGGTGCCTCGTCATCTTCCAACCAATCAAATTGTTCCAAGTCAACATGTCTAGGTTCAATGAACTCGACTTATCCATGGAGTTGGTTTATATTTAGCAAGAAGGACAAGTGTCCCAAAATGTAATTTTCTTATTGGTCGAGAGGTAGTTAATTGTGACAAGCCCTAATTAGGGTTTTATTTTGTAATCTCGACCGTTGATTCAAAATCAATCTTGGCCATTGAATTGTAATTGGGGAGCCTATAAATTGAGCTCGCCCCTCATTTGTAAAGTGTGAAGTGAGTAATATGAAATTGTTGCGTTAGACCATTTCCGTTAATAAAAGCTCTTATGCATGATTTGCTTTGAATCACTTTTATTTTCAAGTGGTGTGCAAGGTTACATATCTCCTTCAACACTTAGATTAGAATTAGAGTAGAATTTTATTTGAATGTTTGTTAAATGAATGATAGATCTGATAGTGGTGATTGGTGAAATCTAGCTCATACTTTCTTTGGATAGATGATTTGTATCCAATGCGTAAAGTTAGCCTGAGCTCTTAAATTGTGGATGCTTAACTTCAGTCTTATTCTGGACATGAAAATCATAATCACACCCCTAGAAGATTGCACCCACTTTGCGTAGTTGTCCCAAGGAGGCGAAACAAAGTGTGGTTCCTTGTTTCACCCAATCATCGCCGTCTCTTGAATTCTTAGGATTAGACTAGCACTCCTAAACCCTTATCTATTTTTACATTTTTTTTTGGAAATCCTAAAATTGAGAAAACCCAAAAAGAAAGAGCCTTCAATGTCAAAACTGTCTAAGTCCTTAGCTTGCAAATAAATTCTAACATAAGTCCCCTTGTGATTACCAGCAAATCACAACGCCCACTGATCTTATCCACACGTCAAGACCTGACAAAAGAAACCTTGGAATCGCCATATGATCTTCTCGCAATCTTAGCATACGCGGTGATTTTTCAAGAGAGGATAGAGTGTCTTTGGGCATTTTATTCTGTGTTCGGTGGGTATTAAAATGCACACCAACACTTTCCTCTTCCATATCAAATCAACATATTTCCTGCAATATTTACGCATCATTGCCATCCCAAAGCTGTGTATTTATTAATAATTGTAATCTTTAACTTCTAGAATGCGTTCCAAGTCGATTACAGATTGAACCATGACCATGCAATTAGTCCTCTCTGCAACTGGAATGAAGTGGAAAATTAACATTAATGAATAACCAAAATAGGTCAATGATGGTGGAAAAGTGCTGCTTGCAAAGATAGCCGAAGGGCGTGCTTAATGTACTACAATGAAGAAGATGACATCCAGAGAAGATGGAAAAGGGCTTGCCATAACACCACTCAGAAGAGAGAAGTGACTGAACAAAATAGTGATAAATAGTGGTTAAAGTTAAACCATGACAGTGTAAACTCAAAAGCTGTAAGAATTTACAACAGCAGGTGCTAATAGGCTAACACTGTAAAAATACAATCCTCATGAGAGGTTAAAAGAAGTAGAATGCCTATTCTTCATCAACTGTATTATAGTTGCCAATACAGAGTTTGACAATATTGTCAAGAGAGTGGCTTGGGCTGGTAAGACAGCTGTTCTAGATATCCTCGTAGATAAATAGACTCTTTCTCTTTTTTGATAAATTGAAATACTTTATTTTATCAAGAAAGTAGGATTATATTCAGAACAAGGTCTGCTGTTACAGCTCAAAGACCCAATACCCTGAGAAAATCATAAGCAGCCCAGGAGAAAGAATTAGGATCCATTATTTTCCTCCAGATCCATATAAACAGTTAGTGACCAGAATTTTGACTACTTAAGTGATTTGGGATGCAAAAATGGTGGTGCAGACGGCGCTGAATGCTGCCTGTATCATTAAGGAGTAAGTGCTTATGCTAATGTGTGATTGCTAGCTCATTATTATTAACATTGATGGACATTCAACTAGCAAAAGTATCACCCAATCTGTGAGTACCCTCCATGGATTTAGTGTTGATATTTTGAAGGTGCAGATTATTGCTGTTGGTAACAGTGAGTAAGAGTAATGTTTCTTTTGGTCAATCTCATTCTGATTTTGGATAGAGACACTTGAATTATGGACTGTTTTCAGGTCCTTTAGCACATTGACAACTTTAAAATTGAGGTCTTTCGAAAAGGCTCTGTCTTGTTCATCTAGTGAATTTCCATGCATTCTTTTACTACAGGGGCTTAACTTTACTTTTATTCCTTCCTACAGGAGGAGATGAAGCTCTGTCCCTATTGGCATTATTGTGAGTGCTCCAAATCTCTGAGCTGGACAACCCAGGCTAATCTGTAGGAAGATTCTAGTTGAGTGGGCGAGTGAGAGAGGGAACTTGGGAAGCTGACAATTCACTCTCCCTGAGAGACTCATCCCCTGACCATTATTAGAAAGTATTTTGTGTGAAAAAGAACTCATGCCAAAGGGACAAGAGGAAAGGACAAGTCCAACCAGAAGCATATATCAAGCACAACCGAGTGCAAAGCAAGGGAGGCAAGCATGTAAGTCAGACATGATGAAGAAGAGGATAAATAAAGACGAATATTTAAAAAACAACAAAAAGGCAGTAAGAGATCAGCTGAGCAGAACCCAAAGAGATAGGTGGATAAAATATATAATGAGAAGTCCCAGTAACTTTAGCAAGCCATGTGCCCATTAGAAGGAAACTTGCTGAAGATAGTTGCTGCACAGGTTAATTTCTTGAGTTACACATGGGTCTTAGTAGCAGACCAAAGCAGCCACAAGCCTTCGCTTTCATGTTAACTTGCAAGTTTTTAAGAAACTGTAATAACCCTAGGGTTTTACCAACTTTAAAATCACTGAGTTAGGGTTTCTTTTTTGACAAAAATTGCAGATCTGAAAGAAGTATTAGATTATTTTAAAAATTAATATTTAATCATTAAACTTGGCACCTAAAATAAGATCTAGGTCGGCCAAAATTCAAAATATTATTATATATATGTTTGTGTTTAAAAACACTTTTTTAAAAAAAATTTATTTTTACTGTTGGGCCAACCCAACTAGGGCAGGGATATGACAGAAACTTCCAAACATAGTGCCAATTCCAGGTGAACTGTTTAAGCCGGCAAAACAGGCTTGACTTCTAGCTTTGATGCATAGAAGTCTCTTTGATAATTATAACTTTTGAATGGCAAACATAGTACCAATTCCAGGTGAACTGTTTAAGCCGGCAAAACAGGCTTGACTTCTAGCTTTGATGCATAGAAGTCTCTTTGATAATTATAACTTTTGAATGGCAAGAATTATCAAGATTTGACCATACGAGCAATAGAAAGGGAAACTTCCATGTGTGACTACTAATCCCAGGCCGGTACAAGATAGATTGCTGATTCCTGTTATCAAGGGAAACTTTCTAGAACACGATGTTTGAAAGCACTAGGTGAGGAAAAGAAAATAGAAAAACTCTTTCCAAACTGAAATCTTGACACAAATAGGAAAACTCTTCCAAAATGAAATCCTGACACAAAACAAATGGCAGTGCCATAGCAGCATAGCTGAGAAGATTTGTCTTCATTGATAAGACAAAAAATCTGAAAGGTCTCATATCTTTTGAAGCCATGACCAACTTGATAGAAGAAATGGTTATCATCCCTCAAACTCGGATTTGCCAACCAATTGGTCACTTTATTCCATTCTTTGCTAGCACACAGAAATCGGAAGTTGCTAAATGTAGTCAGCAATAACTTGGCTTTGGAAAGGATTCCATTGATATGCCAATTGTGAATGTTTCTATTTTGCATTCCATTAATGATGATGCTGGAATCACCCTCAATAATCAGATTATGGACCCCAAGTTGGGCTTCTAATTTGAGGCCTAAATCGAGCTCTTCAGCTTCAGTCATGTGGTTCAAATTAATTTTGGTAAAGTCCGTCCTCAAGGTCCCAAAGTAAGAACTTCACCCTTGTGGTTCTAGAGAAGAGCCCTTGTCCCAAAGGATTTGGGATATTTTTGGGAGGCCCCATCAAAATTCAGTTTGGACCAACCAAATAGAGGAGATCACTATTTTCTAAATTCCTTTTAAGCCATAGTTTTTGAGGGAACACCATCAAACTTCAAAGCATTTCAACTTTCGGCTAGTTCCTCAAAATCGCTACTTCATTTGGATTCACTTCCTTGGATTTAGCCATTTTTGAAATTATTATGCATCAAGAGCAGGCCACAAATATTTCTTTCAACACTTGATCTCAACTTTTCCCTTTATCATTGAAAATTCCTTTGTTCCTTTCAAGCTATATCTTCTAAACTATTGGACTTGAGGCCAAATTCCATAATTCTTGGAGAGTATTTAAAGTGATTGGGCATGACCAAGAACCAAAGAAATCATTGAAAGATCTTCCTGTCACCCATTTAAGATTGAAATTGTCAAAAAAGGGTCAAATATGCCGTTAGCATAGTCACAATGGAGGATTAAAGGAGCACAATTCTCTTCTTTGATGTATCACAAAGGACACTTGCTAGGGCCCAAGAATTTGAAGAGGAACAAAAATACCCAAAAATATTCCACCTTTGATCCCATTTGGCAACTGTTTTTATCCTTGCAATAGTGTTGTACACTTGTGACATGACCCTAATGATCCAAATGTCAAAAACAAAAGATTTGGAACATATGATCATTTTTTGATCATTAATATTGCTGCTAGTCATTAGCTTGTAATACTTATACATGAACAATCCAAGCCTTTGACCATGCGCTCTGTAATGTGGAAAGAAATTACTTCATGGAAAGAGCTTCAAAATGCTTTTCTACAAACAACACCTTTACCCAAAATGAAATTTCTTTAAACAATTAATGACATAAAGGAATTAAAAACTTAATGATTTTTTGATTGACAAATATGTCAATTTGCAAATTGAGGAATATATGAATTAACAATACCTTTCACAGATAGTTCTATTGCTTGCATCTAGACCATGTCCAACATCTTCAATTTATCAGTCAATGCAAGTATCCAAGTAACATGGATACATAGATATTGGTGAAGCCATTCAGACCACCACTCAAATTAATGCTTAGGTAACTCAACCTAGAATTCCTGCTGTAAATTAATACCAAACAGTTCCACCTCTCTCCATTTACGAACCTATGCACCTACTAGTATCTTGGCTTCACGAAGCTTTTTATGCTTATCCATGAACAAGCCAAGCCCTTAACCACATGATTCTTATTGCAGTAAATAAATTTGTAATATCCCTTGTCTATTCTGATACGAAATACACCTCAAGGAATATTGTTAAATAGTTCACATACAATCTTTAGCTTGCTGCACCTGAGTTCTCAGTCTGATATATTCTTGAATAGTAGTGATAAAATGTTTCCAATACTTGTAAATCAACACTTCAATGCATACATTATCATCTAGATGCCTAAATGACTCCTTTTAAACAATTACAATGCACATATATGATTTTTCTAATTGGAAACATGCACCTACAGCAACTATCATTTCATCAAACAGTTGGCATGAAAGCCAAGTTGTTGGTAAATGATGAACATTACAATGAATGTGAAACATGCAACTACATCTCCATTAAGCATATGCTATCTCCAAGTACATCATGATATAATCATGCCAAGACTTAAATACATATCAAGATGCCAATTTCTTGGCTACAATATGCAAGCACCACAGTCCAAAATCTGATTACAATATGCTTCTATATCAGCATGCTAAATCAACTATGATAATGCATATATTTCCCTTTTCAATGATGTTAGCTATGACAGAAAAGATGCAATGAAGAAATGATTTATCTAATACAATGACAATACATAGAGAACCTGAAATTTTCTGATAAATAAATCAGATTGTAGCATAGTACTGTAGCGCAGCACTGTAGCGTTTACTGTAGCGACCAGCAATAAATACATTCCACAATGACTCCTCAATACTTGTAATCTGCAAATGAACTTGGCCCTTGGCCACAAATTAAGCACAAATAGAAAGGCTGAGATACCTTCCTCCAACTGCAATAATTCAAGTGATATTTCACACCCTCAAAATTGCTATCAATAGGAAGTTTTTGTTTCCTATGATAAAGAACAATCTGCAGAAACCCTAGGCTCCACAACTGAAAACATCAAATATCAGCAACAAATCTGGATGATAGGAAATGAGCTCCTCATGTCTATTTATTCTTTTTCTCCAGCCCTTCATGAAGCTTCTAGAACATTATTTTATTTAAGTGAATTTTATAATATAATATTTAATTAAGTCACTTTATTAAATTAATTAAATATAAAGTTACCTTTTTTATTTATTTATTTAATTTATTTGATAATTTTATAGTTAATTAACTTAATACTTTTTAATTAAAATAATCAACTAAGTTATCCACAAGAGAAAATTATTGATTTGGACAACTTAATTAATTAAATTAATTAATCAACCTATCTTCAAAACGGGGACATTACAAAATTGTAATTCTCCATCATACCTTCAATTTTCAATTTTGTCTATATCCTAATTCTGAAATTGAATTTCCTTGACAATTTGAGCTCCTTACTGAATTGTGACTCCCTAATCTCCTCCTTTTTTCCCTTAATTCTCAAGATATTTTTGTTCATGGCTGTATGCTTTTTCTTGGGTTGGATAAAACCTTGAACATCTTTAACGGATTCCTTTGGGTTTCTCCCAGATTGAACTTTCTCTTGAAGATTTGGGCATTCTTCGATGAGATGGCCATACTCATGGCATTTGTGGTGCTTAAAAGTGAAACTTTCACAATCTAGATTTTGAATCCACTCTAGTTCTCTAGCTTTCAAGGTAATACTGTTTTGTAGGGGAGATGTGGGATCAAACTCCAAACATATTTGAGCATAAACAGATAGACCCTTATTGTGAAAACGGCGTAGGGATATCAATTGCTACCCTTAGGTATTTGACAATCATCTCAAAAATGTAATGGGAGAAAAACTTCTAAGTGAGGGCACAAATGTGAATCTAGACTGGTGTTGTGGTAGGCATTTCCTTTGAGGGTTTGAGTACCCAAATGCTAGTGTTTCATTAAGAGACAAACGTTTTGATAGAATAAGGCACTCCATTGAAGACACCATCCTAATCAGATTCATGGTCTCCCTTGGTTTTCCAATTCTTTTGAGTCTAGTAATACAAATCTTCCAGAGATAGTTGAGTGCCAAGGAACCTATAGATTGGACTCCTGCCATGCACTGTATAGCAGTTCATAGTCTCATTTGGTTTTTCAATTTTTTCAAGTCTAGAAGTACAGTTCTTCTAGAGATAGTTGAATGCTAAGAAATCTATAAATCAGATTCCTGCAAAGCAAGGTGTAAACATTCTTGTGAAATCCCACAACGTCAATATTGATGATTGGAGTTTCTTCAAGGGTAGGCATACATTGATTCTGATTTCTCTTAGGTTGATCGATCTTGCGCTCATCACCTACCTCTAAATCATCATCATTCACTTTCTCCAAGATTGACAAATTAGTTCTCAAGGCCATATTTCCTAGACAAAAGGGCATTGCAAAAAAACCAAAGGGAAGAGAAAATTAGAGATGAAAGAGTCAAAGAAGACAACACCTGAAATAGAGAAAATTGGAAACCTTAGCATGTAAGCCCAATTGTTGATTTCTTGGAAGAAGTCAGAGGTGACACATGCTTGTAATAAGAGATAGTTGGAAATTTCCCTTGAAATTACTGAATTCAATCAAATCTTGTATTGGAAGAACGTATTCAATGACATTTAGAGTTAAGCTTAACAATAGAAATTCTCTAAAAATATTTCATGTTTTTACTTTAGAGTGCTTTTATAGTTTGCATTTTCTTTTTTCTTTTTTTGGAGTGAGAAGGATGCATATCAACAAAAATACATGTCTTAGATCTCAAGAAACATGTACATTTTTAACTTAAACTAACGGATTTGTATGGCTTTAAGTTACAATTAAATTTTGGAGTTTCACACATGAAAAATACGAGCCCTATATCCACACTGTGCTTGTTTGTCAAATTAATTCTTGCCAGAGTAATGGACCGGCACCATCATTTTTGTTGATAGTTTATCTTTTACATTTATGTCATGGAAAAAGAGTAACAAGGAAAGAGTAATATATCAACATGGCATTACTTGTAGTACTATGCAAGGGTTATTCAATGAATAGAATTATAGAAGTAAATAAAGAATTAGTTTAAGGCTTCAAATGAGGGTTCCTATTTATTTATTTTTGCCAGCAGAAGTCGAATTAAGGCATGACTTCCTAGACATGAGAGTTTTTACAGTTTTCATGTTCTTCCTTTTGCTGCAAGTAATCATGCGATTCTTTAGTTAGGCTCTTGGATCTAGTTCTATGTTGCTGGTTTGAGTATGTGTTTGGGGTTTGGGTTTGCTAGTATGGCAATTTTTTTCAGGTTCACATGGCTGGTTTTAGCTGTACTATATATATATATATATATATATATATATATATATTTATATATATACACACACACACACCCATAATTTGCAAAAAGACATACAAAATTTAAAGCAAAGGTGATAGTGATAAAGATAATTGATAATTCAATGTCAAATGTCAAATCAATACTAAATTACAATCAATAATCTTCATATTGCTCTTATTGAGAGTATCAATGTTATCACTTGATTTGTTTGAACCACAAGTAGCAGTAACACCACTCCCACTAGTTGCATCATGTGTCGGAGCCTTCTCATCCTCTAAAGAAATTGTGGCATGTAGTGCAATAGAAGCATCCAAATTGAAACACTTAGGGGCTACTTCGTGATTCCGCATTGCCCCCTACATGTGCTCAACTTGCTTATGTGGTAGGAGGCATAAGTTGGAATGCACATAGACCAACTCCTTAGCTTCTTTTTTCATTCTGTTAGTTTTAGGATCAGAAATGAAATAAGCAGAAAAATATGCAACACATGAACAATAAACACAACACTTTTACCCTGGGAAAACCCTCCTACTCGAGGGAGAAAAAACCCAGCGACAATATTCTCTTTATAAATCAGATAAAGAAGTGCAGAATTCTGCATACAACAGTCAGGCCTTATACAGGACCGAATCTCATACAATAATACATATCACTCCTCCTTGAATGAATGTTAATGCTTCTTCAAAGAATTGATCTGTTGCTGAAGGAAGTGTGAACTGCTGCTAATAATGCTCATTGAAGAGAATGATTGTGATAATGACTTGATGATAAATATAAAATATTAATTGCAATATGTAGGCCGACCTGCCTTTAATTAAGGAGAAAATATCTCCTGAAGCTACCAAACACTAACACATTCATCTAGTTGTGCTTAAATGTGTGGATAAAGGAGCATTTACCCTTGTTTTCCTTAGTGAAGAACTCACAATGTGTTGAGATGGAGATAGTGAATAAAACATTTGCAATTATAAAATTAAAATATAATATATAGCTGGCAAAGAAAAGTAGGAAAGTTGTTTTTAATTAACAATGCATACTTGTGATAGAACTTTAGTTGCAAGAGGCTGCAAGTAAACAATGCCTTGACCATGGAGCTACTACTATGTGTGAGTGTTTTGCTTGTACTTGTCCTGAAGGGCATTAAGGTTGTTATTCCTTGAATTTATAAAATTGCCAAACTCAACCACTCTAGTGTCCCTTAAATCTGGATTTGAGAGGAATCTGGTGATTATAGACTAGTACCTCTTACTAACTGCAACATCTTAACGTAGTGCAACCCTCTTGGACAAGAAAAGTATCTCTTTCTTGCAATAGTTGGGCAACAAATCAAATTGAGGAGATGCAAGGGTGTGGTCATCTTGTTCCAATGGTCAACCATGATTCTTTATACTTGTTTTGAAAAATGACTATGTGGGGTCATTCTCCTTAATTGTTATATTGACTTTTATTCATTTTTTATTGTGGTGTCCTTGTGGTCAAATATTTCACCCAAACTCGATTGATCCATATTTGCAAACTTGAACATATTCATGATGGGCATAGTCAAACTCAAAAGATAATCCACACGAGCCTACTAATCATTTTCGAGGACAAATGCTTTGGCTTTTTGGGCTATTTTGAATTTGATTGCCCCATGAATTTCAAAGGTTGTTGGTGACCATGGTGATCAATGCCTAACGCCTTCACAAGGCTCAAGGCGATTGTGTGATGTGAATCAAGTCTTAGCAACATGATATGGTGTAAAAAAAAGGTAGATGATATAATTAAAATTTTATAGTAGACCTAAAGTAAATAAAAAAATTAAATATTGAAATTTCATAGACTTACCTTCAACCACTCCAAATTGGAGGACTTGAAAATAGCTTGTAACATATCATGATTTGTTAGAAACATTTGAATCTCCTTAGCCTCAATGTAGATTTCTTTGATCCACTATATCCATGTTCCAATCTTTTGCATCATCAAGTTGAGTGAGTGGACAACACATGGTGTCCACAAAATTTGCTCATATCTTGTTTCTTCCAATAAAATTGCTGCCTTGCAATTTTTAGTGTGTCTGTTATGACCAGTGTTCCATGGAGTTTCCTGATGGGGGGACATGAGCAGGGGGTGGCAAGGGGGCAGCAAGGGGCGGTGTTGATATACATATAGTACTTGAAAAAATAGTTATAAAAATATGTATAAGAATTACAATATTGAATTTACAAATGAAACTTTGGCAAATTACTAATTAAAATTTAAAATTTAAATTCTTAAATACTATAATACTTTTAATACTACTTAAAAAAATCCACCATAAAAATACAAAACATTAGAATGTCAATTAGTCAAACTCGAATGTCATGATATATATTATATATTAAAATTAACTACATTGTTGCATTTCTCCTTGCAGGTAAGCATCAAGGAAGATTGTCTAATTGGATGATCATGACGATATTACAGATAGACTTGTAGGAAAACTTGGAAACTTGGATTTGGAGAGTGCATGGAAAATCAAATGAATTCAATGGGAGTTTGGGGGCAATGCCCCAAATGGGGTCGAGGGGCAGTACCTCTCGTAGGGGTTTGGGGGCATTGCCCCCAACAGGGTCTACGGGTAGCGCCCCTTGTGGGGTTTGGGGGAAGCGTCCTTGGTGCACTCCCTATTTTTTTACAGGGCAAGGTTGACGGGTGGAGCCCTTGCCACCAAGCCCAAATTAAGACCTCCAAAGCCACAAAAACCTTCATGATGTACATCATTTTGCATTTACAATTAGATCCAAATTAAGACCTTCAAATCCACACAAACCTTCATGGTGGACATCATTTTAGGGTTAGGGGATGAATTGGACTTTTTAAAGTTAAAAAAGTAAAAAAAATGGTGAATGCAAATCAGTAACATATGTTCTTTTAAATTTTTGCACTTTTCCTCCTTGCCAACCATGAGAGATGCCTGGGCGTCCTCGGGACGGTTGAGGGACTCTTGGAAGCCCCATAGATGTCCCGGCGTCCTTGTCATCCTGACAGTGTCTTGAGTGTTCTAGGTGGAGGTGGCACAGTGTTGGGGGGACGTCTCCCCCACATCCTAGAAACGTGGGGAGGGGGCGCATCCCCGTGGTACGTTGGTTATGACTTGGATAATTGTTTGAGTAGCCGCCATCTTAATCACCTATATGAGGATGATTGCAACGAAGTTTGCATCCTTCACTTGCCTTTCACTATCAACTACCTCTTTAGAGAACATTGTAATGACATTAATTGAGGACTTGTTTTTGTAGTCTTTCTATCCATCAAAAACAATGAACACTCTCATTTCGGTCCATGCATCCCTTATCAATAATGTGGTGCACACCTTTTCATAGCTAAGACCTTTATAACTTCTTAGTTTTTGACTAATAGCAATAAATGCAATGTGTAGTGAGCTCATCTGCATGCCCCTCTTCTGATTCTTAAATGCCCTTTCAAATGGGCCTCTTTTGTGAGAAGCAAAGGGCTATTGTTGTCAAAATGAAAGGATGTGTGGCAGCCACCATTGGAGAAATGGAAGTTGGCCCTAAAGGTGGCTTGCATGATCCTTTCATAGGTAAAGAATGGTGTTTTGTTTTTTCACTCTTGTTTGCAATTCTACTTCTGCTTGTTCTTTCATATACAAGAGAATTTACTCTTTTTTGACAATCATTATTTGTTTGGCCTTGGACAAATTTTGATTCCTTGACCATTGCACATAAGTGTGCATTCACTAGACTATATGAGCTCTTATACTCATTATGGCATTGACTGCAACACCAAAGATAAACCCATCCTCTAGGAAGCTGCTCAACTGTTGTGACATGTCACCAAAGAGGTGATCCTTGGTCAGTTTTGAAAGTCCTTTCCATATTTGAGCCCACTAAACTAGAACTAACAGCCATTGTAAATTATATGGATGCCTATACCTACATGTTTAAAATAAATAAATATTAAGAAAATTGAAAAACAAAATAAAAATTGTAGTCCTAGGCTACATTAGCATAGAAAAAAATAAAAAATAAACCGACATATTGCCCTATGAAACATTAAAAATTGAATAACAATTTGGAAAGCAGCAATAAAACCTTTCAAAAAACAGGAATTGAAATTAAATTTGAAAAAAAAACCTACCAAAATTTTAAAAATAACTTACTTGGAATGACAAATGTTCTCGATGCTTATTTAATCCTTGTAACAGTTATAAAAAATGCCTTAACAATCCTTCAACATTTGGAAAAAAACAACCTTGAGCAATGACAAACAAACAATGAGTTTTAGAAGTTTGGAGTGATAGGCAAGGATTGTTTGTATTTCTAGATTGCTTTTACTTTTATTTTTTCTTCAGGTTATTTGGCTTTTCTAAATTTAGGTTTTATTTTGACATTTTAACAGTGTTCCACGGGGACGCGTCCCCCCCAAAAAACCTCGCGTTTCCTAGAGGGGGATGTCTCGGAGACTTGGGGACTTGGGGGAGACGTCCTCCCACCAAGCCACCACCAGCGCCACCATCCCACCACCAGTGTCGCTGTCTCCAAGATGCTGCTAGGACTTTGAGGACGTTGGGGTGTCCTCAAGACGCCTAGGGGACTCCTAGTTGTCTCCAAGATGTATAATTCTTATACTTATACATCTTTTAATAACTTTTTTTTCAAGTACTATATGTATTTCAGCACCCTACCGCCCCCTCGCTGTCGTCCCCCTGCCATCCCCCTGCCGTCCCCAAACTTAGGCCCCCCGTCCCCACGTCTCGGAAACGTGTCCCCTGCCGTCCCCCTGTCCCCGTCCCCAAAACCCCGTGGAACACTACATTTTAAAGGTTTTTTTTCTTTAAAAATGTGTTTAAAAATAAAAACAAAAAACATGATGTTTTTGATTTAGTTGGGAGCACGCCTTGTGGGCTCACCTAGTTGTGCCAACGTTTGCCTAAAGCATTGCCTGGGTGACTCGGGTATGCTGCAGGCATACTCAGGATGTACCTGGGCTGTTCCTGGGATGGAACCTTGGGGTACCCATCCCCGGATTTAGACCTGGCCCCATTCAAGCCAGGTATAAGGGTTGGAGGCGGTGAACCTTTCAACATTGAGTTTGTGTCACATTAATTCGTGCATTAAACATGGCGTTACAATTGTTCTCAGCTACCCTCCTCATCCACATTCAAGGAGTTTATACGAACACATTATCAGCTTCCTTTTTCTTCTTGAGGATAATTGATCATGGATGTCAAAAGAGTTTCCGGAAAATGTTCTTTGCAACCCCAAGGATTGTCTAGCCTAGCTCGCTTAGTCTAGGGAGTTCGCTTGTGCTTGATTACAATGCCAATCCTCCATTTTTTTTGATTCAGATGAAAATGAGGCCCAGCTTTCACCATTTACTATGGTCTCCACCAGCATTATATTCTTTCCCATTAGGTCTTACTTTCTCGTGCTTACATGTATTGTTTGTAGTATGAGTCTTTTCTGACATGTTTAGGGTTTACCCATTTTGTTGTTATACTTCTAGATTTTGGCTTATAGTCTCTTGTTTCTTTCAAGCGTGATCATTGTTGGCCCCCTCTTGCTGTTGTTATGGCAGGTACATTCCAATTCCATTGACTTACTTTTGTCATTCATGGAAATTAATGTAGTGTCTTTTATTCTTTCTATATGGACAAGTTATGAGTATTCTTCTCGTGCTGCAGCACTCCTATCTGCCACAAGGGATTTTCATTTACATAACCTAAATTCATGTTCCCTGATTTAAATATTTAGAACATCAATTGATGGCTACAAATGGATGTAACAGGTAAAAACCGTAAAGGTCATTTAAATGGGAGGGATGAGAAAAATTAGTTGTAGCTGCACAAAATAGATTCAACGTACATATGCAGTAAATGATATAAGGACAATCATCATGGACATAGAACTTTTGCATTAGAAATTCTATGCTGCAACTTGGATGCCAAGAGATTTTGATAATTAGACTATAATGACTATTCAACAATGTCCTTTACCCAAGCTAGTTTAAATTCATAGTACTTGCAGACATTTATGATGTATTCTGTACTCTGCTTTTCTATTTAGTTCTGTTTGCTCTGAGTTTATCTATGTATGATATATGATGCATTTTATATTAGAATGCTGTGGCTATTTATCCTTTCTATAATTCTGTGCATAATTGATCAAGCTCAGCCAATGTACCAAAGAGCTTGCCTTTTTTTGAGAAGTGATATGCAGTGACAGTTCTGATTACCAGTGTTTACTTCATAGGCTGTGCTTTTTTCAGAACTCTCTAGCACACATTTACTACATTTCTCATGGCCTTATGTTGTCTTCTTTGATAGGTTTTTGATCTATTTGATCTAAAACGTAATGGAGTCATTGAATTTGTGGAGTTTGTTCACTCTCTTAATGTCTTCCATCCATTTGCACCCCAAGAAGACAAGATTGATTGTAAGCAAATGGTTCATCTTTTAAGTTAATTGATATTATAAACCTTCTTTCTTTCAGTCATGCACACAATACTCTAAGCATTCATAATTTCATATGGTAAAGTATTATTTCAAAAATAGAGGAGCAATTTTGATATGAAAATTGACTAGGCATTTTTTGTTGGAATTTCTCTTGCAGTTGCTTTTAGGATTTATGATTTGAGGCAGACAGGCTATATTGAACGTGAAGAAGTATGTATCTATCCATTTTGGTAGAAGATCATGTATGAACTTTCAAGATTCAAAGTTCATGTTACTGGGTGGTATTTACTTATCAAGTTAAGAGGACATGTTATACTTATTTTATTTACAAAAGGTGTGATTCAGTAGGTTTATAGTAAAACATTACTAGGTGGTATTTGCTTATCAAGTTAGAGGAAATGTTATACTTATTTTATTTAACGTCTGAAGATAATCCCTTTATCAAAAACTATTATACAGATAAGTTTGTCTTGTTGATATAACCTATAAAATGAAGAGCTTTTTTGTTCCTTCTGCTTAGGAATTTTTTTTTATGTTTTGTTGTACCCAAACCAAATTTTTTGCTTCATTAAGGCATTTTGCTTAAAATGGTTTAAACCTTGTAAAAATGATGTCAAAACATAGTTTTTGGGCAAATCAAGTATGGGCTTTTAGTCAGTGTGATGCCAGGAAGATATTGACAAAATTTGAAAAAAATGAAATTTAGGGTTTCTAGACCCCTGTTTTTAGGTCAAAAGCCCTAAAAATTGACACTTATCAGAGTTGGCTGAAAATTGTTTTGATTGGCTTATTTTGCTTCATGATCACAATGGTGAAGTCAGATTCAGTTAAGACTCAGTTTAAGTCTAGTGTGTAGTTTTCACTTTTTCAAGTAAGAAGTTGGGATCTCCGAGGTCAACAATGGTAGATGGCCACGTGCCAAGTGTCGAAATCTAAGCTTGAAGTGCTCCAGTGAAGATTCTATGGAAAAATATGTCCGAAATGATGCTTCGTCTCGGAGGGGATTTTTGTCGAGGTGAAAATGTTGAAATTTTTTCCAACTTTGGAGCAAAAGCGCACTTTGTTAGCCAGGGGTGCCTTTGATTTTAGGGGCCCAGATCAACTTTCTAAGTTTTGTCACTTCTAAGAAGACTTCTTTGGAATCATGCCAGCTTCGCGATGAGCCTACCAGCCAGTTCAGAGGATATGTCTAGCACCTGAAACGGGAGATTGAACGTGAAACGAGGGAGATGAAAAACTAACACTGGCGCAAAAAGCGCGCTTGCAAGCCAGGGGCGCCCAACTTTTTGAAGCACCAAATAGAGGTTTTTGATCAAATGATACCTAGGATGTTTGTCTCAGACTTGATCTGGCTTCGCAACACATCTGTCAGTGGGTGAATCTGAGTTGCTGAATTGTCGGTATCAGGAGTCAAACATAGGGTCTTAATCATGGTCAAAAATGTCAAAAAAAGCAAAAGTGCCCCTAGAGGCCAGGGGCGCCCAAGGTTTTGGAGCCTCAAATGGAGTCTTTTTGGTCAGCTCAGATGCTCATCCCGTTCGTGACGCTTCCAGCTTTCTGTTGCATATCTCAGCCGGGTTAGAGGACTTGACAGCAGCTTGCAGCCGGAGGTTAAGTAGATTTTTAGCTAGTTTGAAAAATGGCTATCTCTGGGAAGAAAAGCGCTCGTGGAGGTCAGGGGTGCCCATGTTTTTCAGCTACCAGATGATGTTTTTAAGAGAAGTACTCTCCAAGAGCTCTTGTTCAGAATCCAGCCAGCTCCGCAGTGAGCTTGTCAACTAGTTCTGAAGTTTTGCCGAACACCAGGAAACGTGAGATGAAGTAAGGTCAGAATCACCTTCAAAATGATGAAAATGCATTGAATTTTTTTCTAGTTCTAAGGTCGAAAGCGCCCCTAAAGGCCAGGCGCGCCCTGAATTTTGAGGCCTCAGATGATGGAATTAGGGTTTGTAGCCCCAAGGAGACTCTTGTCAGATTTGAGCCTGCTCTTCAATGAAACTGTCAGCTAGTCTATCCAACATGGCAGACAATCAAAATCAGTGATCGAACGTGGGCTCCAGTGATGTTTTCAAATCCAAATTTTCAAGAAATTGGCTATCTGGAAAGAGACGCCTAAAGTCAAAGGTTGACTTTTTGAACTCAAAAGAATTGGCACCCTATAAAGGTGGAGGCAGTTAATTGAAATTAACTCTTCAGTTCAACTCTTCAAGTTGGACTTCATCTTGACTTCATTTTTGCTTGTAACTAGGTGACTTCTTTTTGCATGCACAAGTTAATTGAAGTGTTGGAGGTGGCGCCCTATTTAGGGCATATTTTTCTCTCAGTTAACTGTTTTGAGGCCCAATAAGAAGCAAGGCATTGGTTTTAGAGGTCCAATCAAAAGGATAGCGCCATTTTCAAGATAATTCATGCATTTGTGATGCCTTTAAGCACAAATTCTTATTTATTATGGCATAGGCATCCATTATTCTTCATTGCAGGTGAGAGAAAACACACCTTTCTTGAGCAAATAAAGATCTGAAGGTGCTATAGGTATCAGATTTCAATGTTCTTTGCAATGCTAGGTCCAGATTATTCAGAGGAAGAATATTACAAACTTCATTTTTCGCGTGCATGCAAACTTCATCAAATCCAATTCAAGCATTGGCGACTTTTTTAGAGACAGAACAAAAAAATTCTATCTCTCTCTAAAAATTATTTTATTCTCGTCTCAGGTTTTCTCCTGCATGTCAAAGTAAACGGCAAAATTTTCAGAAACAAATCATCTGGGTTCACATATTTCAGTGACAGTAGCAAAACTCATGTCTTAGCTTTTTTTCGAGAAAATTGCCCTGCTGCTTCCATTCTAAAGCACTGTGCTTTTTTCAAAAGATATATTTGCATGTGGGCCTAAAACTCATTTTTTTCCAAAATCGAATCATCTGGGTTGGCGTAGAATTCCATTGACTACAAAACCCATGTTTCAGATTTTTTTGGAAAAATTGCCCCTAGAGCCTACATCCCCTGCAATTCTTGACTGAAAACCTTTTGAATGCCTTGCTGAAACTCATCTTTTCGAAATTTTGACGATCTGGGTTTGCTTGAAATTCAATTCTCTACAAAACCCACGTTTCAAAAAAATTCCGAAAAACTGTACCTCAAACAACTATTTTTAGCCTATCCTAAAGCTTTTTTCAGCTTTTTCTAAAAGTTGTCCGAACATACCCAACTTTACGGTCAAAAATCCAGATTTGCAAAATGCAATTCAACCCCATAGATTACAAGACCAAATCGGTCTTGATACACGACTTTTTGAATATTGCTGATACAAACTTGGATCATGTATATCTTGTGGTTAATGCTCAACGTTGGAAGGCACTAACAATACGACAATCAAGAATCTTGAGCGTTCCCGGTTGCTGGCAGTAGCGTCTATTCCTATCATGGTTTTCGATCTTGAGTTTGTGATTGCTTGCATCAAGCATTACGACTTTGTGATGTCCCCGCTCTAGTCAGTTCTCGGGAATAGTGTGTTAGCCCTTTATTGGACCCTCGTGGGCTAGCTGGATTGGTTAGAGGGTCAATGATGTTTTTTGGAAGAGTTGATCGTTCTCGTTTCTAGAGCTCAATGGTTGGTTCACAACAGGCCTTGGCAGTTCAAGAGTTAACAGCTTCTGACGGCACAAAATTCTATGGAGAGTTGAGGAAGTTATGCTTATTTAAGTGATTTAAGTTATTAACTTATCATTATTTTATAAAGTCAAATTGACTTTATCATTTTTATATCACTTAAATATTCATAAAAGGGGTGATTTAAAATTAAATCACTTAATCATTTAAGTGGGCGCCAAATATTAAGTTCCTAACTATTGAAAAGGACTTAATATTATATTAAAAGATTTAAATGATGCAAAATGTGTATCTTCTTGGAAATGCATGCCTTTTGGGTATAAAGGCATTTTTGGCAATGAGAACATCATTCATGATTATTTCGACTTTGCCTTTGGCTTCTTCCTGTGCTTTCACCTGTGATCAGGGTTTTGAGCAATCTTCCATTGGAGAACAATATCTCTTCAATGTTGAGCACTTTTGAGATTGTGAGAGACCAGTCGAATTTATGCAACCAGTGAGAGCTTCATACAGAGGTTCTACTTGCTTCAATTAGGGTTTATTTATTTAGTATTCAGTTGTTTGCAATAAGAAAGAGGGTTACTTCATCCAGAGTCTTCATTTCCAGCAGATTTGCAGCTACAGGTTGGATTCTTCAGAGTCTTCATTGGGCTGTATCATTTGCATTGGGATTTGGGCCTCTTTGGAGAAGGGCGTGTGAAGCTTGAGACTAGGGCGCTCTCCTTTTGGCTCCTGTTTGAGCTTCATCATGGGCGGCTATCACTAGTACTACATTGTATCTTGTTTCTGAGTGGGAGAAGTCCTTTTTGGAGGTTAGGCATCCATTTATGCCAGTTTTCACCATTCTTGGCTAGCAAGTTGGCTTACTTTTTTATATAAAATATCTGGAGACTTTCTGGTATGTTTAGCATTTGTGATCTATTGTTTACTGTTAAATAATACCTACTGCATTTACATTATGTAGAAATTAGCTTTGTTTCTCAGTTTATGAGTTTTTATATGATGCACCCCTTCTCTTCTGTCTACAAACTTTCTCTTAAAAAACAAAAAAAAAACACATAAGACTTAAGAAAATATTGGGGTTTGAGTTGAGAGCCAGTAGGGCTCATCACAGTGGTATTAGAGCATATTAATCCTACTAGCTTGTGGGAAAAACAAATATCCATGGAGCCACACCATAACAGGTTTGACAGGCACTACACACGCAGGGGCCCTAGAATTCCAAGAAATACTTTTGAACCTTTTCGGGCAATTCCATTGAAGGAACAGGAGGATGATTTTGACTTTGATAATATGGCTGAAAGGAATGGTGATGCTCGTCTTAATGACGAAGATAGGGATGCTAGAGAAGTACTGAGAGGAATGGTGGCCGGTCAAGAACAGGTGGCAAACATCCTTCAACACTTAGCACCAATGTGCAAAACTTGACAATTCTGAGAAGGCCGAATCTGGATCAAGATTAGGAGGGTAGCATACATGGAGAACAATACATGAATATTGCTCCAACACGCACCTTTGAGAGAGCCACACGCCCTACTTTTGTCAGGAATGACGCTGAGGAGGAGGTGGAAGGAGGTGGGGAAGTGAACTTTGCTGACAACATCCTGACTATGCATGATGAATGGGATGGATGCATTGCCTCCACACGAGTTAAGGATCACCTTAACTTCGACCGTTTAATGAGCCAAAAGAGAGAGCACACTAGGAACAGGAATGACAGGAGGCCTAGACATCAGCATAATGATCTATGACAGGCTACCAATAAGCTTACCTTAGTGAACTATGATGGCAGTGGCAGAGTTACAGCACGTGCTTGGGCGAGTAAATTGGATACGTTCCTGACACTACGTCCTATGCCAGAGGAAGATGCTATTAGATTTGCAGCTCCACATCTTGATGGCGTGGCACATGATTGGTGGATTCATGGCATGGCTACTCTTCACCATGACCGGATTACCTCATACCAAGAGTTCACTGATAGATTGGTAGAGAGGTTTGATAGACGTGATCCTGAACTATTCTTCAGGGATCTTGCACAGTTAAAATAGTTGGGTAGCTTGGAATCGTACATTGGAGAGTTCCAAAGACTATCCGTGATGGTGACAGGTATCTTAGAGAGAAGGCTGATCATATTGTTTATTGAGGGTCTTTTTGAGCCCATGAAAGGTTGGATAAAAGCATTTGACCCACCTACGTTACAGAAGGCCATGAGGAAAACTCGCAGTATGGAGCTCACTACACCTCGTAAACAATTTGGCACAAAACCTTCTTCCTCCTACACAAAGAACAAATCTGATCCAAAGAAGGCTGATAATTCTGATCAAGAGAAAAAATTTGCAGCCCCACTAGATCGTGACACAATGAATGATCTACGTAGAAGGAAGCTTTGTTTTTACTGTAAGGGCCCGTATGACTTCAATCATGATTGCCCCCTCAAGCCTAAAGGGCAAAACAGGCACATGGAATGGTTTTATGAGGGAGAAACGTTGACTGATTTTTCTGATCAGCAAGCTGCTATTTATGACACAGATGAAGAAAAGTCAGAAATGAGGCAGAGATTGAGGTAGAGAGTGAGCTACAGGAGGCTCATATGTCCAGCATGCAAAGAGAGGGATCTTTTAGGCTCCGTGGGATTTTAGCGGGTCAAAGAGTCATATCTCTTTTGGACACAGGTGCAACCCACAACTTTATTGATTCACGATTAGTGGAGAGAAGAGGAATTCAAAATCAGCAGTTTGAAGGCATTCGAGTAAAGGTTGCAGATGGACACACTCTCAACTGTGAGAGGATGATTCTTGATTTACCATTGAAACTCAACAACTTTGAGTTTAAGGCAGATTTTTATGTGGTGAACATGGGAGGAATGGATATAGTTCTTGGCATGAAGTGGCTTCATGCTATAGGAGAGTTGACACGTAATTTGCGTGATATGGAGATGAAATTCAAAATTGATGGCACAAATCATATTTTTAAAGCCATCAAGGACAGCAATCTAAAAGAAATTTCACTCCGGAGAATGGAACGTTTGATTCGACACGACATGGTAGAATGGGTTGCTGAGTGCAAGTTAATGCCTTCACAGTTGGAGCAGCAAGCTTCTTCTTACCATCAGGATGTACAAGAACTCCGAAACAAACATGCAAAGGTTTTCAGTGCTATTCCACCAAGTAGACCTCCTGATAAAGTATTGAGCATATCATTGAGCTGGATGAGGGCACAAAACCTATCATGATCACTCCTTACCGGCACCCCAAATGTTTAAAAGATGAAATTGAGAAAACTATTAAGGAGCTTTTAGCTATGGGGCACATTAGGCCGAGTAAGTCACCCTTTGCTTCATCAGTTGTTTTGGTGAAGAAAAATGATGGTACACTTAGGATGTGTATTTACTACAGGATGCTCAATAGGAAGACTATAAAGAGCAGGTATCCTATTCCACGGATAGATGAGTTGATAGACGAGCTTCATGGAGCTTGCTATTTCTCGAAGATTGATTTGAGGACTGGTTACCATCAGATCAGAGTCAGAGAGGAGGATATTGAGAAAACCGCATTCAGATCTCACTGTGGACACTATGATTTCTTGGTTATGCCATTCGGCTTAACCAATGCTCCTGCTACATTTCAGTCTACTATGAATAGGGTTTTCCATCCTCTCTTGAGGAAATTTGTCTTGGTGTTCTTCGACAACATCCTTGTTTACAACAAATCATGGGAGGAACACATTGTTCACCTAGATGAGGTATTAAGTATACTTGACAGGGAGTCCTTGTATGCCAAGGAATCCAAGTGTGCTTTAGGCATGGCTGAGCTTTTGTATTTGGGTCACATTATCAGTGGAGAGGGAGTCAGTATGGATCCAAAGAAAGTTCGAGCTATCATCGATTGGCTTACACCTGAGACATTGACACAACTCAGGGGGTTTGTAGGATTATGTGCATTCTATTGTCGGTTCGTTAGTGGATTCTCGCGACATGCTACGCCACTATTTGATTTGACTAAGAAGGGAGCCTTTGTGTGGACACCTCTTGCACAGGCGTGCTTTGAGAAGTTCAAACTTCTCATGACTACATGTCCAGTCTTGGCTTTGCTGGATTTCACCAAACCATTTGAGCTACATTGTGATGCTAGTGGTGAGGGTATTGGTGCAGTTATCATGCAGGATCGACACCCTATTGCTTTTGAGAGCAGGAAGCTAAGAGGTCCTGAACGGAGTTACAATATCTATGATAAGGAAATGTTGGCCATCATGCATGCCATGGCCAAATTCAGGCAATACTTGGTTGGTAGTGAATTCAGTGTTAAAACCGATCACAATAGTCTGAAACATTTTCTTGGACAGCGAGATTTGAACGAAAGGCAACAAAAATGGGTCAGCAAACTTCAGTCCTATGATTTGATATCGCCTATGTCAAAGGCACTCAGAATGTGGTTGCTGATGCTTTATCTCGCCGTCCTCACTTGAGCTCCATTACGCAGATTTCAGAGGACTGGAGACACATGATAGTAGCAGAGTATGCTAAGAATCTGTGGGCTTCTAGCATAGTGGATGGGATAGTACAGGATGACAGATACTCACTTGTGGATGATCTTATCATTTACAAATAGAGGATATTTCTTATTCCAGGTTCTGAGATGAGGGACATGGTATTGAGATCATTCCATGATTCGCCTATGGCAGGACATCTCGGTTACTTTAAGACCTACAAGCAGGTACAGGAGAGATTCTCTTGGAAGGGTCTCAAGTCATTTGTTCTTCAGTATGTCAAGGAATGCCTTGTTTGTTAGCAGAACAAGCAAGAACATACATACCGTGTAGGTTTACTTCAGCCGCTTCCTATTCTTGAGAGGAAGTGGGAATGCTTGTCTATGGACTTCATCACGGGCTTGCCGAAAGCTCAAGGGAAAGACAACATTTATGTGGTAGTAGATCGGTTGACGAAGTATGCACATTTCTTCTCAATCACTACTACACACACAACTACTCAGGTGGCAGACTTGTTTTTCCGCGAGGTATTTAGATTGCATGGATTGCCTCAGAGTATAGTCAGTGACGGGGATAGCAGGTTTTTGAGTAACTTCTGGCAGGAGTTATTCAAACTTTGCAGGACAAAACTCACTCTGAGCACCAGCTACCACCCACAGACAGATGGGCAGACAGAGATAGTCAACAAATGGGTGGAGGGATACTTGAGGAATTACAGTTCAAGACAGCAGAAGGCATGGGTGAAGTGGTTATACCTTTGTGAGTATTGCTACAATACCACTCATCACATGAGCATTCAGATGACACCATACCGAACGTTATATGGATATGATGCTCCGAGTTTTCTAGATTTGTTGCTGAGTGACAGTAGAGTACCTAGTGCTGGTGACCTATTGCAGGAGAACCAGGACATCATGAGAGCACTCAGGGAGAATATTCAGAAAGCTCAAAATCAGCAAAAGCAATATGCTGATCAGAGGCGAGTGGAGAGATCTTTCGAGATCGATGATTTGGTGTATTTGATGCTCCGACCTTATAGGCAGTCCACCCTTCGTAAGAAGGGCGTTGATAAACTCAAGCCACGATACTATGGACCATTCAGGGTTGTCAAACGTGTCAGTGAAGTGGCTTATGAGTTAGATCTTCTAGTGGACAGTAAGGTTCACAATGTGTTCCATGTGTCACGCCTCAAAAAGGCATTGGGACCACAGGTGACTCCTATTGATTTACCACCCCTGGATGATGAGGGGAAATTGATTTTGATACCTGAGGCCATTCTGAATTCCAGAGAGCTTCATCTTCGGAGGCGGGTTATCAGGGAATATTTGGTGAAGTGGAAAGATCTACCGTCAGAGGATGCTACTTGGGAGAGTGACAGTATTCTTCAGCATCTAGCTTTGAGTTTGCTTGTGGGCAAACAAATTTGGGGAGGGCGGACTGTGATGTCCCTGCTCTAGTCAGTTCTCGAGAACAGTGTGTTAGCCCTTTATTGGACCCTCGTGGGCTAGCTGGATTGGTTAGAGGGTCAGTGATGTTTTCTGGAAGAGTTGATCGTTCTCGTTTCCAGAGCTTAGTGGTTGGTTCACAGCAGGCCTTGGCGGTTCAGGAGTTGACAGCTTCTGACGGCATAGAATTCTATGGAGAGTTGAGAAAGTTATGCTTATTTAAGTGATTTAAGTTATTAATTAACTTATCATTATTTTATAAAGTCAAATTGACTTTATCATTTTTATATCACTTAAATATTCATAAAAGGGGCGATTTAAAATTAAATCACTTAATCATTTAAGTGGGTGCCAAATATTAAGTTCCTAACTATTGAAAAGGACTTAATATTATATTGAAAGATTTAAATGATGCAAAATGCGTATCTTCTTGGAAATGCGTGCCTTTTGGGTATAAAGGCATTTTTGGCAATGAGAACATCATTCATGATTATTTCGACTTTGCCTTTGGCTTCCTCCTGTGCTTTCACCTGTGATCAAGGTTTTGAGCAATCTTCCATTGGAGAGCGATATCTCTTCAATGTTGAGCACTTTTGAGACTGTGAGAGACCAGTCGAATTTATGCAACCAGTGAGAGCTTCATACAGAGGTTCTACTTGCTTCAATCAGGGTTTATTTATTTAGTATTCAGTTGTTTGCAATAAGAAAGAGGGTTACTTCATCCAAAGTTTTCATCTCTAGCAGATTTGCAGCTACAGGTTGGATTCTTCAGAGTCTTCATTGGGTCGTACCATTTGCATTGGGATTTGGGCCTCTTTGGAGAAGGGCATGTGAAGCTTGAGACTAGGGCGTTGTCCTTTTGGCTCCTGTTTGAGCTTCATCATGGGCGGCTATCACTAGTACTGCATTGTATCTTGTTTTTGAGTGGGAGAAGTCCTTTTTGGAGGTTAGGCGCCCATTTATGCCAGTTTTTACCATTCTTGGCTAGCAAGTTGGCTTACTTTTTTATATAAAATATCTGGAGACTTTCTGGTATGTTTAGCATTTGTGATCTATTGATTATTGTTAAATAATACCTACTGCGTTTACATTATGTAGAAATTAGCTTTGTTTCTCAATTTATGAGCTTTTATATGATGCGCCCCTTCTCTTAAAAAACAAGAAAAAACACATTACGACTTAAGAAAATATCGGGGTTTGAGTTGAGAGCCAGCAGGGCTCATCACAGACTCATCCTCAAGACAAATCAAGTTAGCCGATGGGAGAGTCATTTGCAGCCTCAAGCTGATGGACGTTGAGAAGTGTTTTGCTATTCCTCCTCGCTCAGACAATTTCGCCATATCCATTCCAGATTGCGACAAAATATGGGAAGAGGACAAAGACAAATCACAGAGAAAAGTTGCTCAAAGATGGTCGAAAATTCAGAAGACCAAATGTCGAAGAAGGTTGGGCGTGGTGAGTTCAAGGACGAGATTGCTATCTTAATAACTTTGCTCAACCGGGTTATAGGTCAGGAGGAAGCACATATTTTCCAACCATGGATGTTTTATATCATTTCTCGGATTATCGACAAAAAGGAAAACTTTGACTGGGCAATGTTGATTAGTGAGTGTCTTCACCAGCAAATCACATAATTCCTTAAAATCCACAAGTTTCACATGGTGTCTTTTCTGGTCTATTTAATTGCGTTTCAAGGCAATTTTAGAACTTTGGAGACTAATGGAGCTCTTGGTGTTCAGCAAGTTTATGAATATTACTCACAATTGGAGTTCTCGAAGGTTGAACAGGATTTCAAAGTGGTGAATGATCATTTCCTCATGAAGACAGTCAGAGACCTCGATAATGAGATGCATATCAAGATTTCACCAGAGGCAAAATCAGCAATGGAGTGTTGGGCGGATTGGTTCATTTAGTTCCCTACTTTCACATATATCCGAGTGTATGGTTACATTGGAGAACCTCTGATGCTACCAAGGTATCCGTTAGACAAGGTCCTATTCATGGAGTTTCTGAGACAAGCTCAAGAAGTTCACTCTTTTCTTTGCAATCGACACAAGTCGGCATTCACCTTTCCTTTCGGATTGGGTATTTACAAGTGCAAGGCTGCTGCTGATTGCAAGTTAATGATGAACAAGTTAGAAAAAATCCATCTCAAGTATCTCACTTAGAGGCGTACTTATGATCCTTTGGGTCATTATTCATGTCATGTCCCCGAAATTAGAACACCCTGAAATACAAATAAGTGAAAATAGGTAACAAAATACATAATAAAATTCTAAAAACAAAATATTATCATTTTAATATTTTTATAATTACAATTATCATGAGATAATATTGTAATTATAAATATCAACAATACACAATTTAAATAATAATAAAATAAATATCAAAGATATATAAATATAAAACACAAATATAAAATACCAAAATAATTATAAATATATAAATATAAATATTAACAATTTGAATATTATTATCATTATTATATTATGTCACTATGAATATATAAACCAATATAAAAATAAATAATCAGATTGTGAAGAAACATAAATATATATATATAGATATAGATGTAAGAAAGAACAACCAGCAATACAGATCCCCTAAGGCTGCGATCAGTTTGGAACAATAATAGTAATATTTTAAGGTAAGGATTAACATGAAAAGGTAGTAATAAGGCATCAGTTCATTATTCAGAAGAAGTGCTGGCTTGAGGATTAGTCAATACAACAGTTAATGAAAAGTCATGACCGTGAAACGGTGTGTCTTATGATTGGTTGTCATTCTAGAAAATATAAAAAGGACTTTATTCTAATTTCTTTTGAGGGGATATGGGATGTGTATTCACAAGATCATCGAATAGTGGAGAAATGAGAAGAAGAATATATTCTAGACAAAAGGATCAATGAGGGAGGTAAGAAATAAATATAAGTAAAACATAGATAGTTTGTAAAAGGGTAAATATGCAATAAGCATAGGCAATATATAGATAAGGATATAAATAGTATATAATCACATTCTAATTTATGATAAAATGTAATAAGTATATGAATATAACTAATTGATAATAGTTATGCACATATATATGTATTATATTCAATTAGATAATAATGATTAATTTGTGACTTAAGGAACTAGATTATGATATCAAGATTATGTTAATCGAAGGTAGATATTAATAATTGGTATTTAATGAATATATTAATATTTAATATTGATAGAGATAATAATGTAGATGTTAATATAGGATAATTATTGTTATTTATAGTTAGTCTTATATGCATACCATATTATCATAGGTAAGAAATGCATATCATGTTAGTAGTCTCATAGTTAATATGGATCCATCCACCTGAATTCATAATGGAACATATTAGGATGGATAAATATATTGAGAGTTGGGATGACATGTTAACCATTGATAAGTGTATAGTTAGATATATATACATATATTAAAATTCATAGATACATCATAGATGGTGGGTGCATACAATATGAACAAGACAACATATATATTAATAATGTATTATTTGCTATTATCCAAGAATGATGCTTGTAGCAATTATTGAGCCTTATAAGTAATAATGACTCCATGATGTTAAATGGTATAATAGAATTCCATCTATGGGAAACTTGAAAGACGTTTGTATAAAGGAATCATTCATAGTGAATAATAGGAAGGAAATGATTAATCCTTTGGTAAGGAACAAATAACTAAATCTTCTCTGATCTAATTAGACGTTATTGCTGAAATTTATTGATTTCTAATGTTTTAATGTCTCTTTGAGAACACTTTGAATGCAAGATTCGGGTTTAAGTGCGTCCACTAGAAAGGGGTCATTACAATTCAGCATGGTTGGAGTGAAGTAATTCACACAGGGCAGCGCTTGAGGACTTTTGGGTCAACTACGAGGATGAATTTGAAGTGCGTCGACGTCATTACTGTAGACTTACTCTCCCACAACTTGTTGATTTCCTATCAAAAGATGTTGAGGGTTTGTCTGATGATGACAGAGAGGTACTAAGTTCTTTCGTTAAAGACCAAGTTGCTCGCCAGTCACTTCGCCAACCAGATTGGTATGTCAAGGAGAATACTTCAATTGAGGACCTGTTGAGATCAGTTATTAAGACAAGCATGTACTTCTTGGAGAGCAAGAGAAGCTGAAGGACAGTTCCAGTTTCAAAGCCGCTAGTAGGGGTTTCTTCACTACCTTCTACTTCCAGGTTGAGGCCTCGAGTCAAGGTTATCTTGAAGCCACCTGAAGGTGTCAAAGTTAGTGGGAACTCGAAGGGGAAAAGCATCACTAAGCGGAAGCAAGTTGAGAAAGCACCAAAAGTCCCAGTGGAGCCATCAGTAGTACAAGCTGAGGCCGATTCATCATCTCCTGGTTCACCTTTTACTCTGCGGTCATCTCCTATTGACATTGACTCGGAGCTTGAATCTCTAGTTTGTGAAACTTTCATTCCAGTTGATCCACCAGTGGTTGACACAGCAGGAGTAGTTTCTCCTGGAGAGGGCAACATTGGTCATTCGTGTTGGCTCGATAGGTCTTTGGGAAGACAGAGGCGTAGGCCTTCATATCAGCTTGACTTGTCTGAGTTTGGTGATCCTTATCAGGATATGTTGAACAAGAGGGTCAAGAAGCAGGTGAATATTGAGAAAACTTCTGAAGCAGAGATCATTATTGAAGTTGCTACACCACCAAAGGGCAAGAGCTTGGATGAAGTTGAAGTTGGTGATTTCACCTTCGTCAAAGAAAATCTTGGTAGGAGCACTTGACACGTGGACGTGAGCATTTCCAAGGTCGTCGCGAGTAATTTGGAAGAGCGTGTCATGAAGGACGAAGAAGATAAGGCAGCCCTCAAGGTTGAGATCAGGCAGCTCCGACAGTACATCTCGGATCTACTTCATGGAAATGCAGGACAGGCACCTATACTCCCACAACTTCGAGAGACACTTATAGATCAACAAAGACTTGGTTGGTTAGTCAATCGGGGGAAGCTTTTAGACAACTAGATTGAAGACTTCATCGTTGCCGATAGATACCTCCTCACAAAGTTATATCAGTTGAGGGTCGAGCCACATGATCTTCGTTAGAGGATTTAGAAGCTTGAGATATCCATAGCAAAAAGCAAGTCGAAGGTCCTGATACTCATATCTCAGTTAGCAGCTGCATATGACGCCATTGTAGCAGAAGAAGATAAGAAGAAGGTTTTCGCTTGGAGAGAACATCTTTTCAAAGTGGAAACGTATGATAGAATCTCTACAAGGATGGACGCGCTCAAAGGTGTTGCTGGAGCTCTTAGACTTATCAACGAGTTTATCACTCAAATCCCATGCCACTATCGCCATGAGAATGGTACATACATTGAGTTAGATGCAATACAGGTCGAGTTTGAGAAGCGGGTTTGTGATAACCTAAATGGAGAACTTGAGGCATCCAAGTTGGATCACTTCTCAGTGATGACAACTAGTTTCAACAAGGCAACTGTAGATATGAGGGAGTGTCAAAAGGCGGTCGAAGATGGAGAGGAGTTGAACATGCAGTTCATCGTCGTGGATAGCGTTAGAGTGCCAGATGATGAGACGATTGACAAGTTCCTGGACGAGGTGATAGGCAGAGAGGGCTTGTAGTAGACAACCAGTTACATCCCGCAGTTATTTACGAGGATGAGTCAGAAGCAACTGTTAACTCAACGTCATTTCTTGAGTTCTCATTGCTGATTTCATGCACGCCTATCTAATTTTTGGAGATATCTTCGCAGGAGGATGGACTTTCAGTTAGGAACTAGTTGACTAATGTTAGTTATCAGTTAGCATTCATTTCAATAAGGATGTGCATGTTGCACATGTCCACTTAGTCTAGTCTTGTTTCGGTTAACTGATGGTAGCTTTCCAGTTAACTGTATAGTTTCATTTATTTAGATTTAGAGAATAAATTCTTGCATGCTTGCAAGACTGTAGTTGACTAAAGGTGATTTTAGGGTTCCCTACACCTTTGATGTCTATAAATAAGAGCATCCTTGCTCATTTGTAAATAACTTTTCCACGCAATAGTAATATATGCTGAGCCACCTTGCCTAAAATATTGTTGTTCTGTATCTGTTCATGAGCTTTTACTATGATAATAAATAGTTGGGCCACCTTGCCTGAATGCTATTATTATGATACTTGTTCGTCTTAGTTAAATATAGTTGCTAATTTGATCGTTTATTGTATGCGTGTCTCGCCAATGCAATTTTTTGTCCTAGTTTGTTATCTTATGTTGTGATTAATAGTTGTTCTTTCATATCTATGCCTCGGATAGGGGTTCCTCTTCCTTGGAAATTTGGAAAGAAGAATTATCGTTTAAGTGTTGTTGCCAATAAACTTGTTGCATATCTACGCCTCGGATAGGGGTTCCTTCTCCTTGGAAATTTAGTAATTGAGCTTATCGTTTGATGTCGTGCCTAATAAACTTCATATCAGCCTATGCCTCAGATAGGGGTTCTTCCTCCTTGGAAATCCTGTTGTAAAGTTTGTCGTATATCACATTCCTGCTCCTAATTCCTCATGCTCTATTTTTCTTGAGGGAATAGGATAGAATAAAACATTTAGTTAGTTGTAGTTAAGATCTGCAAAACCAGAGAAAACCCTTAGCTGCAACGGTCTTGGTTTCCTTAACCTTGTGCCTCTTCCAGTTGAGTCAAAAAGACAGGATTTTAGAATACTTTACTTTTATGCATATAAAAAAAAGAGGGAGCTTCCCCTCCTAATTTGAAGAGCAGTCATTACGCACTGTGCATAGCTGTCCGTACCAACTCGCACTCCAGAGGTGCTAATTGTTACGCCAACATGTTTAAACTGAAAGGGACTACTAATATTCAACATTCTAGCCACCAAAACAAAACAAGCATCAAAACTAAGAATTTATGGCAAGCATATACTCCACAAAGAGGACACAAGCTGCCAGGCTTAACTTGATAACAAAGAGACTGCACATAACCTAATCTACTAAAAAGTCGTAAATTTGTATGACAAACCTTCCTACTTTACTGAGAGCTATAAGTTTGAAATTTCTCTCTTTTTCATAGCCTCTTGAAGTCGTGGTTGATCTTCCTAAGTATGTGAAATCTGTTCTCCTTAAGTTTCAACTCCTCAATTCCAAATATGCTCTTATTTTGCCTTCAGTTTGCCAATATCCATTTTTAAGGTTTTTGTATCTTTGGTTGAGCTACTTTAGAGTTAAGATCCAACATTATTTTGAGATTTCAACATGCAAATATCCATTGATTTTTCTTCATCTCTTTCCTCTTGCAGACCTTTCTTCCTTTGATCATTTATGATATTAAAGTTATATAAAGTATCTGATCAAATGTTAATATTCTCATGTTTGATCATTTTACATTTATGATTTATAAGTTTTTTAAGTATCTGATCAAATGAAAAGATTCTTATGCACCGCCCATGGTCCACTCATGGTCCCACTATGATTGCTGGTGCCAATCAATTAATGTCTATGTCTATCAGTAGGGAAGATAAAATTTATCACATCTTTTCTACAGTCCTAGCTTTAGCAGTACCTGGAACATTCTACACCAGGAAACAAAGGTATGGTCAATGATGTAGGAGGACAACAAAAACCAGGCATAGTTTTCAGCCATCTTTAAGGGACATCCTTAAATCAGAAGAAGGCATCCTAATCAATAAGTCAACGTTAGAGAGATCACAACCTTGGTAACAAAAAACAAAGATCGCTCAGAGGTCACCACTGAAAAAGTTGTAATAGAGTACATTGCAGGAATGATGGAAAAGGATATGTGATGCCTTTCCAACATCTACACTGATAGTTATCTCACAAAGTCATGACTACAACTAAAAAAAAGCCAGTTTAATACCAGATGCATAAACAAACTTATATGATTCTTTGTCAAAAAAGGAAGTGCAGTTGTGCACATGCAATTGTGAATCCCTGGGAAATGTCATATATTTGAGATTACAGTAGAGGTTGAGAAATATTAAATGCGTTGAGAAATATTAAATGCAAACAAGAATAAAAATCATATTGGAAACGTTGATAAGCATTTTACTTACCCATTATCTTCACTTCTGCTCTCCTAATCCCCAGATTGAGCATAAGCAATAAAAAATGCTCAAGGAAATACTAAGAATGAAAAAAATCATTTTTCTGCAGAGCTACTGTAAAATTATTATTTTAAAAAACTAAACTTTGTAAGTTTGTTTTTAACTTGAGCAAATTGTTTCTTGAAGCTTATAATGGTTGTTGGATTCAGGCCTTCAGGTGGGTTTTGGATAGAGGTCTGCAGGTGGCTGTGGGACCTAAAGTTGCCTATATTGAAAACCAAAACTGTTTAAAGATTTGGAATATCAAAATATTTATCACACAAATCCAACCATAATTTTTTAGGCCCATTTTCTTTGCTTCTGATCGCCAAATTCCCAGACTGAGTAAAAGGGTTCATAAATGAAAGGAAGTATGAAGAGTCAAAAGACCCATTTTGATGCTGAAAGTACTGTACAATTATAAAGAAAATGAACTTTGAAGTTTGTTTTCTACCTCGAGTGAATTGATTGTTCAAGCTTACAATGGATTTTTAGATGGAGGCATTTAGGTATTTTTAGATGGTGATCTTTGGGTATTTTTTAGATCTAATGTTGCCTATAACTTTTTATTAAAAAAAGGTTAAAATTATTGTACTTGAAAGTGTTGAAAAAGTTTACAATATCAAAATCTGAACTTTGACAGTAGAGATGTCTAGATATTATTCTGAGAGTGTTACCAACCAAAACTCCATTGTCCAATTTGAGAAAACAAACTGTTTAAAAATTGGAAAGTTGGAACCTTTATTAGACAAATCCAACCTAATTTTTTAAAGTGAAAGCTCCCTTTATAGGAAAAGAGATTTTTCTCTTTTCTTTTTCTATCATATCCAAAACCAACTTGACTCCTCTAGGAACACAACAAAGCAGGGAAAGCGAGGGCAGAAACATCTTTAATATTAATGAGTTGCAGATTCAATGTTTTCTTATTTTGGATTTAAAAAAAATCTTTGATCCTTTTGATAAGATTGCATGAGCTTTTTATATTAAATTTTTTCTTTCTATTTTGTTCTCTTTTGTAGAAGGTGCTAATAGATTCAAAACAGGTCACTCTGGTTAGGAAAAGTTTTTCTAGGTCGACACAAAAGGTTACTCAAATGTGGCTAGTGTCGATGCAAGCTTAATAATTGGTACTTCCTTTGCACATTCTCAGTGTAAAACAAAAATATAGTTTAAGTTGATACTCATCAAATTCTGTATCAAATTCATGCATAATGTTTATGAGCCAGAACTATGTATTGCCCCATCAATACAAATGTAAAAGTGCCATAATAAGGCAGGTCCATCCTACATTTCAACAAACAAGATTTAACATTTCCTAGGGAAATGAGAGAATTGATTTAAAAAACATACATCATGACTTTTCAACATTGTATGAAGATATATTGTGGCTTTCATGAATAGTTCTGTAGGTGTGTATTTGAATGTTTGGGTGGTTGTAGGTTACCTCTTTTTGACAAATTCTTTAATCTAGACATATATATTTGCAGATAAAGCAGATGATAACAGCTCTTTTGAATGAATCAGACATGAAAGTAACCGATGAAGTTCTTGAATCTATATTGGATAAGGTGGTACTACTATATTTATCTCTATGGTGACAATTCTGAAAGCTTTAATTTTTTTTGGAATTTTCTCACCTAGTTTGTGTTCATTCTATGTAAACTGATTTTGTTTACTTGATTGGATCACAGACATTTTCAGATGCAGATTTTCGTCATGATGGTAAAATTGATAGAGAAGAATGGAGAGAGTTTGTTGTCCGGAACCCTTCTATTTTAAAGTACATGACTCTCCCCTATTTGAAGTAAGCAACCTTTTTGAGCAGCATATTCCTATACATCAAATTTGCAAGAGAATTATATTTGAAGTCTGCTAGATCTCTTTGCCTATCGAGCAGAAACTCTATTATATTCTACATAAGTGTTGTGATTTGGCTGTGTTATTTAGTTGTTTCTATTTGCTTTTTGTTGTTTGTGATTATAACTGCTTGTACTTGCAGCTTTATTGATAAATATATTTTGAAGAATTTTTGGTGTTGGGCAGACTTTTTATAAGGTGGTTTTGATAAACTTGTAAACTTCATATTTACATTGTCTGTCAATTATCTTTGGCTTCAACTTGTTGATAATTTCCCTCTTACGTCTGAACACAGGAAGTGAGAATATGTTTTAACTTTTTATCCCAGCAAATTCCCAGCTAACTAGTGGTTGTTGCATGTGCCAGTAATGAAATAACACATCTAATTGGCACATTATGGCTATTTGAAAAAGCTTTGGATAGGTGGTTAGTTGCTTATTTTATACAGCCGTCCATGTTTGTTTCAAGCTAAAAGGGCAAATGCACCCTGTAAGTGGGTTTGATAAAACAAATTTTACATAATAACACAAGCTAAGAATTAATCCTTGCCCAAGTTGGAAGAAGGTAGCAGCAAGCTATAAAATTTTGGCTTGGACCAGTCATAATTTCATGCATTAAGTTTCAGCTCACTCTATATGGATGTCCCAAATGAACTGATCACTTGCAAAGGTGAGATAAGTGCAGCCTCCTCAATCCAAACCGGAGACTTTGCATATTGAATTGCTTAAATTTTGATACATCTTGCCACGCTTGGATAAAAATGCTTGAGTTTTATGATACTGAATCCTGGGAACTGGAAATTGACTTCTTTAAATTTCGATCAAGCATATCAATCTTCACAAAGCACCCTCTTAGAGATTGGTGTTTTCATTTGCTATAACTTTCTTGTGTTCTCTGCTGGGATGATTGATGTAGTCTATAGAAATGTAACGACCCCCAAACTGGGTAATTAAAATTTTTCTAACATTTCACTTCAAACATATAAATGTGACAAGTAACAAAGACATTGCAATAAAATTCTTCCTTTCTTTATTGATAAATATATGCAAGTTACAATATATATTTCCACATGAATTCCATTTTCATTGTAAATATAAATCAGAGTACAAAAGTAAAACAATTACATACATAGCTCGTAAGCTTTTGCACAAATAGTAGTAAGATGGTCCAGGTTCCCTTCCTTTCAAATCTTGGTGTATCTGTCGCCTGCTGTGGAGGAGAAACATCACTCATGCGCTTTTCCGCTAACCACGGGCTGTTAATGCGGTCCCCCGCACATCTATCATTCGATAGATGGCCCTCCCTTCAAACGAAGAGATTGGTAAAGTAACCGGCTGCGACAACCCAACTGAGCATAGTGTTGTGTCCTATACATCTAGAACTTGCTATTTCACAATCTCGAACTAGCATGATGGATCACAATGAACTGACAGTGTAATCTCAACTATCTCGCATCTAAGTGGATGTCGTACCTTCCACTATTTTGGCCAAAGTATTCACATTTAGTACTTCGAATGAAGGTCATCTATCATATACACTACTGAGGGCCGATTTGATTTAAGGTTACTTTTGGATAATCTTTTATCCCAGACTAACCTACAACATTTATCTAAGAGATTTAAATATGATAGGTATATCATGTTTCAGATTACCTACCTTTAAACATTCTACTTCAATAGCTACATAAGGGAGGTATATCCTGTTTTAGACAACCTACCTTCAAACAAATTACTTAATCAGGAATTGGAATACAGTCAACAAGGGTCCCTCTGGTAACTCCTAACACAAAATCCTTTATCTGTGGAGTACATAGCTTTCTCTAGTTAACCTATTTAACTTTAAAGCTTTAGACTACCTTGGTACTGGTTCCACCCTCGACCTAGTATTTAATAACAAGTTCTTTTTTCCTTTATATAAGGAGTTCAAGTAGTATTCAAGTAATGCAATTCATAATATAACTTCTAATAAAAGGTATTCAAACATATCCCTTTCATGCTATTCTTTTAACAAGCTTTTCCTATGAATTTAAGCTATCTCTTTTCAACAAGCTTTTTTTACGAAATTAAACTATTTCCAATTTAACATGCTTTCACTATAAAATGAGCTATACCCAATTTAATAAGCCTTTTCTAATGAAATTGAGCTATTCCCAATTTAACATGTTTTAACTATAAAACAAGTTCTTTCATTCCAACAAGCTTCCCTATGAATTCAGGCTATTCCATTTAACATAATTCTATAGAAAACAAAATCTTTCTAACACTTACTTCAAGCACAATGCAAAGCATAATCTAAGCAAGTAAACTCATTTTAATTCAAATGATAGAAGTACTAAAAAAAACATTTCTCATGCCTATTTCCCTTGCTGCGAAATGAGTTCAATCAATAGCTTTTGCTCTTCCTTCACAGTCCTTCTCAGTCTTTCCTAGATACTTTTCACAACATGAGTAGAGTATGACTCTTAGGTAAATGCAATACAACAATGATGGAATATGACTCTCAACAATACAATCACAACAAAGATAGAATATGGCTCTCAACAATACAATCAACTGCAATGATAGAATATGGCTCTCAACAATACAAAATATAGCTCTCAGCAACAGCAATGATAGATTGCAGCTCTCTAAAAAGAAATTCGTAATTTGCAAGTGTAGATAGCAATTGGTGTGAATGACAATGAGAGCAACCTCTTATATAGGTTTCAAATTCTCATGCTTACTATATTGTAGGCATGAGAATTCGACACCTTTCTCATTGACATTGTCAAAATATGCAATGGCAATCATTTAGTAAGACACTCAGCAAAATAAGAGATGATTCGACCTCATTCTTGAAGAATGTTTCCACTCTCACATGGTAAAATTTGAGAGACAGCTACCTACAGGTGTATTCACCAAAAACGCCCAAAAAAATGGCGGTTTACTCTCAAAGAAAATGTCAAGGTAAAAAATGCGGCCTTCTAGATTTTGTTCTGCCCCTTTCATTTGCGTTTCTAGTTGGAGATCATGCAGGTCGCGCCCTAGTCTTATGGCGTGAGGGGTTGCGCGCGATTTAACATTTACATTCACCATTTTCGCCATTCAAGTTCGCGTTTTTTTTCAGTGTGAAGGAATTTCGCGATTTTCATTTAAACCAAAGTTTTAAAATGCTTTTAGATTTAAATATTTTAAAAAGACTATAGTCTTTATCATTTAAATTTCTCAAGATGTTTCCAACGTATTTCTCCAATAGTCTATGGAAATCAAAATACTTTTATTACTCATGGTAAATGCATTTTATTACCAAATGACTATATAAGTCAATTTTAATTATTTCCAAGGCAAAGTCATTTTAAATTATAAATTAAAATGTTATGTATATATTTTGCATTATATTCAATATAACTTATTATAGTTTTATTTTACCTTATCTAAATATATGTATATATCTATATAATATTTAAATATTACTATAGATATATCTATATATTTTATTATAGGTAAAACTATAATAACGTTTATATTAAATATAATATTAAATATATTTATAAACACATTCAATATTTACACTTAAATATATTTATACATGTTTGTACTTAATTATCCAAATACGTGTATTAAAGGTTAGTCAGCGAACCCTTAATACATGTGTTTGTACAAACATGTATATATATGTTTAACTGTAAATTCCAGGCATCAATATAACGTTACAGCAACATTACAGATAGCATGTATATGTTTATAGGTGTGCCAACCATGTATACGTATTTGTATGTATGCCATGTCGATACATGTGTATGGCATAATAATTGCCCATCATACATATGTGTCGACATGTCATGCGTGTTGTTACGTATATATGAGTGGTACATGTATATGCATATACATCCTGTGTATACCACTCTTATCAGTTCACATTTCACATTCAAGGTTCATAGAACAGTAAGTCAGTCAACAAGTAACACCACTCACAAAGCATAAAGAAGTAATCCAAAACTCCTAAGCCTAAGGGTGACTTACTAAGACAACTCAATCTAACTCAGTTCCCAAAACCCTTAGTGAAGTGTGTGTATGCTCAATTTGATCAACTTTACCGGTTACTCGACCAAGCCCCTCTCCCGAGTGATGTCTCCCCTCTGCTTGGAGGAATAGTTCCTGTTCTTGCAATCATAGACATACAATCTCGACAGTTACTTGTTCACAACATCAACAGTATACAAAAAATCTTAAGTTAGAATGTTCATAACTTAATTCTATGCATGCAACATAACATCAATAGAAGAATCAATCAAATGAGACAGTCATTTAAATAGAGTACATTCATTTTGATAACAAAACACGTTTTATTCATATCAAAGATTCAAACATTACACTCAATTGCCCTATGCAATAGTAGCTATACAATCGGGGTGTAACAAGAAATTATTATCTATTTGAAACACCCATATTTCTGTTAAGGAAAAAAGGTTCAGGTGAGAGAGAGTCTATTTCTCTAGTTTAATGTAGACTCAAATATATTGCATGCACTTTACATTTTTTTGTATGTTTTGGGTGTTAAAAATTATCACACTAAGCTATATGTCTAGATTTGAGGTTGTTTTCTAGAAGCATTAGCTTGTTTGCATTAGATAAATGTTGTGGTACTACTTGTACAGACCAATGGTATTCACAATTAGCATTTTAATAGTATGGTTAAAACTTATCTGCAGGAATATCACTACAGCATTTCCAAGCTTTATCTTCAACACTGGAGTGGATGATCCCTCTTAAGTCTAGTGACTCATGAAGAATCTGTTTACAACTAAAGACATTCTTGAGACTACCATCCATTGATTATTTCATTTAAAGTTTTCCCTGTTGGGGGAGTCAAAATGCATAGCATGCTCAGAAGATATATTTCTCAACGATGAAGTGAAGGGTAGAGGGCATTCCCTGTACTTGATCAAAACTATATGTGGGCATTGCTGGTTAAAAAAGGTTTTGGCCACATTATATGGGGTTTATGTATATATATGCAATGTACATGCTACATGGGGCCTATTTTTGAGTAGAAATTTATAATGAAAATCACCCCCCCATGTTTTTTATTTGCTTGGCTTGTCTAATGTTAAATTTGACTCTTAAGTTTCTCAATGATATTATAATTACCTTAGCTTATTATAATTTATACCAACTTCATATACACACATGCATATGCACTATAAATCTATGATATATAATTTCTATTAACATAATATTATATATTTTCTTTTAATTATTTCATTTTAAGAGGCCTTTTTTGCTTCTTTTCAACATTTTATATACCTAATTTCACAGAAGAAACATGTACTTTCAATTATGAAGAGTTCACTTGTATAACGAGAATTGTGACTAATATGCCCTCTTAAGACATCAAGATTTAGAGCCTTCATCTGTAGCTGCTTGTAAATTCTTTGAGAAATTCCTTATTTTGTTCGTTTTTATTTCTTTATGCCGATGAAATTAAACTTAGTGCCTACATAGAACTCATGGCCTTAAGAGACCGCTACACAAAACACGTTTCTGCCTATTTCATTCGATATTTCATTTTTGGTAACATTAGACTGTTAAGTTCCTTGACTTGTTAGTAATAGATTAAAGGCAAGTTGATTTACTGCTAACTTTTATGGGTTTTGTTAATATAGGAATTTAATTCAGATTACCATTGATGGATTTTGTTGGTTTTGCAATTTATCTCAATAAATATTAAGCATAACATGTTTTTGAAAGATTAAGCAGCATTTACAGGGTGCTGTACCCTTCACAAAGGGCCCAAGGGGCCAAAGGACAACATAGTTCAAAACATAAATTGAACTATAGGAACAAACAGAAATAGCTGACAGCCAGCCGAAGGAATTAGCAGACCGTCAGCTATAGAACAAACAAAATTAGACAATCCCTGAACCCGAAGGATCTAAACTAACTCCCCAAACCCGAGGTCAAGAAGCAGCAGATTTGGGGAGGCCCTTCTTCTTCCGCAGCACAACCGACCAAGGAGGCTCAGAATGGAGAACCAACGAGCAGGGCGAGTGGAGCGGATCCACAACAACCAACCTGAGAGAGGAGCCATCACACAGCAAGGGAGCTAACAACGAAGCAACGGAGGTAGGAATTGGCAAAGCAGCAGGCTCTGACAGAACAACAACAGCAGAATCCGCAAGAATGACAGCGGAAAGATCTGCAACAGGGCTGGTTGGAAGGGGGTCCAAGGAAGGCTCAGGAAGATCATCCTCCTCAGAAGAACTAACCGAGGGGGGAGAGCCAACAGTGAGGTGGTCTATGGAAGCATTCTTCCACCAAGTAGCAGCGCTCTTGCGGCGAGCAAGGGGGCAAACAAAGGCCAAATGACCAGTGGAGAAGCACCTCTTGCAACAGAAGGGGAGGCCCTTAGAGTCCAACAGCTACGTCCAAGGTTTGTCCTCCACCATTAAGCATAACATGTTAATAGTTACCTACAAATATATATTCAAGTTGCTTGCTTTAGCATTACATGTGTATTGCTTAATATTTTTCACATTAGGAATAGAGCAAAACCACTTTATTAGTGTTCCTTGGTGTAAAACCCCCCTAATTAATCGCTAATAAAGTATGGAAATTAGTGAGTAACATGAAGGTAATGTAGATCTAATCTAGGAGTCATTTGATTTATTTTTTATTTTTTGTCAAAATATAAATATAAAACAATTTTGTACAAGTCCACTTCCATATCTTGACGTAACTTGATATAGGTGTGGGCAAACATATCATGAAAAATCTATTAAAACAAAGAGAAAAATAATGAAGTGGTTTGAACAAGATATAGGACGGAATCTAGGGTTAGATCTATGCTTTGGGGGCTCATAAAAAATGCTTTTGCTTATGTAATGAGGTCAGAGGTTTCGTAGTTTGTCATTTTTATACCACAACAATTTTTTTATAAATCAATCAATATAAACAAATATAACATAAAGTCAAATCTCATATATTTGTCATATACTTATCAAATTTAGCAAAATAGGGTAGTGTTAAATTAAACATTACTTTTATGTTCTTTATCCAAATTTTAAAATTCAAAATGTTTTGAAATGATGAAGTCCACAACAAAATACAACACAAAGTGTTTGACAAGGTTCTAAAACATGCACAAACAGTTTCGTTTGCAACTCAGTCCACTAAGGTTTCTATTTGAAAAACAACTTGCTAAAACTATCATAATTCTAAGTAAATATAAACTTAAACAGTTAACTCCATGATGAGCAAGGGTGGCTTTAAGGTTTCATGTTCAAATTTTGATTTTGTTTAGGATAGCTTTAAGGTTTCATGTTTTGATTTTGATCTTCTCATGGAAGCCATGATTCTGCTTGTCTTTCTTCTGTTGAGGCTTCAAGTCATGTAAATCCTTACTTTTTTAACTTTAATACAATTTCCTCGGCTTCAGCCCCTTATTTATCAAAAAAAAAAAAAAACTTGACCAAGACTGAGAGAGCAATGACTAAGTGCCCACAAATAAAACAAATGATAAATTTGTACAACATAAATGAAAATTCAAACACAGGCCCACCACCACATTAATCAAGGTAAGTTTCCAGGCATAACATTGTATCAAATTCCCTTCCAAGAATTTAACATAGATATCACGAGGTGGGAAGCAAAATATAGTCACATATCAATGGTTAAAGCACTTCCAATGAAAAATGTCATGTTCATTTCTCAAAGATAGCATTCTTAAGTGATTTAGTATAAGGTAATAGTCCAAAAAGGTAATGAAGCATGGGCTATATCATAGCCTAGCCAAATTGTAATCTTATGAATGCCAAAGTCTAATATAAGGGCTGCTAATTTAGTAATAAAAGGGAGCTGTAAAAGAAGCAGCGATTGTTAAAAAGAGAAAGGTAAGAGTTTCCTTGTTGACTGTAGGCTGTTCAAAAGCTTCCTATCCAAAACACTAGACATCATACCCAACAACATTTGTAATAAATATTTCTTAAATATAATCAAATAATCTCTAAATTTTTAGAGAAGGGGAAGAAATATTGAATTATTACAATGTTATATTTATATTTTAATTCATACAAATCTTGTTCTCCATCAAGATTGCACCATTAGCGTGGTTCAAAGGACATAATTTATTTCCGTATGAGTAGATTTTTCTATTGGACTTGCAAAACAATAGTATAGACTTTAGACACTTTCAATCTTTCGGGCTTAGGGATAGCTTTGAATTAGGAGGCTTTGAGAGTTTTGAAATAACTCAATTGTAACACCATTAGACTTTTCTAATCTAGTATATCTTTTGCTTGCAACTTGTATTTATAGGAAGAACAATTATTGTTCTTTCCAACATAATCTTCACTAATGGTTACTGCCCCCAATTTGTAACTAAATACTTTGAGCAATGAAATAATAGTCACAAGAGCAATTCCTTCCATTTCAAACAATAGTGACTTCTATAATTATTTGCAAAGTAAACACAAATGATTAAAACAATGTAACAATCATTATTTACAATGTTGTCAATCTAAATGAAATTCATAGCAACTAATCAACTAATTGAACTAAATAATTAAACAAATATTAAAATGAGATTTGTAACAAGAAAATCACTTGCTTTGATATTATTGAAGTTGTCAAGAATTGAAGGCTTTCACAGGCATGTTTAGTTAGGTGTTTTCTGTGTTTAGGATTTCTAATCCATAAAAAATAAAATTCTAGTTATTGAGTCTAGTTCCTTGAGGTGACGACTAGGAGTTAAAATAATTAAGATATAAAATGTTGAACTAGGCTGGAGAGAAGGCAGAATTGAAAAATCCTCTTGAATACAAGATATAACTAGCAAATCAATTAAAATGCCCATGACTAGATATAGTCTTGGATATCAAATGAGGCCAGGCATGGTTAAAAAAAATGTTGGACAAAGGTTTGAATTTTTTAATGAAGATGGATAGATAAAACAAAACTTGTTAGAAGATTACTGCAAACTTATCGACGAGTCTACCAAATACATAATACCATTAGTTTTCACAAAGGAAAGATACCAGACTTATAAAATACGTCTCATCTACATGTGGGAACTGAATCAAGTGAAGAGCTATATATGCAGATTCAAATCATGGAACACTAATAAAGTGGTTTCGCCTTCTACCTGATGAGAAAAAATATGAAGCAATGCATACGTAATCATGATGCAAGCAACTGGAATTTGTAGGTAACAAAAAAATGTTTACGTTAATATAGTAAGTTATTTGCTTGCTTAGGGAGAATTGCATAGCCAACAATTTTTTTTAACACACTCCTATGTGAGAAAGGAATTTTTTATTATAATTTTAGATGGTATTGGCGTTTCAATTAGCACCTCTAGACTGCTTATTGGAAACAAACAACTATTGCAAGTGTGTTAGTACATGCTCTTCGGATTATAGAGAGGAAGATCTCTCTTTGTTGATTATTCTATGTAAAAAAGTGTACTAAGATTCCTATCTTTTTTATTTAGTAGCAGGACACAAGGGTGTATAAACACAATGCACCGTAGCTAATCTTTTCTTTGGTTTCCGCAGATCTTAACTACGACTAACTAGCTTCTAGACTATCCTACCTCCTCAAGATAAATAGAGCATGAGGGCGTAGGAGCGAAAATGGATGGGTTGGATTACTTGAACCCTCCATCTTAGTGGGATATGGCTAAGGCTTTGAACTCTCAGATATATACCAAGATAAGGTTTGATGCAAGTAAACACTCTTTACGGTAAACTGGATCCGAGACTTGCCAAGGAGGAGGAACCCCTGTTCGAGGTATAGGCTTGGAAACAACTCACTGGAAACAACAAGGTACGATGATCTGACTAACAGGATTCCCAAGGAGGTGACGACACTTGTCCAAAGTGTAGGTTGAAAGACAACTCATTAAACAATATCACATGATAATGATCGATAACAAAATGATCGATAAGGTGACGACACCTGTCCAAGGAGGAGATTGAAACAATACACTATTTAGAACAAGACTTCGAAAGAACTCAAGTATTTAGATCAAGAAAGCATGCACCATCTTATTTATTTCTTCAAGCTTCTCCAAAGAATTACAAAGGCCGGGACAAAAAAGGCACAAAATCATGCACAATTGCGATCAACCAACAAACTCTCATCCAAGAGTGAACAGATATGAACAAGCTAACTCTGGCAACAATGGCATAGTAATTTTGCTTAGCAAATAAAGGTTAAACAAATAATGAGCCTAAGGCTCTTATTTATAGAAACTCAATGGAGTAAGTAACTCTAAAATCTCCTTGAGTTAACAATCAGTTCTTGCCAATCAACAATATTTATTCCTATGTCTAAAAGTAGGTGAGCAAGCAGTTAATTGGAAATCTATTTCAGTCAACTGATACTAAATAAGAGTCAAACTGGGAGTCTACCTCAGTTGACTAACACCTAACTAAAAGTGAACTATAATTACAAATGTGTCTCCAATTAGATATCCACCTTTTAAGGAGATCTGAGATCCATAAATCGTGGGAGTCAATTAGACATCCTAGATCAGTGGGATCTGACATGCATGATCTGTGGAGATTTGGAGTCAACTTGGAAAGGGGCATCAAGTTGAATTTTTCCAAGTTGACTCCAGTCGTATTTATTGCTATTTGGAGGGTAGGACGTCCTTCCTTGGTGCTTTACACCTCTTTGCCACTGGTCAACAAAGTCTCATTCCAGTCATTGACCTCATTGGCCCCTGGGCAATTAATGCTTCTCAAAATGACTGTGTGGCGTCTCAACATCTCTTCGCCTGCCACAAGCTGTTGCTGATAGTTTATGCATTGGGAAATTGCTTCATCCAACTGGATAGACATGGCTGCAATTTTGGCTAACTTGCAACCATTGGTATCTTCAAGGAATGAACCAAAAATGACGTCTTGAAATTGTCTCTGTACCATTCCAAGCTCAATGTATTCTCCTCCCTCATGTTGATATTCCAACTCAGGAAAGGATACTACCAACACTCTTGCGAAGTTGATAATATTAGTGACAAAGTGTCTATAGTCAATCAACTTCACTGAATTGGCATTGTAGGCTCTCACCTTGTATGCCAATTATTCTTTCCAATCAAAGAGATGGTGTTTGTTCTCAGTGGTTGTAACCGATTGGTATGCTTGTTGCAGATCAACAATTGTCGCTTCCTCTCTTGGCCTCTCTTGAGCTGCCCTCAAGTCTGATTGCTGGATCTCTGATCAGAGTCCATGTGCTCTATCTCTCAGCTGGTATGCTTCTACTAATACACACAGTCCTTTGACAACAAAATCATCCACTTGACGTCTCAAGTGTTTGTCGTATGTGATCATCTGATGATGGTTTCTCTCAGCTGGGAGATCTAACATTTCTTGAGGAAAAGTCGAGGAGTTGGGAGTGTCATGCATCAAGCTAGAAATGTGCATTCTTAATTGACGATTTTTAGCCTTAAGGCTGCTTTGTCTTGTCCATCCTTCGTCATTCTTTCCTTGACGCTCGCTGAGGCAATTATGAGAAGGTATGCCTCCACCTGACGAGTGGTCTTTCCAAGGTTCACCTTTGATAGCGTGAAATCCTCAACCCTCACATTGTGTATGTCTTTATCTTCAGGTGGGGCAGCAGTCTCTATGACAACCTCGTTTTCTGCATTCATCTCTACATGTGTTTGCTTCTTCAACTTCTTGGCAGACATGTCTTGAGGGACATGGTCAAACTCGGTGAAGTCAAGCTGATAAGAAGGTCCTTCCCTCTTCCTTCCAAGTGAGATTTCTAACCAGATAGAATCTCAGCTAGCTTCGCTGGGAGGAGGAACATAGGCCCCTTGAATGCTGGAAGAACAAGATTGTGCCATGGCGATGCCTCGTGGTGGCGAGTCTAAATCAATGGGACTTTGTGACCTCTGTGATGGTGGTGAAGTTGGTGGCTCTGTTTCTATCACAGACACCGCTTCTGCTGCAACTACTTCTGCTATGGGTTCCATCTCTACAGTGATTATTTCAATCACTGGCTTTGGTGCAGCTGCAGTGTTCTCAACTATTTCAGGTAAATTGGTGGCTGTCTCCACTTGTACCTCTTGCTGATTTGTACCAAAAATTCCTCTTCTTCCCAACGTGCTCCCTGACATTCACATTCCTTCTGGAAGGATGCTCATCTTATTTTGTCTGGGTTTCTTCCTAGACATGGAAGGTAGTGTAGACTGAACCGTTGGCGGCTCTGATCGGGGAAGTACTACCTTCCTTGTCCTTTTACTGTCAAGGTAGAGTCAATTATGTCAGAATAGTCTACCAGTTCTTTCCTCAATAGATGTACTCTCCTTTGCGTACCAATCTACTTTTTCGAGTGGTTGTACATCTACTTGATTCGTGAAGAAGGAAGAAAGAATGACATCTTCTTCGTCATTAGATAAGCCCTTGATGTCCTCTGACACGAAATCTACAATTTGCGAGAGCTTGAATTTTTTGTAGTTCCTTCTTCTCACTTCAAACTCATCTTCGCAGTTGACCCAAAAATCCTCTATGAAAGATTCATGTGATGATCTTTGCTCGAGATGTGTTGCGAAGATTCCTCTAGGATCATATGATGACCTCCTATCAATGAGGTACTTGAGATTAAATCTCACTATTTCCTGGCTCATCAACCTAGCATCGGCTGCAGTCTTGCATCTATAGAGTGCCATCTAAATAGGAAAGTTTGCAATAGACTTCTTCTTTTGGCGAAGGTAAGAGTGAACCTTGGCTAACTACCTCAGGAATTCCATGAACACTACCTTGTCTGAGGGGTAGCGTGGCATCATGGCGGGGTGACCATTGTAGCCATACACACATATGTAGGTGAAAGTGGGGAATTGGATGAACCAATCCGCCTAGTCCACCATTGCCGCCTTGGCTGCTGGTGAAATACAGACGTGCATCTCATGGTCTAGCATGTGCACAATGTGCATAGTGAAAAGGTCGCTCATCTTCTTGAAGTGCCTTTCTACTAGAGTAAACTCAAGGTGAAGAAAGTATTCTTGTAACTTTTGCACACCCAAGGTTCCCACAGTGTTTAGCATTCTGAAATCACCTTGGAAGGCTATCAGGTACACCAGGTAGGAACACATGTGGAAACGGTGCTCTTCTAGAAACCTGGTGAATTTTTGGTGGAGCGTGTCACTGATTAGAGAGGCCCAGTCATAATGTTCTTTCCTGCTGATTATTTTTCCAATAATATAGAACATTCACGGCTAGAAGGATTTTCCCTCTTCTTGTTGAGTGACTCTACTGAGTAGAGTGATTAACACTCCATACTCATCTTTGAATTCTCCTCGCCCAACCAATTTGGGCAAGCTAGTTTTCTTCACTTTTAACCAATGTTCAACCATTATAAGTGAACACTTGTCCTGTGAAGCCTCAAATTCCTTTCCGCATTCTGTCATAGATATAACTTTCCTGGTAGGGCATGGTGGAATTGCAAAACACGTCTCTATGTCCTTCGGCTTTAAGCTACAAATCACCTTTCCATCCACTGAATTTTTTTCTCTTGTAGTAGGGTTGTAATGCTTTGTGCAAGAAGTTACAAGCTCAATGCTCTGTAAAGTGATCGGAATGGATGCAGCTTGGAATAAGCTAGAATCTTCAATGTTTTGCAATGTAATCTGGTTCATGCCCTCCAAGTCCTCAAAACTGACTTCTGGATTTTTCTGTCATAAGTCTGTGTCAGTCGTCTTCAGATAATCATGGTACGAGATTGTCTTGGTCTTGTATTGTACTTGGGAGTATTGCATTCTGCAAGACTTAAAGATTGACTGGGAACTTGACCTTGCTTTGACACTTTCCCGAAACCCTTAAATATAGCGCCTGCTAAGAAGTATTTTTTCGGGAAAAATCTAGCATGTGGGTTTTGTTCGTGCTTGGGAGCTAAACAAACCCAGTTCCTTGGATTTTTTATTTGGAGACTTTTTGGGGAAATCCTTAAAAATAGGGGCAACAACTTTTCTGATTTTGGCAAATCTGAGAAGATGGGTTTTGCTAGAAAAATGCGTTGATCATACCCAGCTGGTCAGATCTGAGGTAATCTATCATTTCTTGTGACATGCAAAGAATTATAGACAAAAATAGAGGAAGTAGACATAAGGTGGATTGGAAGTTATAAACTGCCACTTTACAATAATTTGCTTCTGGAAACAATCCTCAGAGAAGAATACTTTTATTGCCACTGATCTTCAAAATATCGAAGATCTGTGCAAAACCTCTGCCAGATCTTGAAAATGTGTTCTTGGGAGCTATTTGTTGTTTTATCCTTCAACTTGCAAAAGAATAATGAAGAATGGGATGCCTAACAAGAATATATGATGATTTGATTTGAGATTCACCAAGTATGGATGCCAACTCGTGATTTAGGTCTAATTTGGAGTTCCAAAAGGTGATTTCCATTGATTGTGGAGTGTTTTGCCTCTTTTTCCCTCCAAAATTTCTAACTCAAGTCAACAATTTTTCTTTGACTTCCTTTAGGTGTCCATCCTTGGAGTTGACTTTTTTGTCAATTTTGCAAGCTGAATTGCCTCCGTTTGATCTTCGATTCTGGTTGCTCAGTTGATCTCTGACAGTGGTTGGTAGCTCCATTGTTGAGATAGGATTGACTTGATGAGATATGCTAGGAAAAGATCAACTCAGAAAACTAAGTCTGGGCCTCCAGAAAGAAGGGCGCCTTTCCTTGAGAGGGGTGCTTTTGACAATGCCTTAGTCAATTTTCATCGTCTGTTCTTCGTTTTGACCTTTTCAGACCCTCTGTGCTTTGATCTAATGTTCTCGTTGATAGATCAATCATATGACACTGCTTGACGAGGCGTTGGGTAGCCAACTCAGCTCAACACAAGATGATTGACTTATCAGCTTATGAAAGAGAGGTTAGGTCCTCGAAGTTCAAGGGTGCCCTTGGCCAGCAGGGGCACCTTTGACCTTTTGATTGGTTTGGACTGTGTTCTAAACTACATGTCTCGACCTTTGTCATCAGGGGATTCAGCTGTCAGATGTTTTTGTTGACTATCTCGTTGATGAGATTGATCATAGGTGAGAAGGTCATCCTGGGAGATAGTGAAGATTTCGGCTGAATCTAAATACCTTCAAGAAAGGGTGCCTTTCCTCAAGAGGGACGCTTTTGGTAATGCCTTAGCCAATTTTTGGGCTTGTCCTTTCAATCTTCAGTTTTGGATTTTTTTACTTGATCTCAACGTGTGATCGTTTGGCGTGTCTTGTGAGCCTGCTGTCAGATTGATCACGTAGCTAGGAGGAAGCTAGAAAGATATCATGTATGAAGCAATCGGTGACAGGTTCATCTGGGACCTTTAACTGAGGGGTGAACCTTGCCAGCAGGGGCACTTTTAGCTTGAGGCTTTCTGTTTTAACATCTTTATTGCTGATAGATTCTCCATACTTTGCTGGTATTTGGCCGTTGATCTTTGAATCAGATAATCTGACTGATGGTTGCACTGTCGAGACATCACGAACATGAAGGAGATGACTGAGTTGAAGATGCAAAGTGATTATGTTTTCCCTCTGAGATCCAAGGGCGCCTTTCTTCAAGAGGGGCACTTTTTTGACCTTTAGACTGTGTTTTGCCTTGACAACCAAAACGTGCACCTTCCAGAGTTAGCCAAATTTTGGCCTTTTTTGTTTTGAGAAACTCCTTCGTTATAACAACACATTTTTGACATTGTCCGCCATGGCTTCTTCGTTGGAGCTTTTGAGGTTTAACTTTCAGTACTTGGTATTGACCAATTTGCCATTAATGGTTGTCGAGCTCCTAACTTTGATCCTGAAAAATGAGAATAGACCCACCAGAGTAAAACATGTCTTGTGATGATTCTCACTTGATTAGTGTGATTGTGAAGTCAATTAACCCTATCAAAATAATTTTCGATAATTTCTAGGAAGGTCCTATTTTAAGGGTTTCCCTAAAAATAGGGGCATAAAACCCGATTTTTAAGATTTTTCAAAATTTTAACCATAGATTCCTTGACAGAAACCCACAAAGATTTCGTGTTTGGTTTGACCTAAAACATTCTTTCGACGATATTTTTACATTGTTTAGCTCAATTTAAGCAAAATGCCAAAAAAATCATTTTGGGTTCAAAAGATGGGACTTCCACTAGTTAATAATAATTAGGCTTAAAATTAATTAAATGAGTTGAGGTTGATTAGTTGGGAGTAAGTTTTAGCATACAAGATTATATAATAAGAAGGAACACACATTACATGTTAGAGCATACATATGATCAAGTGTTTAATTACATTCTTCATTCGTATTAATCAATATACTAAGTATTTATATAAAATAATGTTGTTATTCAATAATACAATATTTGTACACTATTCTCTCATGTCATTGTTTTTTCAATGAACAATTGCTTATTTATGATTTTTGGAGTAGAGTGGTAAAAGATGATTTCGACCAAGTGTTACTAAATCTATATCCACTCAATCCAACAAGTTTTGTTGAAATAGTCATGGGAGGTATTTCATATTGCTAGTATCTAGTGCCATAAATTATACACATTAATAAGAACAAATCCATCACACCTTACATCTTAGCAAACTTAATCACACACTCTAGTGATCAATTGGTAAGAGATAAGATGTGCTACACTATCTATCTTTCATTGCATGGTTGACGACATTGGTGAAGTCAAATGATAAGAGGCAAGGCAATCCATCTCATACTACACTATCTTCAACTACTTGGTTCATAAAAATCAATGTAGCAAAAAACATTCCATGTGACTTGTTGATGCCAATAATTCAAAGGAATAATTATACACTATCATAATAAAGGTATATAATGCATATGACTCATCAATAAAAAACAAATTTCTTCTTTTGGATTTTTCAATTTTATTAAAAAAAAATTATGTAACAATTTTTACATGAATGTTTTAAATAATTTTGTGATCCATCATGTAAATAGTTATCAATAAGTTATGTGAAGGTTGTAGACAATAGACTCACTATATAGTGTTAAACATGCCTAGACAAGTTTATAATTTGTGAAAATCAACAAGAGGTTAGTAGGAACCTATAAGAAGAGGAAGTGACAAGTAGAAAAACTAATCAAAATAATTAGTATTTTTTAATAAATATCAATAAGACTAAAATTAAGAATAAAAACCAACAATAATCAAAAGGCTTATGGGATGAAAATAAGAAACACAAAAATATGACAAAATCTAAGTTGACAATGTGAATGGAAATACATAAGCAAAAGGAGGGAACCACTTTAAAAGAAGACATCATAGAAAATAGAGTATCATAAAGAAAAAGATCAAAATATAGTTAGTTCAATGACTAAAGGAGGGGAACAAAAAGAGGAATGGATCAGTAGAAAAAGTAACTATGATTGGGTCGAGAGAAACATGCAAAAATGAAAAGGATATCTAGGATGAGACTAGACTTCCAAAAAATGGAAGGGAGAGAGAAAGAGAAGGAATTAGTAAGATGTAACAAGAGGAGACTCGAGACTTAAAAGTGGTAGGGGAGAATCAAGATTTAAAATTGGCTGGGAAGAAAGGAGGAAGAACCATAATAAGGGGAGGAATGAGGGACGTGTAGAGAGTTGGGGGGAGTGAATGTAGAAACTAAACATTGCTAGGGGAAGAGAGAAGAGACCAAATAATTTAGCACATGGACTTAATAGAGCTAATTTTAGGATACCATGAGCGAATAAATTCCCAACCTTCATCCCTATTAAGATTGTTTTCTTATCTTGAGGACTTATCTTTGAGATAATTTTCTTCATCTACTAAAAATTTGGTATCTTAAATGTAGATGTGTTTTGTCAAGTATTAGAGAGTTCAACAAGAGTTGGTAGATTAATGCATTTATATTTAATATTAGCTTTTGTACTCTCTAATCTTGGTAGTAATGGAGTGACTAGTCTCTCTAATATAGGAACATTGCAAGAACAAACCATTTTATAGATCATTGCATTATGAAGGGGATCTTCATGATCATTGGAGGGTTTCGTAGATTTTTTAATTTTTTTTATGATGTCTATAACATGAGAGGATACTATCTCTTGTAATATTTTGGAAATATTATTAAAAATATCTTTGATGTACATAATGAAATTCACATGGTTATCTATAGCCCTCTATAGCATCATAAATTGTCACCTATGACAATTTCACATTAGATTTTGCTCCTTCCTATGTGCATGGACCTAATCGTGTTCCTAATTTCCTAAACTATGTATTCTATGGCCCATTTGATTATTTATCAAGGAATCAAATGTATAAAACCAAAGTAGGCATTTAGTATCTTGCCCTTGGCTTTTTAGATCTCGAAAAAGTCGGTCTAAATAAGGGCACCCTTGTCCTCTTAATTTGGCTCCAAATTTGAATATGTCGGGGTTGACAATTTACTATTTGAATTTCAAACCCTAAATGTCAGCTATCGAGATTTAATTTTCAGGAAATTAGATCAATTGTATATAAATACCTAGTCATTGCATCATTTGAAAACTAAGTGAAAAAGAAGCAATATTAAGCACAATCATTATACTTCAAGGCCAAGTCAAGAGCATTAAAAAAAAAGATTAGTACAAAATTTCAGCATCAAAGAATCAAGTCAATTTTTATGTGAGTTTGCACATGTTTATGCATACATTTTATTTGTGAGGAATAACACTTGTAGTTCTTCAAAGAAATCCAAGCCAAATTGCAATCAAGCCTTGAGGAGATGTGCATGACTTCAGTCCTTCAAGGAAATCAGATTTAAGTGGTGATTTGCATCCAACTGTTGATTCATTATTCATTTATCATTTATCCTCTATCCCTCAAAAGGATAAGCTCTCTTTCATCAATTTTTCCATTGCAGAGGTATAAATACCAACACAAGATTTGACCAAGGCAAGCCCCTATATATGGAACAACCCTTCCTCTCTCTTTGAATGTGTAGGTTATAGATTTGAAGAATATTGGAGGAAGATTGAAGACCATTTATTCATTGTTGCTTTCAAACCCTATAACTTGACAAGATACATAGACTCAATTATCTCAACAATTGACAAAGATCTGATAACAAGATTCAAAAGGAAGAAGCCTCTGACCAAGTACTTGAGGACTCTGAAGATAGATTGTAGTTTTAGTCATCCAGACAAAGGCACTCTAGGCAGCCTTGTCCAGTCAAATCAAGTCAAAATTCAAATCATAGGTGCACACAAGTTTGCTCAGTCTGTTTTTGGTCATCAAATTTATTTATCAATTTCTAGATTATCTATTTTCATATCAAAATAGTGCATTTTCATTGTTATCTAGTTGCATCATTGCATATAATCAAAAATCCATTCCAAAACCATCTAAGTTCAGATCCCAAGGGTTGATTGACTCACCTTCTAGGTTGTAAGTTAATTTTATGTCCTTGACCGACCTGAACCCACAATGCCCATGTTGGAAAGGATTAGAATCCTAATTGAACCCTAGGGTTTCACTTTCCCAACATATCATTTTGGTGAACTTGACATGTTAACACTATAAATATTCTAAAATATGAAGCATATCACCTTAGATCTAAGGCTAGATTGTATTGTTTTGTATTCATCATTTAAGCATCCATTTTTTGTATCAAAAAATGCATAAAAAAATTAAAAATTGCATATTATATTACATTCTAGGTTCAAATAGGATTGATTTCAATCATCATAGATCATATATACATATTAATCACATGTACAAATCTGCATTGGTTTATTTTAGATATGAAATCAAATCTGAAAGTGTTCATTGCATTCATTTAGGTATTTTGCATATAGTAAAAAAAGTGAAAAATCACATTGTTTTTGTTACAAAAAGATACCAAGATCATTATTTTCAGATTTTTCATATTAGGATCAGTCAATTACTACATTTAGATCTAAAAATTTCATTTGAAATTGCAGTTTATTGCTTGAACATGTTGAAAATTATTCACACACTTGCATTTTGCATTGCATGATCATAAATTGGACAAATTTTTAAAAATATTCACTTTCAAACCCGCACTTTCACATAATAGAACCATTAAACAATATTACAGACACTCAAACTTTGAATTTAATAGAAATATTTTCCAAAGAAGGGCACCCTTGGTGGCCTTGTCCAAGCTATTTTTTCTTAGATTTATGTGACATAACCCTCTAAGGATTTTTTGTCCAGATTTGCTTTCAATATTTCAGAACAATGTGGTATAAAAATCCGAACTTCATTGCACATATCTTATTCTGATAATAGCTAAATATTTTGGTAAAATATTGAATTCCTTGAAATCCTTGTTAGATTTTTCATGCCGTGTGTTTAGAAATGACTCTAATTTGGATGATGAAACTCACATTCCTTTATCTCTCAATGCATATTTGCTTAACAAAGATAACTTGAGGCAAGAGGAGGACATCGCGAACGCGTTCATAAATAATACCTTTTCTAACCTTGAGAACAATATGGTCCTATATGCTTCAATAGAATGACCTACTTGAGTAGGTGACCATATCAACTGTTACACAATTTTCACCTACAGGCTCAAATAAGGAAAATCACTTTTGCTAAGCGGTGTTCATTACAAATTTTGATCATGCATTTTATGCCATAGTATGAAAACATTACTTTAATTCCATTCATGAATAAATATTGCATTTTTATGAAGAAAAGAGAAACAAATTGATACACCATCAAATATATTTTCTAAAAATGTAAATATTTATTCATCAAAGTATTCAAACTGCTTCACACAAGCCGTGAAACTAGCTAAGAAAAGTAAATTCAATGCTTGAATTTATAACATGAATACATGTGTGAACATAAAGAAAAAAAGAGGCATAAGAGTCATAGAGGCCAGTCATTGCCTGAATGACTGGCGGTGTTGTTGTTGCTTTGACTTTGCGTGTTTTTGCTCCCGCTTTTTGTTCTCCAAGTGCAAGATCCTGAAATCACACAAAATGAGGTTAGATCCAAAGGATCTAAGCAGTAACTAACCTATCATCCTTACACCTGCACACGCATTCACATTATCCACATCCAAACATTGTTTTATTTTTCTAACTTGTTTTTGTTATGTGCAGATACATGACATGTTATTGCTGATTATCAGGTTTACGATATGAGTGGGGTAAAATGCGGCTCCCACAAGGGTAGAGCCCAACTCATTTACGTTTTGTGCAGTGAATAAACATCATGAATTAATATAGTGTTTTACAAGTTCCTGAAGATGGTCTCATGTTTAAGAAATACAAATAAATTCATCAAATGATAAAAGTATTTCTTGATTACAAATGGAGAATCAAATCATCTCAGTCATCAAGAGAAAAGAGAGACGAAAAATGGAGGATTTTCATGGCAGCTTGTTCAAATACAAAAGAAAGGAAAAAGGCTCAAGTTTTTTACAGTCAAATGAAATAACCATTCTTCAAAAATGAGAGGAAAATCAAAAGCCAAATATTTTATGCTTTTCTCAAGCGCATCATTAAATCCTTAAGGGAAGAATACCTAAATGCATAGATAGCCAGCTTAGTCATCAAAGAAAGAAATTACAATAGAAAGAATAACAAGAAAAATGCATTCAATAGTGAAAGCTCAGCCTAGAGTTTCATGATGGCGGCTACAAGGAAATTTCAGAGAGGAATACATACAGGAAATGAAAATAGCAAAAAAGGCCAGGCCGCGCCCAGATTGAGAGGTTTTTCATAGTAATTCCTCATTACTCTTTTCCTTTTTAGTCAAAAAATATTTTCTATTTGCAGCCAAAGAGTTCTAATGGCGACCTCTCTATTAGAGGATTTTTATCAGAGAAAAAGAAAAAATGAAGCAAATTTCACAGTAAAATACCCATTTTTAGGAATGAAGGGCTTAAACCTTACATCAAATTCTCCCAATTTTTCATAGTGGTAAGAATTTATCCATTATTCTAAGAAGAAGATTTGAAGCCATTAAGAGATTCAATTTTCTACAGGAAAATGAAGTACAAAATGCAAATCAGAATAAAAATGGAGTAAATAATGCTCAGAATAATAATGATGCCACGATTGGGATGCTCTCAGAGAGCTTTAAATTTGACGTTAAAAGCAAGATTTAAAGCAAGATAATGCTTACCACATTTTTTGCAAGAAGATCTTCAACAAAACCTTCAGAAAATGGCAAAAATCAGAGAGTTTTGAAGCTCAAAGCTCATTCAATGATACCCATGGTGGCTAAGCAAGAAGATACCAAAAACACAACAAAAACACAATACAAAAAAATGAAGAATGTCAGAGAATACTAATGGTCATGCCCAATAAAGCCTTCAGGAGCTTTTAAAAATGTAAAAAAATTCCAAATATGTGAACTTACCAAGATCAAAGCTTCAACAAAGACTTCATAATGGCATCCAAGACACAAAGATCTCAAGCTCCATGGCTAGGGTTCCTCATGGCGGTGCTCTCTCAACAACAAATAAAAAGTTATGAATGATTTACTTTCATTTTTAGGGTTAATACCCTAAGTTTCGATGGAGAAGGCTTTTACCCTTAGGGCTTATGTATTTAGTCTTTTTTTTTTTCAGACTTTGCCTAAATTTTTACATTTTATTCAGAATTGTAATATTTATTCAAAATGATGAGTTATAAATCACTTTTGAATAAATAATATCATAAATGAACTTTAAAAAAAAAATGCCTTTGATATATTGTTCAAAGTTATGGTATGGAGGGTTTTAATTGCTCTTGATAGCATCTTAGAGATGTTGTTTTTAGTTGCGAACATGAGGAAGGTATCTAGGAGGGTTGGAGAAGATTCAGGGGTCAAATTTGACTTGTCCCAAGCAGTTGGGATGTCTTTATGGTCAGTTGGAGTGTTTTTAGAGGTTGTTTTGCTGAGTCATAGGGTGGTTAATGACTTGGGGAGACTTTTTCCATGTATATGGCTTCTTATGGAAGAGTGGAGTGTTCTATTTTGGGGGCTATTTTCCTAGATCCGACCCTAGGTGGTTGGAAGTTGTACTTATGAGTTTTGAAGCTCATTTTTTCAGTTAGTTCTTCTACATTGTATGACAGACACTTTTGGAGTTCTAGTACCAGAGTTTTTGTTCTTTTGGTAGTTGTAACTCATGATGTTTTGAGGATATCCTTATAGTTATTTTGATAATTCAAGAGCTTTTGGGACCTACTTTGGAGTTCACTTTTGTATGATTCTATTTTCAATTTGATGTTTCATGTTGAGATTTCCAGTAATCCTACATGTTATGTCTTGGAATTGTGTCTTAAGTGAATACCTTGCAGCTGAATAGGTTGTAGATTGTGAAATTTTATCTAGTTCAAGCCTGGTTAGTTGTGAAGATTTATCTTTTCCTATTAATTCAAAGTTCTGAAACTGCTTTATTACCTATCTATGAATTTTTTTTATGCAGCTACTCACATGCCAAAGTTGTGTTTTATGCACTTAGTATTGTCAACTTTCACTGTTATGTGTTGTTGAGTCAAGATATCATCATAATTTCAGTGTATCACCTTAGAAATTTTAAATATCCAGTTGTTTATTGTTTAGTTTTTCTTCCTATCCTTTTCCCTTCAAATTTTTAAATATTAAAGTGCTTTTAGGTGATTATCCAAATGGGAGCCAACCTAGAACCTGAAGGTTTCACTTCATTCCAAGTGTCCCACATAGAAGTGAATCCCATGTTTTACCAAAATGTCTGAAACTTGTCAAGTTCATAATCAGGTGCAAATTTTGGTAACTAATAGTTTTGGCATGCCCGGTGGACTGAGAACTGATTTTCAGTCTCTCTTGTCCTTATGATACTATTTTTTGGTGTGTACAACAGTAGTTTCAACCTTTTGGAGGCAAGTCCAATCACATACCTGACGACTCCAAGTGTGGAAATTTTCTGGTTTCACCAGTTCAGGTGCTGACATGTTTTAAGTTTTTTAATTTTTGGGAGGGAAATATAGTTTGGATGGGAAAGAGATGTCAATTTTTCATGGAAATATGGCTTTTCACTCTCCATCCCGTGAAAATCCTGCATATATGTCCTCTTATCAACCATATTTTATAGAACAATCTGCTATCATTATTCCAAATGACCCTGTAGCAACAGAATTCCAGCATTTTTATCATGCCTCCCACCCTCCCATTCCTGCTCAATCTCAATATCACCCAACATATGCTCAAATTCAACCACAGGAACTCATTTCTACACAAAAGAAACATGGTTGTTTCAATAACCAACCCCAAAATGCTAATAAGGGAGTTAGTGACATTGATAAAATATTGCTTGATTTCCAAAGGCAAATGGATGATATTAAGAGAGAGCAGGAGTTTGTTATGCAACAGGAAGAGCTTGTTTTTCAAGCTTATATTCAACACCAACAAGATATGGAGGTATGAGAGTATGAACAGGAAGTTGCTGCTAGACAAGTTACAGCTAAAGAAGGGCAGATGAAAAACTTACTTGCACAAAAACAAAAGCAGGAGTTTCAATCAGTCTTCCATGTTCCCGAACAACTTGTTCAGGAAGAGATTCTCGGGCACAAATTTTCAAGTTTTAAGAAAAACTTACTTTTTGAATGTTCAAGTCAACCTTCTAGTTTTGAAATTCCATGTTAGAAGGGAACATGCGTTCAACCCTGCGAGACTTCATTATCAGATATTCAAATGGAACTAAGCTCTAATGTTCAGAAAGCAGAGGAGGGACAACTTATTGATCAAGATAACTTAATCCTCTGGGAAAAGCTTAAGAATGCGAATCTTTTGCATTTAGCCATTAAGTGTCATCAATTGCAGCAACAAAGAATTAGACAGGAGGGGATCTCTCAAGTTCAGGTTGGACAACAAGAAGACAAAATGGAAGTAGTTGTTGAGAAAGATCAATTTACAGCTTGGAATAAGGGACTATCTCTTTTCTCTTAGCTTGATGAAGGGGAGGTAACTGTTGAGTTTAATCAGGTTGAGCAGCTTGCTGTAATGAACATGGCAAAGAATAAAAAGGCAGAGTTAATCTTCTCATTTGATGAGCTTCCTTACTTCATTGACAAGGATGAAGAATTGGACCAACAAGAGGTTAATGGAGGTAATGTTGATTCATTGTTGCATAAAGGTGAAGGTAGGCTTGAAGTCTTTACTCACGAACAAGGAGGTTTAAGTAGCACTGTTAAGGGAGAGCCACATTTTGATGTGCATGAAAATATTCATCAAGTTGAACAAGTCCCTGAACTGGACTTACTATTTTGCAAGGAGGGTGGTTTTTATGCTTTATCAAAGCTAGATGAGAACTGCATTAGGCCTGAAATTAGATTTTATGTTCAGAAAAGTAAAGAAGACATTGAAGAGGATATGTTTTGGATCAATTTGGAAGCTTTCTGTACTAATTTGGATGCTGAACTATTACCTCTTGATGAAGTTAATCATGAACAACTTGAGCTTACTGAAGGAGCTTCTTTTTTCTCACCAAGTCAATCACAGGGGTTAGACCTTTCTAGCCAACGGGGCTATAAAACAACAGTGAAATGGAAAGAGACTAGCAAGGAGAGCCCAAGTTTTGTCTTTACAAGGGGTTGTCTGATCAGAGATTTGGCCCAGATGGAGTCTAATAAAGCGTTGATGGTTAATCAAGCACTTACACATGGAGCCACAGTTACACGTGGCATGAAGGATGTACTTGCACTTGAAAAAGAGTGTGTTCAATTCTCTTATCCTCCTTTGAATACAAATACGTATTGTCAGTTTAAAAAGGTAAGTTAACTTGTTACCCTCTTCCATGAGGCAACACATTAAATTTTTAAACATGTTTCAGTGTACCATCTTTATTCAGTTGCCATTAAGCTTGAGAGTCGTTGCATACTGAGAAAAAAGGGCAGTTATTTTAATCTTCCAGTGAATGGTTTTGTTTGAGTTAGTATCCTATTTTTATAGTAGTTTAGGATAGGGTTCAGTCCTAGTTTCATTCCCTAAGTGCTGTTCCAACACAGTTAGATAGTTTCTTTTTGTAGTTTTCCCTTTCAATAAGTTTCCAAGTAACCTAATCTGTTATAATGAGTTACAAGTGAGTTACAACCATGTACAAGGCCGTTCTAGGTCTGTTTCTAAGTTTTCCTAATGATTCCATTCCCAATGGATGAGTCTAGGTCATTGGTCAAGTGTCTAGCAGGCAACCACCCTTCAAAGGTTGCCAAAATGTTACACAATTTTCATCTATAGGATCCAATGAGGAAAATCACTTTTGCTAAGCGGTGTTCATTAAAAATTTTGATCATGCATTTTATGCCATAGTATGAAAACATTACTTCAATTCCATTCATGAATAAATATTGTATTTTTATGAAGAAAAGAGAAATAAACTGATACACCATCAAATATCTTTTATTAAAATGTAAATCTTTATTAATCAAAGTGTTCAAACTGCTTCAAACAAGCCTTGAAACTACCTAAGAAAAGTAAATTAAATGCTTGAATTTATAACATGAATACATGTGTGAACATAAAGAAAAAATGAGGCATAAGAGTCATAGAGGCCAGTCATTGCCTGAATGACTGGCGGTGTTGCTATTGCTTTGACTTTGTGTGTTTCTGCTCCCACTTTCCGTTCCCCAAGTGCAAGATCGTGAAATCACACAAAATGAGGTTAGATCCAAAGGATCTAAGCAATAACTAACCTATCATCCTTACACCCACACACGCATTCACATTATCCAAATCCAAACATTGCTTTATTTTTCTAAATTGTTTGTGTTATGTGCAGATACATGACATGTTATTGCTGATTATCAGGGTTACGATATGAGGGGTAAAATGCGGCTCCCACAAGGGTAGAGCCCAACTCATTTAAATTTTGTGCAATGAATAAATATCATGAATTAATATAGTGTTTAACAAGTTCTTGAAGATGGTCTCATGTTTAAGAAATATAGATAAATTCATCAACTGATAAAAGTATTTCTTGATTACAAATAGAGAATCAAATCCGCTCAGTCATCAAGAGAAAAGAGAGATGGAAAATGGAGGATTTTCATGGAAGCTTGTTCAAATACAGAACAAAGGAAAAAGACTCAAGTATTTTATAGTCAAATCAAATACCCATTCTTCAAAAATGAGAGGAAAATCAAAAGCCAAATATTTTATGCTTTTCTCTAGTACATCATTAAATCCTCAAGGGACGAATACCTGAATGCATAGATAGCCAGCTCAGTCATCAAGGAAAGAAATTACAACAGAAAGAATAACAAGAAAAATACATTCAATAGTGAAAGCTCAACCTAGAGTTTCATGATGGCAGCCACAAGGAAATTTCAGAGAGGAATACATACAGGAAATGGAAATAGCAAAAAAGGCCAGGCCGCGCCCAAATTGAGAGGTTTTTCACAGTAATTCCTCATTACTCTTTTCCTTTTTAGTCAAAAAATATTTTCTATTTGTAGCCAAAGAGTTCTAATGGCAACCTCTCTATTAGAGGATTTTTATAAGAGAAAAAGAAAAAATGAAGCAAATTTCACAGTAAAATACCCATTTTCAGGAATGAAGGGCTCAAACCTTATAGTAAATTCTCCCAATTTTTCATAGTGGTCAGAATTTATCCATTATTCTAAGAAGAAGAGTTGAAGCCATTAAGAGATTCAATTTTCTACAGGAAAATGAAGTGCAAAATGCAAATCAAAATCAAAATGGAGCAAAGAATGCTCAAAATAATAATGATGTCGCTACTAGGATGCTCTCAGAGAGCTTTAAATTCGACGTTAAAAGCCAGATTTAAAGCAAGATAATGCTTACCACATTTTTTGCAGGAAGATCTTCAAAAAAACCTTCAGGAAATGGAAAAAATCAGAGAGTTTCGAAGCTCAAAGCTCATTCAATGATACCCATGGTGGCCAAGCAAGAAGATACCAAAAACACAATAGAAACATAGTATAGAAAAATGAAGAATGTCAGAGAATACTAATGGTCATGCCCAATAAATCCTCCAAGAGCTTTTAAAAATGTAAGAAACTTCCAGATCTGCAAACTTACCAAGATCAAAGCTTCAACAAAGAATTCATAATGGCGTCCAAGACACATAGATCTCAAGCTCCACGACTAGGGTTCCTCATGGCAACGCTCTCTCAACAACAAATGAAAAGTTATGAATGATTTACTTTCATTTTTAAGGTTAATACCCTAAGTTTCGATGGAGAAGGCTTTTAGCCTTAGGGTTCTATCAAAACTTTATTCAGTTTCAAGAGGCCGTGGCTTTTTATTATGCCTTAGATTTAATTTGAAAGTCTTTCAATTAAATTAAGACTTATGTATTTAGTCTTTTTTTTTTAATAGACTTTGCCTATATTTTTGCATTTTATTCAGAATTGTAATATTTATTCAAAATGACGAGTTATAAATCATTTTTGAACAAATAATATCATAAATGCATTTAAAAAAAAAAAAGCCTTTGATATATTCTTCAAAGTTATGGTCTGGAGGGTTTTAATTTCTCTTGAGAGCATCTTGGAGATGTTGTTTTCAGTTGCCAACATGAGGAGGGTATCTAGGAGGGTTGGAGAAGATTTAGAGGTCAGATTTGACTTCTCCCAAGTAGTTGGGATGTCTTTATGGTCAGTTGGAGTGTTTTTAGAGGTTGTTTTGCTGAGTCATAGGGTGGTTAATGACTTGGGGAGACTTTTTCCATGTATATGGCTTCTTATGGAAGAGTGGAGTGTTCTATTTTAGGGGATATTTTCCTGGATCCGACCCTAGGTGGTTGGGAGTTGTACTAATGAGTTTTGAAGCTCATTTTTTCAGTTAGTTCTTCTACATTGTATGCCAAACACTTTTGGAGTTCTAGTACCAGAGTTTTTGTTCTTTTGGCAGTTGTAACTCATGATGTTTCGAGGATATCCTTATAGTTATTTTGATAATTCAAGAGCTTTTGGGACCTACTTTGGAGTTCACTTTTGTATGCATCTATTTTCAATTTGATGTTTCATGCTGAGATTTCCAGTAATCCTACATGTTATGTCTTGGAATCGTGTCTTAAGTGAATACCTTGCAGCTGAATAGGTTGTAGATTGTGAAATTTTATCTATTTCAATCCTGGTTAGTTGTGAAGATTTTATCTTTTCATACTAATTCAAAGTTCTGAAATTGCTTTATTACCTATTTATGAAACATTTTTATGCAGCTTCTCACATGCCAAAGTTGTGTTTTATGCACTTAGTATTGTCAACTTTCACTGTTATGTGTTGTTGCGTCAAGATATCATCATAATTTCAATGCATCACCTTAGAAATTTTAAATATCCAATTGTTTATTGTTTAGTTTTTCTTCCTATCCTTTTCCCCTTCAAATTTTCAAAACTTTAAGTGCTTTCAGGTGATTATCCAAATAGGAGCTGGCCTAGAACCTGGAGGTTTCACTTCATTCCAAGCGTCTCACATAGAAGTGAATCCCATGTCTTACCAAAATTGCTGAAACTTGTCAAGTTCATAATCGGGTGTAAATTTTTGTAACTAACATCAACAATCAACAAGACCTACCATACCACCACTTGAAATGTTTTTCACATCAAATAGGGAAAGTGATTTACAACTCATATGTCAACTTAGGCATATGGAAGATCTTATGGATAACAATCATAATGAGGTCATACCACCCAATGACCCTCCATCCTACAAAAAAAGGTTACTGAAACAATTGTTAGCTTGGAGCAATGTTATGGCCAAGGCTATAGGATCTTGATATAACAAGGATGTGATATAAAGAATGAACATGAAATCCATTCCATTTTGGAACAAATACCATCTGGATATATAGAAGGCATAGGTTACCAAGGTCCCCCACCTTTATATCAAACATATTCTCCACCATCTAAGCCATACAAAATTCATGGTCCTATGAGAAAATGTTTGTTATCTGCTCCACATCCTTCATCTGGGATTGAGCATACTTTGGGCACACTTTACAATTGGGATTCATTACACTACCACCTGTACATGAAAGAAGGAATACTAAATGAAAGAATAAAAACAAATCCTATTGTGCATATCATAGAACATTTGGACATATTACTGATGAATGCCATGTCTTGAAGAATAAATTGGAAGAGTTAGACCCTTATAATGACAAATTTAATAGGATAATAAATTAACCTACATTTTCTTTTCTCTTTTCCAATGTGGTAATTGTAGCATTGAACATAATTCTCATTCCCATGTATGGGGGTATAAATTTAGTTTTATGCAATCATAATTCAATTTTCAAGGAACATGTTATCATTCATTTTGGTTCATCTTTGTCCCTACACTTGGGGTAGGGAAAGGGATAGGTAGCCTTATATTAGGTGTATTCATTACTACAAGGGATCCCTTTGTATCTCCTTAAGACATTAGTGGGGGGCATATAGTACCCTGCACATTGTTTACATAAAAAATGGTCCCTTTTCTAGTGATCTGATATCATACATCTCCTAGAAAGTATGACCTCTTCACAATATTATGACATGAGATATAAAGTGATAATTTTCTAAGAATTTCCTAAGTAAACTTAAGTAAACTAGTGTGAATGGGACCTAATAGGTATATTGGTTAAGAAATATAACTCATTCACACTAACACCCCCATTGAAGTATAAATTAGGGAGAATGTGGAAACATGTAAAGATGCAATTATGGGTCCTCTAATTTACACAAGACCTCCTTGAACATTTTATCATATTATTTCAGTATTTATCCTTCCTTTTGTACTAGGTCTCATTTTGATAACACTTTTGGATGGGATTTATGAAGTTTCAAAGTTAATTATGAATTCCTTCTTTAATTCGTCCCAATCCTTGTCATGTTTGGGGTAGCTCTTCCTATACTAGTCTAGAGAATCTTCCTTAGAGATCCCACAATGTCAAATAATTTAGTCTAGTATTGATCGATTCTCTTCCTTTGTGATATGGATTCTAGGATGAATATGTGCTCCACAAATTTGGTGTTTTCCTTTCCAAAGACTAGGAATTTAATCTTAGAATCCATTATGTTTTTAGTGTGCTCTTTCTTTACCATGGAGTAAGTTTTTTTGTATTTTTCTCCTTTGTAGGGCTTCTCGTGCTAGTGTAGGCTTGTTTTCTCTACCTTTATCCCTTGTTATCTTCATTTAAAAGAATTATTTGCCTAATATTTCATCATAGTTTGCTATAAATTTCTCCTACACATCTCTTATTTCTTCTTCATGTGCTTCTTGTAGTGAAATCCTTTTTATTTTATATAGCATGGGGGATGAGTCCTAGTTTGAGGTGTGTTCCTTTTAAAGTGACGTTTAGTTTATGGTAATATGATTTGATTTTTCAATGAAATATTATTAGTTATTATTGATAATTATTTCGTAACTTAAGCATGGTTTTATTCTCTTTACATATTCCTTTTTTTGTAAATCCTTAACATTTTTTCTTACTAATTTGTCAAGCTAATCTGCATATAATGATAGAATTTTCTCTAGGGTCTCAAGGGACTCCAAAATTTTCTCTTCCAAGTTAATTTTAAGATTGGCCCAATTCATTTTAATTGTGGTGTTTTGATTATTTTTGGTAGAACTAAAACTTCTTTCTCTCATAATATTCAACTAAATTATTCCTTGATGTCCCATAACTTCTTAAACTATCTTTCAACTTTGTCAATATTTCTCCCACCCTATCTAAGTTTCTTGTCATTGGTTGTGGTGTTTGGAAAAGTTCTATTTCTCTATCATTGGTATGACTTTCTTTTTTTTGGTTACCAACACTCACATCGATGTACTCAATAGAACCCACCTTGGTGCACTCATTTCTTATTCTTTCTACATTCTCCATCCTTTTGTTGTACCTATCATTTCTTTCTACAATTTACTTATGTCTTCTTCCCATGTCCTTCACCATGCTTAAATGGATTTATACTAAAATTTCCTCTCTAATTCCTCTTTGTTTCTTGTTGACTTTTAGCCATGTGTGTTAATAATTTGGTTCTATATTAGTCATTTATCCATCCCATGGTAGTTATTATATGTATTAATTTAATAGTTCACATTCTTTTAGGGATTCATTTTGGAGATCTTGTTGGAAAAATGCTAGATAGATATATTCATTCATCAAGTGCAATTATACAAGAGAGAAGGCAAGCAGTTGAATAGTTACTTAATTGTATACACTCGCCAGTTACACCCATTAGTATACACTCAAACATACAATGTAATATACCATATAACTAATTATTCTAACATTCCTCCCCTTATTACATTGTTCCTAAAACCTTAAAATCACCTTGCCAAGGGACCCCCCCTTAAGGCTTACATAACAAAACTTACTGATTGCAAAATAGATATGTATACATTCTTGAGAAGATTTTCCTTTTGAAGAAACAAACCCTGAATCAAGTGGAACTCCTCCAAGCTGCCTCATAACCCTCGTAAAGGTGTAGCTACAAGCTGAATTACTGAGTTCATCCTCCCATGAACTCTCGAATCATAAACCGTAATTATTAGGTAACCATCCTCCAAGTTGTCTCCTTGACCCTCATAAAGGTATAATCTTTGGTCTCGATTGCAATTATTGGACAACCATCCTCCAATTTGTCTCCTTCACCCTCGTAAAGGTATAATCCTTGGTGACAGTCTCATGGAATCTCTGGGAAATAATCCATACTAAGCTCTTCACCAAACCCCTTGCTTGTCTCCAAAATTCAAACTTCGTAATATATGTATTCTTCAAATGTGTTAGGAATAACAAGGAAAAAGTAAAATATTAAAGCTAAAAATGCTTCTGATGTAAAGTATCATCCCAAAGTGAGAAGTTGACTTGAGATGATGGAAATTCCTCCATCCTATAATGCCACCAGCCTCTAGTATGACCTTGTTACACTATCCATCTAATGTCTTGGACGAGTCTTTGAAGGCCTCATTAGTAATAGAAAAGATGGCCTCAAAATTCCAAGCATAACCCTTTGAATATCCACTGGTAACATTGATAAAATCATCTACAAAATACTCAACAATTGTTTTAATGTTTTGGAATATAGTTTCCCAAGCATCGGTAGTAAGAAGATAAATTACTTGATTGACACATCTAAGGGAAGATATATCAACTTCTTGACATTTTACAATACTCATAAAACTAATTTGAGTTGCATCTTCTCTTAAAAAGAAACTTACCTCCAAGTTACCACTAATAAGAGATGCATTTAAATGACTATGTAACCATGTATGAATCCTACTCTTTATTGGATGATTTGGTGGGTCCTCATCCTCTTGAATTTTGAATAAATCTCCTTCTTCCATACCCTCATAAACACACCAATACATAAAGACATGTTTGACATACATGAGATTAAACTTCGCTTATCAAAATAAATTACATTTGCAAAAATGGTCTAAGTCATCATCTTGACTAGAAAAAATTCATGACTGCAAATTGGTTAAGTGCACGGATTTGTGACACAATTGTGATGCCAATTTGGAAAAACTGAAAGAAACCCCAAAAAGACCATTTGGCGCATGCCAAATTTGGTGCATGCCGAATAGATAAGTAATTTGGCACACTCCAAATTTGGCATGCACCAAATGACTTACCCATTTGGCGTGTGCCAAATTTGGCACTCGCCAAATGTGAAAAGTGAATAAAAATCCAAAAAATGCATTTCAACCTCCATTTTCTATTGAACTTGTGGCTTGGCTTGGAGTTTTCTTTTTTGCAACTCGTGCTCGCCAAATCTCTTCCATTTTTTGCACTCTTAGGTTGCAATTCTTCATGAGGATTCCACCAACATGTCACTGAGGTCAAAGATTGTGAAGAGGTATGCATTTTTATTCTATTTATTTCGAATTCGATTTAGAATGTAGATTGAAATAGGCTTTTTTAATAAAAATTTGTTCTAATTCTTAAGGAATGAATCTCCACCTCCAAACATTGACCTTGGCGATCCAGTTGCCTCTTTTAGTCCCCATCTCCTGTTGAGTTAGGATACTCTTGACTACAGGGTCAGTGCCATAGACAGTTGTGTGAGAATTTAAGATGTAGAATCTATAATTTTTCACAGCTCTCACAACAACATAGGCATTCTTCTCAATCTGGGAGTAGTGGAATTCACTGTCTTTGAAACTACTACTCATGAAAGCAATTGGCAATTCTGACTCTTCTTTCAACTTCTGGGTTAGTATGGCAGAGAGGGTGTATTCCGACGCGTCACAGTAAAGAATGAATTCCTTACTGAAATCAGGTCAGACCAGCACTGGTGCCTTAGTGATGGCTTCTTTAATCTTGACGAATGCCTCTTTTGCTTTATCAATCCATCTGAAGGCGACTGTCTTCTTCATCATTGTTGATATATCCTTAGTCAGCTCTGAGAAATCAGGTACAAATCTTAATATGCAATTTACCTTTCCGAAAAAGGAGTGAACCTAAGTAGTATTGGTTGGGAGAGATAGGTTTTTGATAGAATCCACTTGATCTAGATCGATCCGAGTTCCCTCTTTGGAGACGATATGGTACAGTAGTTTTCCCTTTGTTACCGCAAAGATAGAATTCTTTGGATTCAAGGATATGTGGTGATACCTACATCTCTTGAACACTTTCACTAAGTGTTGAAAATGATCTTGCCGCTTCTGTAAAAAAGCAGTAAGGTCATCAAGGTAGATGACTATCACTTTGTTCTTTAGATATCCAAACGCCAAGTCCATGGCTCATTGAAAGGTGGAACCGACATTGATGAGGCCAAAGGGCATCCTCTCATAGGTGACCGTTCCCCACGGGGTTGTGAAAACTGTCTTGATTTGATCCTCCTTAGCCACCACAATTTGATTGTATCCAAAAAATCCATCAAGTAATGACAACATATTTGATCCGATAACCGTCTGCAAGGTATGCTCCATGATAGGTAAATGATAGTTATCCTTTAACGATGATTGGTTCAGGTTCCTGAAGTTGACACAAATCCAGATCTCTCCATTCTTCTTGCGCACAGGAACAATATTGGACACCCAAGTAGAATGATGGATTGGAAATATGATCTTAGTGTCCACCATATTTTGTACCTCTACATAGATTGTATCTTGGACATGCGGGTTGTAGTGCCTCTGCTTTTGCCTGAAAGGCTTGATATATGAATTTAGTGGAATTGTATGAGACAATTCCCTTGGCGTGAAGACTTTTAGATCTTGATAAGTCCATGCAAAGACATATTTGTACTTCCTGAATAAGGAGATAAATTTTTCGCTTTCCTCCGCAATGCAACACTTTCCCAAGTTGACAAGCCGAGGCTGATCTTCGATGCCGATGTTGATTTGACTATACTCAACATATTTTTTGTTGGCTGAATCTCTTTGATCTTTCATGTGTCTATCATGCTTGTCAAATATGTCATCCAAGGATACTAGACCCTTGGGGATGTTGTTACCTCTTAGCTGGATGATGTTGAATTCCATTGCTTCAGAATCTTCTATTATAGACTCTTTGAAAGGAGAGGTACTTCCTTCAAAGAATAGTTCTTTGTAATTGTCCCCCATGTAGATGAACTCCTTCATGTCATCATCATCATCAAAGACCTACAAATTTTCACAATTGTTGGGGAAAAATGGCTTGTACATGAGCTCAATAGTGAAGGCATTTTGATGGAAATCAGAATGAGGCATAAAGAGTGCAGCCGATACCTCAAGGGAACCCGCTCTGCTATTCTTCTCACGTGGAATATACTTGATGTTGAATGCTTCAAACCAATCAACGACATTCCACACCCTTTATCAGTAAGCCTGAAGGCAGTCTTTTCTGACTTGATAGCTATCTCTAACCTGTTGGATGATCAGTTTTGCATTACCTTTAGCTTGAAGGTATTTTATACCAATATCCCTTGCATTCTTGAGGCCTAGTACGAGTGCCTCATATTCTGCAGTGTTTTTTGTGTTATCGAACTGCAAGCGATAAGAAAATGGATATAAAAATCCTTTAGGAGATGTAATGACAACTCCTGCTCCTGAGCCTGCTATCGAGTAACTTTCGTCGAATTACATTGTCCACATGTTTGATATTTCATTCAGTGTACTTGTGGCAAATGCAACCTTTTCTTCTTCGGTTACTTTAGTCAACATGGAATATGTACCAAGACCCATACTCTGATGTAGCACTTGTGCTTGAGGATCCTGAGATTTCACCAACATGAATTTAGACTTAGCCTCTGGTTCCAACTTGAAGCTACCTTTCTTTAACAAAATGGTCGCATATGACCAATCTAATTGAATCTAGCCTCTGAGATCCTTACAAAAACTTTGGCTTAGTAACCTCCCATAACTGATTGGAATATAAGCTATAAGGATGGTCATCACGATCTTCTTCTTCAGACAAGAAGCTAGTTTTACTTATGCGTCTTTCAGTTGTGTTGGTGGTGTTTTTTGTACAACAACTCAGATAGAATATGATATCCTATCTCTCTTGAAAGGTTAATCTCTATGGGAAAAGAGGTAACCCCAAGGTCTCTAATGTCAGGTCTTGACAATGCAACAAAACAACTCAGTGATAAATGTGAAAATGCTGGTAATCACAAAGGGACCTTACTACAAGCAAACACTAGACTTCAAATTTATCAGATATAAACAATAAATTGATACTTTGAAACTTGATTTGAACCCTGATAATAAAGAAACAACAAAAGATAAAGGTTTCAAAGATAATTCTAAGACTAATTCTAACCCTAAGATTGAAAATTCCAAAAGATAAAATGCTTAGAATGGACCAATCTCTCATAAACTACTTTCTGCTTGACCTAGATGAATTTGCAATTTCACAGAAATAGTGCAATATTCTAAGGTATTTAAAGATTTTCAAATCACAAACATTCATTCAGCCAATTCTATTGCAATTGAGATGAATAAATCCTTATAACTGAACTAAGCATAATTTTAAGTCCAGGCTAACTTTGCAAAGCAGCTAACAATTGGCTAATTGCAAAAAGTATGGACTAGAGATCACTGCAAACATTCCAAACACGAAACCCTAAGCATCACTAAATCATTCAATCATAAAATTATAAGCAATTTGAAAGATGGAACAACAAGAACCAAGCCAGATGAAATTCCACAAGATAGATACGAAACACAATATCTTTCTTATATTAAATCATCCAAAGTAGCAACAAATCTAGTTTTCTGTTACAAGACTTGCTTGAGAAAAAACCCTAAGTCGCTCTAATATCACTTATCTATTTTCTCTATATCCTCCTATTCTTCTATGTGCCTATCTATATGTCTTCAAATGAGGCAACATGCCTGTTTGATAGAGAATCCCAAAGATAGGTAGGCCCAAAAGATAATTTTACAATAAAAAACATAACCTACAAGGGGTCGGCCTCAAATATATTCGAACATCATATGAAATGTGCCATTGGCACCAATTTCATCCAAAACCACCAAGATACCAAAAAGGTCGGCCCAATACATGTGAATAATGGGAAGCACAAATATCAATGTAACCCTATATAGCTACTCCCTATCTTTGTCCTTAGCTCGATCTTCTTCACCATGTACAACCAATAAAACTCTATCCAGTACAACAATAGGTGGCACAGGAAAAATCCTAATCCTTCTTTCAAGAGACGTGATGTCATCTCTTTCCTGCCTAACTATACCATCCCAATCGACCTTGTTAGTCAAGTACCTGTCCATGACTGCAATATAAGTTGCAGCATCATCCAACTGATGTCCGGTAACTGGCCCTTCACTGATTGGAGAATAAACATCTCTCCACCATTCCATAAGCTGCTCCAAAATGAGATGTTGTGGAGAAAACTTCTTCCTTCCAGTCATGACCTCAAAGAATGAAATGCACTTATCATGGATACTGGTTAGAACATCCTCAATCTGATGTCCCTCCTTATGGATATTTTTCAAGGCCTTCTGCCTCATTTGCAGGATTTCAAACCATTCCCAAGGTTCATAAACCCTTGGAAAAGGAAGAAGTGAATCCCATGATTGTTGTGACCTTTTGCAGTAAGAGGTCAGTATCCACATTATCCTGAGCTAAGAAAACCTTTAGCCAATCCATTGATCTTATTGCATCTCCTCCAGTTGATAAAATTCTCTTAATAACATCATCACCTTTAGCTTGGACACCCTGCACCCAAGTAATTGCAACATGTGTGGTGCCCTTCATCTTCTCATGTTTAGAGATTGTCTCCTAGGGCAAGAAACCTGCAACAAAGGAGGAAGAGCCAATAGCTTGCAAGGGTTTCATCAACTCTTGTAAGTATTTCTTTAGTTTTTCATTCTCCCTCTCTAGCTCATGCCTAGTTTGCACAACTTTCTTCAACCTTCCCACAATCACAACACAGGAGCCTTCATATTCTTCAATGTCCTGCTCCACCGTAGCATGCCCTAAGTCAACAATTTGCACATGATAGTCCTGGGTAGTCACATTGTCTCTATCTTTGTTTTGAGCAGGGGTAGCAATGGGAGCCACTCTGTTACCTGACTCATCTCTTTCAACTCGGGACACGACCCTTGATTTCTTTTTAGTTTTTTCCATCTCTACATTGGCCATGAGAACATCCCAATTAGGAGGAGCATCCTCCACTATCACCATTCTACTCTTCAACTCCTTCTCAAGCCAATCCGGAATAGTAGACCCAGCAGGCACTGTATCTTGCTTATCCTGCCCTTGTTCTTGCTAATCAATAGTTGCATCCTTTTCAACACCTGAAAAATTAGGAATGTCCACAGTTGGATTCTCTTTCTCTTGTGCTTGTTCTTCCACAACCACCTGTACTAGTGAAGGCTGGTATTTATTCCTCCTTTTGAGGAGACTTGTGTACTTGCTCCCTCACAGGTGAGTCTACATATGCCACCAAGGGGGACTATACTACCTTATCAATCTTTTCCTCTGCATTATAGAGGTCTCCTTCCTGAAACTCTTCCTCGCCCAAATCCTTAGGATCTTCATCCTTCCTAGGCTCCTTTTGTGTGTTACCAGCATCCTGAGAAAAGTAGACATTCACTTGTTCAATATTAGGAACACTCATTGAAACATTCTCCTTTGATGCAATGTCCCTTGGGGAAGGAGTCCTTGACCTCCTCATGTATACTTGTGTATTTTCCCCTGAGCTCTCAACCTCCACCGTTGGTGGCTCACTCCCTTTGTCAACTTTAGGAGCCTCCTCCACCTTCTGTGACAACTTTGTGATTCTTCTTCTCTTTATCAATGGTGGAGCACTTTCAACCTCCTCTTCTTCTTCCTTATTCTTTTCAGCTTCCTTCCTCGAGGCATGCCTCCTCTTCTTAGAAACACGCTTCCTTTGTTTGCTTACCTCTGCAGCCTTCTCATCTTGAACTTCCCTTACCTGGATTCTTAAAGGAGAATCCACCTGCTCATTGCCCTTAGGATTTGGTTCAAGTGAACCCTAGGAAGCAGAGTGAGACTCCAAGCCTCCAATCAGATCGTAGGTGCATGAAACACCCTCACTCTCCAGTTCTAGCATCTTGTGCTTCGACCACATCTTGGTGTACGTGATCATTGGGACCATAACCTGATCTAATTTAGTCTTTTCCTCTTCTAACTAGTCAATTTCTCCAACCGACTTATCCTTTATTGCCTCATAAACATGACCCTGGATCACATTTCCATCTTCTTCTACCTGGTTAGGGATGGCCTTCACATTGTACAATCTTACCAAATCTACACTGCACCAGTTCATAGCATTGCACTGTGGGAGGAAAACCTGCCACATGAGCCAATCCGGAGTCTACCATTCTCTTTGTCAATAGAGGAGGAATCGGTGCTGACATCTCAACCTTAAATTCTTCATAGTCCCACATGCCTACGTTTGTATCCATGATTCCTGACCAAATTGAGGTCAGCTTGCTCTCAAGAATCCAGCTCCTTATTTCCAACTTTACCTTTTCTGCATCTGAGATAGCATAAGTCTCTGCACTTGAATCCGTTGCCTTTCCCTTGCCTCCACCAGCAATATCTTGTCCTGATCTTGCCTGCAAACACAAAGATGACCACAATTAGATCCACAAGAGACAACAAGTGCAAGAAATCAGTTATCCAAAAGTTAAGGATTTAGCCCCCCTCGCAGATTCTACACTGGAGAGGATTTTTGGGAAAATCCAGACCATTCGGATTCCAGCAAACCAAGCATGCAAAATCCCACAATATTATTTTGATCCATCAAATAACAAAGAAGTAACATTAGAAACACTTAGTATAAGCTCATTTAATTCATCAAATACATTATCAATAAATAGATCTGATGCGGTAAAAAAAATACAAGCTTCTGCATATCATAAAACATCCACAAGACACACACAAGATACTGGATATCCTATCACTCCTGATCACTCCTGATCAAGACATATGCTTCAGCAAATAATAAAGCATCGACACACTCTATCATCTTCTCACTTAATACAAACAACTACTGTCATCTTTGAAATCTTCCTCCATACCTTGCGAGTCTTCCACGACATGGGATGGAATTTTATCACCACCACAGTGGTCATAACCCATGCATGAACGTGGATAGCATATCCACCATCCTTTTTCTCAAAAATTTTCGCCACTGTACTGCTGCTCAAAGGTCGAACACACTGCTCAAACATTAAGGTCGAGCTCAAACCATGATGGGTTCGGGTGTACCAAATACACAGAGCTCCGTAGACATATCTTCCTCGGTATCCAAGGCGACTGCCATAAAGAATCCGACCCATGAACATTACCTCCATTACTATCAAACCAATAGCGAATCCCTCAAACTAAACTGCATAAATAATTTTCCAAACATATAAACTAGAAACAAATAGAGCGAACAACCCGACAGGAAATGGAAACTCCACTTAAACGTAGTCCAAATATTAATACTGCAAAAACATTCATACACTAAATGGCTCTCTGGCCGAAGATTTCTTCTCCCTCTTGTTACTCTCTTTTCTATTTTCCTGTAGTTGTGATCTCTATTCCCTCTATATCTCCTATTCGGTTGCCTGTTCTCTCTTAATAAAGATTCTAGGGTAGTTAAATAAACCATTCTCTACCCGATATGCCCATTCCTACATTCGGTTATCCTTTTTATGAATATATCACTACAATTTTAAACCATTTCTTGACATGGTCCCATGAAATGCTAAATGCCTAAGACATTACAATTCAAGGGTCGAGGTGCTCCCGCACCATACTTCTAGGCTTAAAAGATTTCCAAGTCCCATGGAAATGCTGAGTTGAGAATTCTGCAAACAAACCATTCGCTTTTGTGTCTGCATCACTGAATCAATGCTCCCGCTGCTTCCTCTGTTGTTGTCACATGAATCCCATCAATGGAGTTTATACTGGTTGCTCTCCACCACTCGGCATGCAGCTGCTTCACACCACCACCGTACTACCATCTTACCCACACAAGATACTGGAAGATGCTTCCCACCCTTCTCTTAGTGGTTTCTCTCATTGCACCTTCTACCTAGCTGCATCTTGGTGGAGACAATACTAAGACCCCAGCTTGAGATCTTCACACATGCAAGAACAACTGTGCTCCTTGACTGCAACTTGGATGGATCAACTTGCAACCAAGAACCCACACTATTGCTTGGTGTAGATTGCCTTCTACACGCTCAGAACCTTTTGGTGCTCTGATACCATTCTGATGCGGTAAAACAAATACAAGCTTCTGCATATCATAAAACATCCACAAGACACACACAAGATATTGGATATCCTATCACTCCTGATCACTCCTGATCAAGACATATGCTTCAACAAATAATAAAGCATCGAAACACTCTATCATCTTCTCACTTAATACAAACAACTACTGTCATCTTCGAAATCTTCCTCCATACCTTGCGAGTCTTCCATGACATTGGATGGAATTTTATCACCACCACAGTGGTCGTAACCCATGCATGAACGTGGATAGCATATCCACCATCCTTTTTCTCAAAATTGTTCACCATCGTACTGCTGTTCAAAGGCCGAACACACTGCTCAAACCATGATGGGTTCGAGTGTACCAAATACACAGGCTCCGTAGACATATCTTCCTCGGTATCCAAGGTGACTGTCATAAAGAACTTGACCCATGAACATTACCTCCATTACTATCAAACCAATAGCGAATCCCTCAAACTAAACTACATTAATAATTTTCCAAACATATAAACTAGAAAAAAATAGAGCGAACAACTCGATAGGAAATGGAAACTCCACTTAAATGCAATCCAAATATTAATACTGCAAAAACATTCATACACTAAATGGCTCTCTGGCCGATTTCTTCTCCCTCTTGTTACTCTCTTTTCTATTTTCCTGTAGTTGCGCTCTTTATTCCCTCTATATCCCCTATTCGGTTACCTGTTCTCTCTTAATAGAGATTCTAGGGTAGTTAAATAAACCGTTCCTCTACCCGATATGTCCATTCCTACATTGGTTATCCTTTTTATGAATATATCACTACAATTTTAAACCATTTCTTGACATGGTCCCATGAAATGCTAAATGCCTAAGACATTACAATTCAAGGGCCGAGGTGCTCCCGCACCAAGATCCTTCACAACCATCAAATTCAACCTTTTCCCCAAAAAACCCGGAAGAATCCACCAGAGATGGATTTTGGCGAAAAAAAAACCAATTACAACTAACCCGAGAAAAAGGAGGAGATGCAAACAATTCGGGAAACTTTGGAGTGAATGGATTTTGGCAAAAACGAGATATATCATCACCAAAGTGCGAAATCGGTAAAATGACCCGACTGCGAACACCGGGAAAAAGTAGGAGACACAAACAATTCGGGAAAATCCGAAGTGAACGGATTTTGGTGAGACAGATGAAATCCAAGAAAAGTGATGAAAGAGAAAGAAAGAGATAAGTCGGTAAAATCCGGGGGAAGCGAAATTCTGCGAAGACCTCAAAAACCCGAATCTGTCCACATTCTCACTACTTTCACCAAAATTATTTAACAACTCCGGATCTCAAGCCAGCATTTTGACAACAACTTAACCTAGACCTCCAATGAATGAAACACAAATTTAGAACATTCCTCTCAGCAATTCAAAGAGGATTGGCCATGCCCTAGGTCAAAACCCCTAAAATGTTCGCCATGAAAGCATGGGGAACAAGTCACAACTTGCTCACACACCAAAATTGAGAGTCTAAGACCAATGCCAACAAACACCCAAACAAGAAGCAATACCAGACCAAAGTAAACATCAAAAACCAACCAAGCGGACTAGTAAAGCAACGCAAAACCCCCAAAATTCCTAATGATAACATGCATACCCAAGAAAATCGAGAAATCATGGAAGTCCTGAAAATAAACGAAGTGAAGCAATTCGAAACCAACAGAGTGAGGGAGAAATTGAACATAACATGGGGGCGAAAAGACTGGAACTGGTGACGCCAATAAAAAATCATCAAATGTGAGCAAGATACAATCCAGGCACATGAAATGAAAACGCGGAGTCCAAACGACCTTGAATATCTCAATCTAGTAAAACACCAAAACTCCAAGACTCAAGCTTCAAATGATAGCAAATTCACAAACTCATGTGATCAATTACTTCCCAAAATACAATATATCAAAGCCCCAATATGCCACACAAACACCATTAATATGGTTGACAAGACAACCACGACCACCAAAAACCCAGGGATTCGATGCGGTGATGGACTTCGAGGAAATCCGAACCATACGAATTTTTCCGAAAACAAGGTAAAAGGCATCAACTTTGGACATCGAAAGGAAACCGGGAGAATCCGGCCCAGGTGGATTTTCCGAGAGCAGTGAAAAGTCCGGAACAAACTCACAATTTTCAATAATATTCATAAGTGTGCCACTTCAATTGGAAAGATGGACATTTAAAGCACAAACCCAAGGAAGTGAAGACCCCCAGAAAAGAAGGGCCAAAACACCAAAAAAACGAAGAAAGAGGGTCCCCACTTCAGTGGGGCATGTGTGCAAAAACTGTATAACAAATGACGACTCCGCTAGGGAAATGCTCCAGAGCATTTCAAGGATAAACTAGAATCAAGAACCCAAAATCTCTGGTTTCAATCCTCTCATCAAGACTCCTATGAACAAAGTTTCAGAAACCAAAAGTGAGAAGACCTTTTCCTATACTAGGATTCAATTGTGTGTATTATGCCTTTATTCCTATCCGGTAAGTGCAATGGGAACAAGAGAAAATTTGACCAAGGCTACATAAAAGTTCAAACTTCAAAAGCAACCTAGATAGAGCCTCGTTGCCAGTCAAGTGTTCATAGCCCCAATGAGGTTATCACTGTGACCGTCTCAAGCATAGCTCCACTGCCAGTCAGGCATCTATAGCCTCGTTAGAGATACTAGGATACTCCTGATAAGGTGAAGCTCATTCAAATTGTCAAAATTTTCTCTCTCTTTTTTTTTAAGAACTTTTTTTTTCACCTTTGTAAGTAATGAAACTCACACTCAGGGATGAGGAACACAGTGGCACTGAAGAAGAATATAAGATTTTTCACTAGGCCAAACCACTCAAGAACCCAATGCAACTCCAAAATCTTTAATTTAGTGTGAAAATGTAGGACCCAAATATATTCCAAAGTGTATCTAAAACAAGTGATTCTAACTCCAAGTACAAGGGACATCGGATAAAAGAAATCCACAACCTGATTCTGAAAAATTGACTAGAGTTTATAAAATAAATTTCTAGAACAATCCCAAATGAAATAGCCCACTGCATAGGTGCAACAACCTTGAGGAAACTAGGAAACCCAAAGCAAAAAAAAAAACGAAAAAGCAAGACAAACCAAAATAGACCTGAACTACCAAAACAAAACCAACAACAAAGCAAAACAGAAAGACAACCTACTCTAGATATGTACAGGTTGAACTGCAAGTAGTTCAAGGTTGAAAATAATGCTTTAGATATTGCCCATTAATAGGCAGCGTGATATCCTCACCAGTGAGGGTTTTCAAACGAAAATCATTATCTCCCAGAATTTTTGAAATCTGGTAAGGACCAAGCCAAAGATTATCAAATTTACCATGCTCCCCCTTATGATCATGGGCTTTATCCCAGTAAAAAACTAAGTCAGAGATTCTAAAGGCCTTTACCTTAGCTCTCCTATCAAACCATTTTTTTACTACACTCTGATGTTTAGCAAAGTTCTCTAGGGCTTCATCTCTTTTCTCTTCCAAATGCAATAGTTCAGCCAAATGGGCCTCACATTTATCTTCTTCATTATAGTACTCATTAATAAACTACAGGGTAGGGATTTTCAACTGGATAGGGAACACAGGTTCCAAACCATACACCAGGTGATAAGGAGAGGTTCCTATGGATGCCTTCTGTCTAGTACGGTTAGCCCAAAGAGCAAATCGGAGCTGGGTGTGCCAATCCTTGGGATTTTGTTCTAACAACTTACGGATAACTATCAGTAGATTCTTGTTGGAAGAATCAACTAGACCATTACCTTGTGGTTAATAATTGGATGAAAACTTAATGAAAATCCCATGATCATACGTCTGATTAGAAAAATTAAGTGATGCAAATGCAGGACCATTATCACAGACCAAAGATAGTGGACAACCAAAATGATTGATAATTCTTGATTCAAGAAAATTGATTACCACATCTGAAGTACATTGTTTACAAGCAAGAGCCTTTGTCCATCTAGTAAAATAGTCAGGTATGGTAAGAATATACCTGTGACCCATAGAAGATGAATGATTGATTAGACCTATGAAGTCCATACCCCATTGAGCAAATGGTTTTACCTCTATGACTGGTTGGAGTGGAAGAGCTGCATGTTTTTCCTTACTTGTTGTAGTCTAACATATGTGACAAGTTCTCACATGTTGGTATGCATCTTTGAATAAAGTGGGCCAATAGTAGCCTGCCCTCAAGATCTGATGTGCAGTGGATGATGCAGAGCCATGGCCTGTGCCATATTTATCATGAAATTCAATCATCACTCTGGCAACGTCTTATTTTTCTAGACATATTAAGTATACACTATCATGATTATTTTTGTACAAGATAGCTCCTTTCATCATAAAAATTCCACTCTTCAAGCGCAAGGACCACCTCTGAACCATGTTAAGGTGATCAGGACACTGCTGATTCAATAAATAGAAAATGATTTCATCATACCAGTCTCCTGGAGATACCTCTTGAAGGTAATAATGTTGAGCTGTGAGATCAGGACCGGTCTCAACCATTGTCTTTGTAAGTCCTTGTCCTCTTATCAATTTCATGGGCTGGATTTCCATTTCATATTCCTGCAACTTGGTCACCCACTTGGCCCTTCGTTCACCTAACTCATTCTGCATCAACAACAACTTTACTGCAAGATTAGGCACTATGGCAAAAACTTTATTCCTCAAGATATAGTGCCAAAAATTTTTCACTGCTCTGACCAATGCATAGGCCTATTTTTCTACATTGTGATATCTTAATTATGCATCCTTTAAGGGAGTACTCATAAAGGCTATCGGGTGTTCATCACCTTGATCAGACTTTTGAGTTAACATTGCAGCCTAGGAGTGATCAGAAGCAAATGAATATATATAAAAAGGCTTAGTGTAATCCAGACTCACCAATACAGGAGCCTTAGCAATGACTTTCTTGATTTATGCAAATGCTTCCTTAGCTTCTGCAATCCATTCTATCTTTGCTTCTTGTCTCAACATAGCATTTAATGGCTTAACTATCTCTGCAAATCTGGTGATAAACTTCCTAACAAAGTTAATCTTACCAAAAAATGACTACATCTCTTTCTTACTTGCAGGAGGCTGAATCTTCAAGATGGCCTGTATTCTTTCAGGATCAATAGCAATACCCTGTTATGAGATGATGTGTCCTAATAAATTTCTTTTTGTGACTCCAAAGATGCATTTCCTTGGATTAAGCGAAATACCAAACTCTTTACATCTTTGAAACACCTTACATAAATCTGTTATATGATTCCCTCATTTCTTGGAAAAAACAGTCAAATCATCCATATAAATAATGATGCACTTACCAATTATATCCTTAAAATAAATGTCCATAGCTCTTTGGAATGTAGCTTCAGCATTGATCAACCTGAATGGCATCCTTCTGTAAGCAAAGGTTCCCCATTTTTTAGTAAAGGCAGTCTTGTGTCTATCCTTATACTGCACCATAACTTGGTTATATCCAGAATACCCATCCAAAAAGGACATCATATGGGATCCATTAACAATCCAAAGTACCTCATCCAGTGAAGGAATAGGATAATTATCCTTTTCTGATGCTCTATTCAGATTCCTAAAGTCAACACATAATCTAATTTCTCCATTGTTTTTCCTTACTAGAGCCAAATTCGCCACCCAAGTAGAATGTCTTACTGGAAATATAATATGTGCTGAAAGCAGTTTCTGCACCTCCTTCTGAATAATGGGTTCCAACAGAGCATTAATTGGCCTTTGTCTTTGCTTGAATGGTTTGACATCTGACTTCAAAGGAATGGTGTGTGTGATGATGGAAGTATCATATGTTTTCAAGTATTCATAACTCCAAGCTATTATATCGTGATATGTATGTAAGGTATCAATAATTCCCTTTCTTTCTTCTGGAGTACACACTTTGCCAATAAAAACATTCTTTGGGTCCTCTGATGTCCCCATATCATATGTAGCACACTAGCTACTGAGAGACTCCCTTTTAGTATGTTGTTCTTGATTTCTTATCTTATCTAAATCAAAAATTCATTCAAGTTGTACCATACCTCATGGAATAATATTAGTTTTTAAATTAATGATTTCTCCAAAGTCTATTTTCACTTCTTGAGGCTCCATCTCATCAATAAATTGGGAAGAAAACACATCACAATTTGTAATGAAATCCAGAATATGCTTATCATCTTCAAATACCTAGAAATTAGTAACGTTGTCAGGTACTAAAGGCATTGGAGTGAGCTCAATTGTAAATTTCTTCAATCCTGAAAGTGACAGAGGCTGCAAGGTGCTAGTAGCTTGTGCTAGAGAATCAATAACTTTATTTTTGTTTTGAGGGATTAACCGGATATTAAAAGCATCGAATCCCTCAATGAGATCCCACACTCTATGCTTGTAATTGGTCATTCTTCTATCACGACATGAATATTGTTTTCTTACTTGTTTGATTACTAGTTCTGAATCTCCAAACACTTGTAATATCTTAACCTTCTTCCTTCATGCCATCAGTAAGCCATGGATTAAAGCTTCATATTTAGAAACATTATTAGTGCATTGGAACTGGAGTCTGTCAGTAGCAAAATAGTTTTTACCTTTAGGACTAATCAATTTGAATCCTGCTCCAACACCTTGTTTGGATTTAGATCCATCGAATCTTAGTGTCCAACAACCATCAGGTTCCTTCAGTTTCAATTTACCTTGTTCTTTGCTAGGGATAGGGGGCTCTTCAAGAAGAACTGGGTTCTTACCTTTATCACTATTTGATTCTTCCTACATATTGGGTCCAATAGGTGGAACTGGATTAATGCATTTTTGTATCTGCTGGACAACAATTTGACACAAGTCACACTCCAACTCAGAATGAGGAGCATCATGGACCCTGCACCAATTTGGAAGCAATAGTTCTTCAAATTTTATGCTTCCTTTCAGTTGTATCTGGTCTTCCATACACTTCTGGATGAAATCCTAAAAGTTATCCAATAACCCAAGCTACCTATCCTCTTGGTCACTCATTTCATCCTTTTGTTCAATCAATGTCGCAGGATCATTGCTCTCTGGAATGTGTTCATCTGAAGAATCCTGTAGCATAAAAACTTCTTCATCCCCTACAACTGATGCAACCAATACATAATTCCCCATGCTAAACTCTAACACCAACACCTCATTTGAGATATTTTGGTATTCCGTGATTACATATTTTATTTTGGGTTCTCTTTCAATTCTGATCTGATTTGGGACTCCTTTCCATGGTAACCACATATGGGAATGATCTGTGGATGTATATCCATTTAGTGCCTTAGTGAGATCTCTGCCTAGGATCAAACCATAAGTATCAAGAATGTCAGCCACTTGGATATTGATCACTTGCTGCACCTTAGGATCTGATGCAAGCTATGTAGGGATCATGTTGAATTCTCCAACTACACTCACTTTTATTTTGTCCAACTGAGTAACCTTCTTTTGAGAGGCAATAGGAGTAATACCCAATTCTTTGCAAACAACAAAGGCATAACATTCGTAGAGGCTCCTGAATCTAGAAGACAATTATGCAAATTCTTTCCAAAGATATGAACAAAAATTAAGAAAGGAGGAGTTTCCATCTTACCTTGAAACATATTCAAATGAGTATCAGCTTGTGCAACCGGACCTTTATCCTTATCTCCCCTCTTGTCTACAGGTGGGACCTGAATTCTAGGCATTTGAGAATTGGAAGACCTAGTAGCAGCCTCTATGGTGGCTATCGCCTGTGATGTTACATTTGAACAAAATGATGGAAAAAATACATTCCTAATGGCAGGAACTCTTAACAACTCAAAAGAAGAAAGACTTAATTTTACTTTCTTGAATTCATGAGTCACATATTCACCCAATTGCTCCATATTCAAGTCAGCATGAGATTCCTTGTAGCCACTGACCTGCTTATCTTTGGATATTTCAACACTGTTCCCCTTTGACAGGTACTAGGTTGGCACATGAGGATAAGGTGGATTATTACTAGCTTGCGGGTCTGGTGGGGTATTGAAATTGTTAGGAGGGATGGAAGTAGTGAAAGGACCTCCAGCTTGTGGACCCCTGTTAGGTCTATTTCTTAAATCATATTTCTTCACTGGTTGTTGAAACATCTGAACTTCTTCAACACTAACTTCTTCCTCATCTAAAGGGTCGTTATCATTCTCATTTTCCTCATTAAACAATTGAGAAATCTCATTTTCATTTAACACTTTCTTTGCCTCGTCCTCTGCAATAGATACATCTTCTTGTTCATTTTCCTCACATTTGGGGAATGGGGCATGATTAAGTACTAGTACTGGAGAATCGTATGGATTTGAAGGTACCATTTCCTATCCAATGGAATTATTTTCCACTTCATACTGAAAGATAGAAGCTACAGTCTGAAATTCAGTACAATCTAGCTCAGAGTGTTGACTTGTTTTATGGAGCCTGCACCATACAGACAAAGCTACTTCTGCTAGGTATACACCATTTAGAGGCTTCTCCTGAGTAGCAGGCTGATCCAAGGGAGTAGGAATCCCTCCATTATTAGGCCCAATATTCCATGACCTATTCTGCCTAGGCTATTTCCCTCTGTCAAATCCTTGTCCCCCTTGCTGATTTCTATCAAAATTCTGACCAGAGCCTTGCCTTCTATCAAAATTCTGACCAAAAACTTGCCCTCTATCATAATTTTGATTTTTGTCAAAGTGTTAACCTCTTCCAAAATTCATGTTTTCCCTGCCATAGTTAGATTGTATATTCTTCTGAGCAACCTGAAGTTGGCTATTCCGATTTTTCAAATAAGTCACCTCTGTATTCAACCTCTTCACTTGTTCAGATAGTTCATCCAACCTCTCCTTGTCTAGACTGTTAGGTGGTACTAGATTACCACCAGAAGGATATCTTGGTATGTTTCCAGAACTGACAACCTGATTCAAGACTTCTGAATTCTGCAAGTATGTAGGGAAACCAACTTGTTGTTGATGTAAGGGTTGATTAGTTCTTTGCTGGGGATAAGAAGTCATAGTTTGAGCTTGATTTAAAGGTGGACCTAGATGAGGAACTAGAGGCAATGACGGTACAGGATTCATTATTGGGGCATGATTGGTCAAAGCCTAGTTAAGGGCTTGAATTTGTCCAGGATGAGCAATAGGTCCTAAGGATGGAAAAGGTCCTGATAAATGTTGCCTCAAGTCGGTGCTGACCTTTACTGCTTCTGCATATGCAGTGAGCAAAGTATTTGGAGGATTAGTCCTTTGTTTAAGGAAGGTGGCTGTAAGGTTATCCAAGGCTTCAAGGTATACCTCCAAAGCAGTATTTTCATTTCCAGCATAAGGTGTCTGGATGCTGGTATATGCTCAATGGAACCTATCATTGAATGATCCTATGGGATCATTAATCTCTCTTTTCACTCCAGTAAAATGTAAGTACAACTCATTAACACTAATGGGAATCTTGAAATTTTACAGGAATGCAGCTTCTAACTCAGTCCAATTATGGATGGAAGCAATAGGTAAGTGATTGTACCAATAGAAGGCCTCTTTTCCTAGAGAATAAGGGAAAAACCTACATGCAACATCTTCATGGTTAATTCCTCCATCCCTTAGGCAAGTCTGAAAAATCATAATGTGCTCTTCTGCCGTTCTGTTGGGGTCATGATTATGAAACTTAGAGCAGAAGTGCTTAGGATTCTTGGGCATAGCAATTTAATTATTGAAGATCAATGGGGATGAATTATTAGCAAGAAAAGCCATTGGTGGAGGTGGGGGTGGCTGATTTATGACTGGTTGTGGCTGTGGAATGGGAATTCCCTCAGAGTCAGATGAAGATGAGGATGATGGAGATGATGGAAGTGGGTGAGCTAATGATGATTCTTCCCCTCCTCTGGTCCTTCTTGACCTAGTAAGGGATTTTAACTCTTGAAATTCTTCTCGTCCTGGAGTAGATCTAGTTCTTCTTCTAAGCCTATCAAGAGAGATGGCGTTTAAGAAACACTCTAGTTTGCTTGTTCAAGGACCTCCTTCTAGCACCAATCTGTTGATGGTGTTTTCTGCACAACAACAACTCAGACATAATATGATATCCTAGCTCTCTTGAAAGGTAAATCTCTATGGGAAAAGAGATAACCCCAAGGTCTATAATATCAGGTCTTAACAATGCAACAAAACAACTCAGTGATAAATGTGAAAATGTTGGTAATCACAAAGGGACCTTACTACGAGAAAATGTTGGACTTCAAATTTATCAGATATAAACAATAAATTGATACTTTGAAACTTGATTGGAACCCTCATAATAAAGAAACATCAAAAGATAAAGGTTTCAGAGATAATGCTAAGACTACTTCTAACCCTAAGATTGAAAATGCCAAAAGATAAAATGCTTAGAATGGACCAGTCTCTCATAAACTACTTTTTGCTTGACCCAAATGAATCTGCAACTTCACAGAACTAGTGCAATCTTCTAAGGTATTTAAATATTTTCAAATCACAAACATTCATTCAACCAATTCTATTGCAATTGAGATGAATAAATCCTTATAACTGAACTAAGAACAATTTTAAGTCCAGGCTAACTTTGCAAAGCAGCTAACAATCAACTAACTGCAAAAAGTATGGACTAGAGATCATTGAAAACATTCCAAACATGAAACCCTAAGCATCACTAAATAATTCAATTATAAACTTATAAGCAATTTGAAAGATGGAACAACAAGAACCATGCCAGATGAAATTCCACAAGATAGATACTAAACACAATATCTTTCTTATATTAAATAATCCAAAGTAGCAACAACTCTAGTTTTCTTTTACAAGACTTGCTTGAGAAAAAACCCTAAGTCGCTCTAATATCACTTATCTATTTTCTCTATATCCTCCTATTCTTCTGTGTGCCTATCTATATGTCTTCAAATGAGGCAACATGCCTATTTTATAGAGAATCCCTAAGATAGGTCAGCCCAAAAGATAATTTTACAATAAAAAACATGACCTATAAGGGGTTGACATCAAATATATTCGAACATCATATGAAATGTGCCATTGGCACCAATTTCATCCAAAACCGCCAAGATACCAAAAAGGTCAGCCTAATACATGTGAATAATGGGAAGCACAAATATCAATGTAACCCTATATAGCTACTCCCTATCTTTGTCCTTAGCTCAATCTTCTTCACCATGTACAACCAATAAAACTCTATCCAACTTAGAAACAGGTGGCATAGGAAAAACCCTAATCCTTCTTTCAAGAGACTTGATGTCATCTCTTGCCTGCCTAACTGTACCATCCTAATTGACCTTGTTAGTCAAGTACCTGCCCATGAATGAAATATAATTTGTAGCATCATCCAACTGATGTCCGGTAACTGGCCCTTCACTGACAGGAGAATAAACATCTCTCCACCATTCCCTAAGCTACTCCAAAATGAGATGTTGTGGAGCAAAATTCTTCCTTCCAGTCATGACCTCAAAGAATGAAATGCACTTATCATGGATACTGGTTAGAACATCCTCAATCTGCCATGACTGCTTATGAATCTTTTTCAAGGCCTTTTTCCTCATTTTCAAGATTTCAAACCATTCCCAAGGTTCGAAAACCCTTGGAAAAGGAAGAATCCTACACTGTACCAATTTGTCTTCAGTGCATCCCATGATTTTTGTGACCTTTTGCAGTAAGAGGTCAGTATCCACATTATCCTGATCTAAGACAGCCTTTATCCAATCCATTGATCTTATTGCATCTCCTCTAGTTGACAAAATTCTCTTAATAGCATCATCACCTTTAGCTTGGACACCTTGCACCCAAGCAATTACACCATGTGTGGTGCCCTTCATCTTCTCAAGTTCAAAGATTATCTCCTGGGGCAAGAAACCTGTAGCAGAGGAGGAAGAGCCAATAGCTTGCAAGGGTTTCATCAACTCTTGTAAGTATTTCTTTAGTTTTTCATTCTCCCTTTCTAGCTCATGCCTAGTCTGCACAACTTTCTTCAACCTGCCCACAATCATAGCACTAGAGCCTTCGTATTCTTCAATGTCTTGCTCCACCGTAGCATGCCCTAAGTCAATAGTTTACACATGATAGTCTTGGGCAGTCACATTGTCTCTATCTTTGTTTGGAGTAGGGGTAGCAATGTGAGCCACTCTGTTACCTGACTCATCTCTTTCAATTCGGGACACAACCCTTTCTTTCTTCTTAGTTTTTTCCTTATCTACATTGGCCATAAGAACATCCCAATTAGGAGGAGCATCCTCCACTATCACCATTTTAATCTTCAACTCCTTCTCAAGCCAATCAAGAATAGTAGGCCCAACAGGCACTGTATCTTACTTATCCTGCCCTTGTTCTTGCTGATCATTAGTTGCATCCTTTTCAACACCTGCCACATTAGGAATGTCCACAGTTGGATTATATTTCTCTTGTACTTGTTCTTCCACAACCACCTGTACTAGTGAAGGGGCTCTAGCTGGTATTTATTCCTCCTTTTGAGGAGACTTGTCTACTTGCTCCCTCACAGGTGAGTCTGCATATGCCACCAAGGGGGACTGTACTACCTTATCAGTCTCTACCTCTGCATTATAGAGATCTCATTCCTAAAACTCTTCCTCACCCAAATCCTTAGGATCCTTATCCTTCCTGGGCTCCTCCTGTGTGTTACCAACATCCTGAGGAATGGAGACACTCACTTGTTCAATAATAGGAACACTCATTGAAACATTCTCCTTTGATGCAGTGTCCCTTGGGGAAGGAGTTCTTGACCTCCTCATGTATACTTGTGTCTTTTCCCCTGAGCTCTCAACCTCCACCGTTGGTGGCTCACTCCCTTTGTTAACTTTAGGAGCCTCCTCCACCTTCTATGACAAGTTTGTGATTCTTCTTCTCTTTATCAATGGTGGAGCACTTTCAACCTCCTCTTCTTCTTCCTTATTATTTTCATCTTCCTTCCTCGAGGCATGTCTCCTCTTCTTAGCAACATGATTCCTCTGCTTTTTTACCTTTGCAGCCTTCTCATCTTGAACTTCCCTTACCTGGATTCTTAAAGGAGAATCCACCTTCTCATTGCCCTTAGGATCTGGTTCAAGTGAACCCTAGGAAGCAGAGTGAGACTCCAAGTCTCCCATCAAATTATAGGTGCATGGAACACCCTCACTCTCCAGTTCTAGCATCTTGTGCTTGAACCACATCTTGGTGTACTTGATCACTGGGACCATAACCTGATCTATTCAGTCTTTTCCTCTTGTAACCAGTCAACTTCTCCAACTGGCTTATCCTTTACTGCCTCATAAACATGACCCTGGATCACATTTCCATCTTCTTCTACCTAGTCAGGGATGGCCTTCACATTGTATAGTCTTACCAAATCTACTAGCAATCTAGAAAAATTCTTCTTTCTTACCTCAAACTCATCGGCAAGGTTAACCCAATAATCTTCAATGTGAGCTTGATGGCTATATTCCCTAATGGCCTTCTTTTGAGCTTCACCAGTGATGTCAAACCTTGCTGTCTTGGAATGGAAGGAGAGACCAAGAGTACTCATCTCTTCCTCAGAAGCCCGAGTAGACTCAATGGAAGTAGAAACCTCACCCATTCCTATTTTTTAGGGGAAAATCATTCCCAAAACCTATCTTGTGCATCTCTCCCTTTACAACATTGTCAAAGTCACAAATCTACCTAGTAACTTCCAACAATATGACATGATCAGTAGGATATCTGGGGAGTCTGTATGGAGCTCTCTGAAAACCATCAATTATGATGTATGAGAAGGTTGGGAAATGGATAAACCAGGCTCCATACCTTCTTATCAATTCTTTGGCCTTATCTAAGATTCTTATATGTTCAACACCTTGGATCAATCTGGTGATGTACATTGTGAAAGGATCATTAGATCTCCTATAGCTCCCTCTAGTTAGGTGCAACTGTGGATATACTTCATATATGGCATCTTGGCCAAAGACACCCCTAGTGCTTAACCCCTTATATGGATGAAGTCTGACCAATGAATACACTAGGTAGGAGGTCATGGTAAAAGTCTTGGTTTGCAAGACACTGCACAACTGTTCATGAATCACAACACTGATGAACCCTGCTCCATTCTAGCAATCACATTAAACATCCAGGTCTCAAAGACACCCGCATTCTTCAATCCCACCAACTTGCTGAGAAGAGTGATGACATTGTAGTACTCTCTCTTGAACTTAAGCCTAAATAGTTGCTTAGGCAACTTGGAGAAATGAGATTTAGGCTTCTCTAGCCAAGAGTTAATCACCTGCTGAGATTTGACTATATTCTCCTCATAATATTTTGTGGCAACATCTATGTCAAAGGCCACCATATGGGACCTATCAGGCATGTAAAAGGTTGCAGCAATGGATACATGACTGAAACCTGCAAGAATCCTTCCTTGGGGACCAATTATCCTTTGAGTCCCTTTATCATAATTTCTAGCACAGTCAAGCACTAGTTCATAACACTGCACTGTGGGAGGAAAACCTACCACATGAGCCAATCCGAAGTCTACCATTCTCTTTGTCAACAAAGGAGGACTCGGTGCTGAAATCTCAACCTTAAAGTCTTTGTAGTCCCACATGCCTACGTTTGTATCCCTAATTCCTGACCAAATTGAGGTCGGCTTGCTCTCAAGAATCCGGCTCCTTATGTCCAACTTTACATTTTCTGCATCTGAGATAGCAGAAGTCTCTGCACCTAGATCCGTTGCCTTTCCCTTGCCTTGAACAACAATATATTGTCTTGATCCTGCCTGCAAACACATAAAGACGACCACAATCAGATCCACAAGAAAAAATAAGTATAGGAAATCAATTATCCAAAATTTCAGGATTTAGCCCCCCTTGCGGATTCTACATTGGAGAGGATTTTCGGGAAAATCTGGACTAGGTGCATTCCAGCGAACCAAGCATGCAAAATCCCACAATATTATTTTGATCAAATTCAACCTTTTCCTAGAAAACCCAGAAGAATCCACTAGAGACGGATTTTGGCGAAAACAACACCAATTACAACTAACTCGAGAAAAAAGAGGAGACGCGGATAATTCGAGAAACTCTGGAGTGAACGGATTTTGGCGAAAATGAGATATATCATCACCAAAGCGCAAAATCGATAAAATCACCTGACTGCAGACATTGGGAAAAAGTAGGAGACGCAGAAAATCTGGGAAAATCCGGAGTGAATGGATTTTGGTGAGACAGACGAAATCTGGGAAAAAGTGATGAAAGAGAAAGAAAGGGATAAGTTAGGAAAATCTGGGGGAAGCAAAATTCTGCGAAGACCTCAAAAACTCGAACCTGCCCACATTCTCACTACTTTCACCAAAACTATTTAACAACTCCGGATCTCAAGCCAACATTTTGACAACTTAACCTAGGCCTCCAATGAATGAAACACGAATTTAGAACATTCCTCTCAACAATTCGAAGAGGATTGGCCATGCCCTAGGTCAAGACCCCTAAAATGTCTGCCATGAAAGCACAAGAAACAAGACACAACTTGCTCACACACCAAAATTGAGAGTCTAAGACTAATGCCAACAAACGCCCAAACAAGAAGCAATACCAGACCAAAGTTAACATCAATAACCAACCAAGCAAACTAGTAAAGCAATGTAAAACCCTTGAAATGCCTAATGATAACACACATACCCAAGAAAATCGAGAAATCATGAAAGTCCCAGAAATAAACGAAGCAAAACAATTCAAAACCAACAGAGTGAGGGAGAAATTCAACATACCATGGGGGCAAAAAGACTGGAACTGGTGACGCCAACAAAAAACATGCAAATGTGAGCAAGATACAATCCACGCACATGAAATGCAAACGCACAGTCTAAACGACCTTGAAAATCTCAATCCAGCAAAACACCAAAACTCCAAGACTCAAGCTTCAAATGATAGAAAATGCACAAACTCAAATGATCAATTACTTCCCAAAATCCAATATATCAAAGCCCCAATACGTTCGCACAAATGCCATTAATGCGGTTGACAAGACAGCCATGACAACCAAAAACCCGAGGATTTGATGCGGTGACGGACTTCGGGGAAATCCGGTCCATACGGATTTTCCCGAAAACAAGGTAAAAGGCAGCAACTTCGGACATCGAAAGGAAACCGGGAGAATCCGGCCCAAGCGGATTTTCTTGAAAGCAGTGAAAACTTCGGAACAAACTCATGATTTTCAATAATATTCATAAGTGTGCCACTTCAATTGGAAAGATGGACATTTAAAGCACGAATCCAAGCAAGCGAACACCCCTAGAAAAGAAGGGCCAAAACACCAAAAAAGCGAAGAAAGAGGGTCCCCACTTCAGTGGGACGTGTGTGCAAAAACTGCACAAGTTGGCCGACTAAGAACACCGGTTTTGATTCAAGTGAGTAGTTCACTTGTCATGAGTTTCGGTGCATGATAGTCCCAATGAATTCATGATTTACAACAACATGACATTGCCCAATGCTCCAGAGTAGATGATGCAGTTTCTGAACTTATATCATCCCATATACAAAGATATGTAGAAGGGATTTGGATTTTCTCCTATTGGTATGGAAGATGCTAGGAATGTAGGCTGGATGACAACCTGCTTCTGTACTACTTTGAGAGTCCGATCCATTTGATCAGGATGATCCTGGAGATACTCCAGCTGTGAGATCTATACCTTCATCTTCATCATAGATGTCACAATGTCAAAGTTCGTCGAAGATGGATCTTGAACATTTGGTGTGACATTCTCTTGTGAAGATTTGGGATTAGAAGTGGAATCTTCTTTTCCCTTTTCATTTGACTTCTGTTTGCCTTCTTTTTCTTTCTATGATTTGAAATGTTGAACGTGAGTGAACACAGGCATTGACATGTTCTCATGGTTGATAGCAAGAGAGTACTAACGATAATATTTTTCTTCTTGATTTTCGAGTTTGCTATAAAAGTATCCCATTGTGGAGTCGCCATCAAAGTTGTCCATTTGTGGTGAGACAATGTTCACATTTGAAGGTATTGAATTTGAGCTTGGTGCTTGATCTCCGACATATCCCATGATCTGGTCTAGTCTTTGATTCTCAGGGAATTTGGATCCGATGTGCTCATCTGTATCATGGAAACAACAGAACACATTAGATTTCTCGTCCTCTACTCCTCTTTGGGGAGGTCCTTGATTTCGAGGCTTGTAGCTGTTGTTGTTGAAAGGTTGGAAATTATTACTCTTTGGCTAGTACGATTGTTGAGGTTGGTACTGTGGTGGTGTGGGAAGTGCTTGCTGCCCTTGATTGGATGTCTGTCTTTTCAAGATAGTCACCTCATTTGCTACTTTCTGTAGCAATGTATCTGTTGATGCTTGGACCAGCAGTCTGATAGCACCACCCTTCATCTTTCTCATGGTCATCATGTGATCTTCGATGTCGATAGCCTTTTCTTGTGCAAATTTTAAATCTTCTTCATGAATTCCTTTGATGAAAAAGTCTATCTTTGAGGGTAGGGCATTGACGAAGCTTCTCATCAGAATCTCGTCTGATGGGTTGAGTGTGTAACAATTTTAGCTAGTTTTCATAATTTTGCATCTAAAAATCTAAAACATTGATGAGAAACACAAACATTGGTTGGTCTTGTGAGATCCTAATTATATTTACCATTCAAAGTCCATCCCATTCTTCCATTCCTTTCATCATGCATATTTTAACCATTTTATCACATATCCCAATCTTTAACACCTTATATATTATACCACCTTCCTCCATATTTCATCTTATACACATATTGTTACAAGAAACCTTTCCTTCTGCTCATTATTGACCAAATCTCTTATATATTATTACTACACGCCTCAAGTTCCCACTTCATGTCCTATATTCAAACCTTAGACACCTCCTAGTTCACTTTATGGTCTAATATTCCCTCCTAATTACTTCCCATTAATCTCTTGTATAGTTCACCTTAAAAAATGTTTTATTATCCCATCCTAGCTCATCCAATTAATCTCTACTAGTCCATTCTATGTTCCATCATCCACTCTTTATCATGTCACATTATCTTCTCCTAATTCACTTTTTGTTCCTTTATTCCTTCTTAACCTCATCCCATTAACATTTAATATTTCACCCTATTTTCCATGATCCCCTCCTAGCCCATCCCACTAATATTTACTAGTCCATCCTATGTTTCATTATGCCCTTCTACTCCCATCTTATTTTACACTTTATTATTTCACCCTATGTTCCTTTACCCATTCTATGTTATACCATCTTTATCCATGTTTCATCCTATAACTCTTCTCTATTATTACTACAAACAAGTCAAGTTCCCACTTCATGTACTATAGTCAAATTCTAGACACCTCCTAATTTACCCTATGTTTCATTATTCCCTACTAATCCCATCCCATTAACCTCTAATTGTTCACCCTATATTTTGTTATCCCATCCTAGCCCATCCCATCAATCTATACTAGTCCATCCTATGTTCCATTAACCCCTTCTATTCCCATCCCATTACCCTCTCTTATTTCACCGTAAGTTCCATTATCCCCTCTTGGTCTTGTCCCATCATCTTCCCCTAATTTACCCTATGTTCCTTTATTCCCTACTAATCCCATCCCATTAACCTCTAGTAGTTTACCCTACATTCTACGATCCACTCTTGGACAATCCCACTAATCTCTACTAGTCCATTCTATGTTCCATTCTCGCATTCGACTCCCATCCCATTGTACCCTCTATTATTTCACAATATGTTCCATTATCCCCTCTTGGTCTTGTCTCTTTATCCCTTCTATGTTATAGCACCTCCATCCAAGTTTTATCCTATACACATGTACTGTTACAAGAAATCTTTCCTTCCACTCATTATTGACCAAAGTTGTCTTCTCCATTACTATTGCACACCTTAACAACCAAATTCACATGCTATAGTAAAACCCTAGACATGTCCTAATTCATCGTATGTTCCATTATCCCTTTGAAAGATGCCAGTAACATAGTAATTCTCACTTCATTCATGTGAACTTCATTGTGGCATTGTCACTATATTGACAACCTGCCCTCATTAACATTACTTCATCAACATATGCAATTTGAATCTCAATGAGCACTTAACTTGGGCATTTGCAAGAGTTTGGACTATTCCAGTGGATTTAGTACTTTCACCATTCTATGATCTATAAGAACTATATTGTAGTCTCAACTGAGGCCAGCCATTTACTCTTTCATGCAAGGTCACTACCACCAATAGGGACTGTACTATTGCATAAACTACCATCACTTCCCAAAGTTTTATTAACATTGTGTTTCAATTTCTTTCAACTATCATTGACCTTTACCTTTACCTTGTATTGAATTTTGTTTAAAATTCGATCAAGCATGTCAATCTTCATAAATCACCCTCTTAGAGATTGGTGTTTTCATCTGCTATAACTTTCTTGTATTTTATGCTGGGATGACTGATGTAGTCTATAAAAATTATTATCTATTGTGAAACACCCATATTTTTGTTCAAGAAAAAAGGTTCAGGTGGGAGTTTATTTCTCTTATTTAATGTAGACTCAAATCTACTGCATGCACTTTAGAAATTTTTGTATGTTTTGGGTGTTAAAAATTATCACACTAAGCTATATGTTTAGATTTGAGGTGGTTTTCTAGAAGAATTAGCTTGTTTGAATTAGATAAATGTTGTGGTACTACTTGTACAAACCAATGGTATTCACAATGAGCATTTTAATAGTATGGTTAAAACTTATCTGCAGGAATATCACTACAATATTTCCAAGCTTAATCTTCAACACTAGAGTGGATGATCCCTCTTAAGTCTAGTTACTCGTGAAGAATCTATTTACAACTTAAGAAATTATTGAGACTACCATCCATTGATTATTTCATTTAAAGTTTTCCCTGTTGGGGGAGTCAAAATGTAGAGCATGCTTAAAAGATATATTTCTCAATGATGAAGTGAAGGGTAGAGGGCATTTCTTGTACTTGATCAAAACTATATGTGGGCATTGTTGGTTAAAAAAGGTTTTGGCCACATTGTATGGGTTTTTTTTTTATATATATGCAATGTACATGCTGCATGGGGCCTATTTTTGAGTAGAAATTTATAATGAAAATCATCCCCCATGTTTTTTATTTGCTTGGCTTGTCTAATGTTAAATTTGACTCTTAAGTTTCTCAATGATTTTATAATTATCAGCTTATTATAATTTATAACAACTTCATATATACACATGCATATGCACTATAAATCTATGATATATAATTTCTATTAACATAATATTAGATATTTTCTTTTAATTATTTCATTTTAAGAGGATTTTTTGCTTCTTTCAACATTTTATATACCTAATTTCATAGAAGAAACACTTACTTTCAACTATGAAGAGTTCACTTGTATAATGACAATGGTGACTAATATTCCCTCTTAAGATATCAAAATTTAGAGCCTTCATCTGTAGCTGCTTGTAAATTCTTTGAGAACTTCCTTATTTTGTTCGTTTTTATTTGTTTATGCTGATGGAAAATAACCTCAATGCCTACATAGAACTCATGGCCTTAAAAGACCACTACATAAAATGTGTTTCTACCTATTTCATTCGATATTTTATTTTTGGTAACATTATGTTGTACCCCAAATTAAAATTTTTGCTACACTTAGGCATTTTGAAGAAATCAGTTAAAGTCTTGTCAAAATCTGTCAAAAAGGTCAAAATTGGGGTTTTGCATGTCTTGCATGGGGGTTAAAAACTTGAAATTTTCAAAATCTGACAATCTAGGCAGGCTCAGAACGATCAAACCAACAAAACCCATATTTTAGTTTTTCGTCCCTAAGTTTTAGGAAAATTTCTATTTTAAGCAGTTTTTAAAAAAATAGAAACTTTTTCTAGGTTTCTTTCAAAATGGATACTGGCAAATTTTTCTAAAAATAGAAAGTTTGGGTTTTAGGGTTAAGGCTGATTTTGATTGGCTCAAAATACTTCTCATCAGGCTAGTGCAGTCAGAATCATGAAAATATCAATTTTTCCCTAGTGAGTCTATTCTAATTTTTCAGAAACTTTTTCTGGAGAATGAAGGTCATTAATGGAGGTCAGTCCACTACCAGGTGCCAGAATCAGATGATGAAGCTGAACAAAAGTTGTCAAAGATGAATGTGCACGAGAAATGAAGAACAAAGAGAAGAAGCTGGAAAAGTTGAAAAATGATGAATTTTGGCTAACATTGGAGACACCAGGCGCCCCTGCTCAGTTTGGGTGCCCAAGCCTTCATTCCTTAGAACATTTTCAGTTTCCAACAGCCAGGCAAAGGAAGCACATCAAACAAGGAAGAAAATTGAATATTTTTGAAAAAGTTTCTAAGTCTGCTAAACATGGGTGCCCCTGGAGAGAATAGACGCCCAGCTATTTAAGGCATCAGATGATGAAATCAGAGATGGAGCTCCCAAGCAACGTTCAAATTCATCTAAGCTCCTTAGAGATCCTGACAACACACTCATGTGACTACTCAGTCATCCAAAATTCGAAATCAAACATAGGAGTTTCATGCTGAAGACATAATGCAAATCATGAAAAAGATGAAAAATACTCTAAGTCTGGTAACTCTAGGCGCCCTAGGTGACCAGAGGCGCCCAACCTTTTGAAGGACCTAATTCAGATATTAGGGTTTGCAAATGTGATCAATCTCTTTAGTTTCCCACCAGCTTCGCAGTGGATGTCTTCATCAGCTCGTCAAATCACTTAGTTTTTAGAAAACTCGAATCAAACAGGGGCCATGATAAGAGGTGTTTAGAACTTTGAAGGTGAAAATAGATAAAAATGGCTAAGTCTGGTGAATCTGGGTGCCTCATTAGGAGAAGGGCGCCCAAGTTTTTAAGGTGTCAAATGAATGAATTTGCTGAAGGCACCTCCAACGTGACTTTGTTAGACTTGATCAAGCTTTCCAATACAATCATCGACACACTCATCGGAGTTGGCAGTCATCAGATATCAAAGGCTAAACAAAGGAGAAAAAGTGAGTAAAACGACAAAAGACAAAATAAATAGTGAAAAACTCAAATTAAAAACTAACTTTGGAGAAGTTAGTTGCCTCTAGTCAAGAAGGGCACCGAGGGTTTTGAGGCATCAAATGCTAGTTTTTAGAAATGCAGTATCTAGGAGACCCCTTCCAAAATATTCTTAGCTATCCAACAAACCTATCAACCAATCAATTTGATCAGTACAACACCCGACATGATGAATTCATCTGAAGGTCAGAAGACGAGCAAAAATTTGAAGATCATTAAAATGGCTAACACTAGAGAAAGTGGGCACCCCTGGAGGAGATAGGTGCCTGACAATTTGAAGGGTCAAATGAAGTTTTTGTTAGAAGATGTCTCCAAAACAATGTCATCAGATTCAATCAAGCTCCGTGGTGAAACATTCAGTTTGTCTATCAGATCAATCTGGAAACCGAGAGGCGGGATCAAACTAGGGTTGAAAATTGAGGAGAAGTTAAAAATGATGAAAAAATGGTTAAGTCTAGAGAGAATAGGCGCCTCAACTCAAGAAGGGCACCCAAGTTACAATGCCTTAGTGAAATTTTTGAAATTTTCAAAATCTTGAAAGAAGAAAAATGCCTAAGTTCATTGCATGAGGGTTTTTCAAGAATTAGGGTTAAAGAGTTGTTTCTCAAGACAAAGCTTATTTAAAGGCACCTTTGTGTTTTATTTTTCATATTTTCTTGTAGGTGGTTTCAAGGAGAAATAGTGCAACAAATTCAAACCTATATTTTCAAGATTCAAGAACATAAACTTGCTAGTTTTTCATGAACTTTCAGATCAACACTCAAGAAGGCTTGCCTTTTCACGCTTTTTTCATCCAAAACATCAAATATTTGAAGAAAGAGGCCATTGTTTTTAATTTTTCAGCAAGCTGGTTTATACTAGTTCTATCCTCTGGATAATTTTTGAAGGATTTTCTCAAGGTTGCAACAACTGCTTTTTATTTTGCATGTCAGAGAAAATTTCAAAATTTACAACTTCCAATCTTCTGGGTCTATCTCAAATATTCTTCTGGACAAAACCCATATCACAACTTTTACAATGAAACTTCAAGGTTTTGAAAATCTAACCAAATGGGTTCAACTAGAATATGCCTCTAAACAATACCCAGATGCCAGCTTTTTTTTGCTTGGTTGAAGAAAATTAGGGTTTGCTGCTTTTTCAATCTACATTCAAAATTTAAAAAAATGGATGATCTAGGTTTTCTTGTAACAAAATTCTAAACAAAACCCATATCTCAGAAAAAATTCCAAAAAATTCATCTGTTTGATGAAGAAAACAACAAGCTATAAATAGAAAGTTGTGCAAAACTTGTCAGAACATAGGCGTGTTTACAAACAATCTTCAAGTTTTTCAAAATGGAGTACACTCCTACAGAGTATAAGACTAAATCAATATTGCACCATGATTTCATTGAAACAACTGAAACTGACTTATACCACATTAAGCTAGTGTCAATTTGTGTGCTTTAGAAGACGCAAACAATGTCACCATTAGGCACCTTGGCCATTTAGGTCTTCTTGCAGCAACATCCATCCCTTTTTCATTTCAAAACTTGGAGTTCGTAATTTCTTGCATCAAGCATTACAATCTAGCAACAAGGGAGATTCAGTCAGTGGATGGGAGAACTATTTGTAGCCTAAAGCCTGATATGATAGAAATATGTTTCTCAATTCCACCATGGCTTGGAAGCGTTACTATCTCTCAGGAAGAATGCGAAAGAGTATGGGAAATGGATAAAAACAAGTACAAAAAGAAGATTGCAACAAAATGGATGAAAGAAAAACATAATACATTGCCAAAGAATGTTGGGAGAGGCAAAATTAAGGAGGAAATTTCCATTATCATCACCTTGCTCAACCGGATCACAGGCCAAGAAGATGCAACTAAGTTTCAGCCCTTGATGTTATACATGATACCTCACATCATGAAGAAAATGAAATTCTATGACTGGCCTACATTGATCAGTGACTACCCTCATCATCAGATAACTGAATATTTTAATAGACATGAATTCCATATGATCTCATACCTAGTCTACTTGGTTGCCTTCCAAGGAAAATTTAGAGGGTTAAACACTGAGGGATCCTTGAATGTTCAACATGTCTATAATTAATACATTCAACTAGAGTTTGTTGCATCATCACATCATTACAAGAGAGTGAATGAATAATTCCTAATGCATACAATGCGTGACCTGGACAATGAGCTACATGTATGAATTTCATCTATTGCCAGGGCAGCGATGTCAGAATGGGTGGATTGGTATATTCAGTTTGCTAATTTCACCTACTTGAGTGTCTATGGCTATTCTGGTGCTCCTCTCATGTTGCCAAGGTACCCCTCAGATGAGGTTGTGTGTATAGAGTTTCTTAGGAAAGTATCAGATGTTCACACCCGCTTGCGAAACAAAAAGAAACCAGCCTTCAACTTCCATTTTGCATTAGGAATCTACAGGTGTAGATCATCGACAAATGCCAAAATAATGGGTAATGAGTTAACTAGAATTGGTCTCAAGCCTTTTAGTGAGAGATGATCTTATGATCCCCATGGTGTCTATGCAACTAGACTTGGTCAAAACTTTGCTCATGTGCCTGCATTGGAGGATTTTTGGGCCAACTGCAGAGATGAAGTCGAGGTTTGAAGATGTAGCAATAGTAGATTCACTCTTCATTAGATGAAGGATTGCTTGTCCGAGGATATTAAGGGTTTATCAGATGATGACGAAGATGTAATTCTCCCAACTTACAATCGTAACCAGATTGAGCAACAACCTCTTCCACATGTTAATTGGGCTCATAAAGAATGCATTTCGGTGGAAGAAAGGACTTGTCAAGTTGTCGAATATAGTAAAACTTTCTTAGTCCTTAAAAGCAAGAAGTCTATTCCTATAGAAAAGCTTCCAAGGGTTCATTCATCACTTCCCTTTTCTTCTAGAGCTCAGTTTGGAGGAAAAGGTTAGGAGGTTGTAAAGGGCAGAATGTCAACAAAGACTATGAAGAAGAGGTTGGACTGAACAGGTATTGTCATCTAAGAGCAACCAATGATGGGAACATAAGTTCCTCCACATTAACCCATACCTCAAGAGGAGATAGAAGATGTTCCTTTGATACATGAACCTTTTCCATCCTCGAGGTCTTCACCAATTCACATTGATTTGGAAGACGAGGAGGTAGAGGAAGAGATTGCAGTTGTACTTCCCATGGATGTTAGTCGAAGTACCACATTTTTGCTTGAGATCTCCTTAGGAAGGACAAGACGAAGGCCTTCTTATCAGGTAAATGTTGATGATCTCAATGTATACTAGGAAGCACCCAAGAAGAAGGCAAAGAAACAAATACACTTTGAGAGAAATCCTGATGGTGAGATGGTCATAGAGATGACTACACCTACTGAAGACAATAACAAAGATGAGGTGAATATGGATGACTTTGTGATGGTAAAAGCCAATCTTAGCAAGAAAACTAGACACACTGACATGAGTTTTTTCAAGATGGTATAGGAAAACATTTAGGAAAGAGTGCCAAAATATGGGGAAGACAAGGCAACCCTCAAGGCTGAAAACCATCAACTTCATTTGTACATCTCAAACCTCATTCAGGACACTTCACAAACAACACAGTTGTTGCCACAATTTTAGAGACACCAGTTGATCAACAACAATTGAGACAGTTGGTCATTTTTGGGAAACAAAATCAGGAAAGGATTGAGGAAATCATCACTAAGGGCACGAAAGTTCTAGCTCAGATATAAGGCCCATGATTTACGTCAGGGTATCCAGGATTTTGAGCAGTTGATAACCGAGTTCAAACCTATGGATGAAATCACAATTGCAGATTTAGACAAGGCATATGGTTCTATCGCTGCCATAGAACATAAAAGACACATCCTAGAATGGAAAGAAGGTCACCTTTTCAAGGTTAACACATATGAAAGTATATCCAAGGAATTTGTTGCATACAAGCAAAGGGTTATTGATGCTCTCGGGTTCATAAGAGAGTTTGTTGCAGAAATTCCTTATCAGTATTGTCAGCATGATGGTTCCTATTTTGGGCTTGATGAAGTCCAAAACAATTTTCAGAGTGTTTTTTGTAGCAACAATGACAGTGGCAAAAGAATGAGTCAACTTTCAATGATGTCAACAAAGTTTGAGAAAGCATCCAAGGAGAATGAAGATTTCCTAAGATCTATTGTAGATGGCAAATAAATCTTGGAAAAACGATATTTTGTTATTAATAGTATTGGCACTCCCACCGAAAATGAAGTTGCCTGATTTTTAGCAGATGTGATAGAGATTTAAATCATCTTTTATCTAGAAGCTTCTTCCTAGCTTTCTTTCTATTCTTGTCATGATTCTTATCCATTCTTTGAGGATAGAAAGAAAACAATTGTAATGAGTTGACATTTTCTATTTTTAGATGCTTTCTAGGTTGTAGATGCTTATCTTATTTAGGTTTAGAAAAAAGCTTGCATGTTGGTAAGTATTAGTTGTAAAAGCAAGGAGATTTTAGGGTTCCCTACTCCTCTTCTTAGTTATAAATAAGAGTAGTGTTTGCTCATTTTCTTTAACCATGCTTGTGATAACATAATTTCCAAGCCTATGCCTTCATGTTTTTCGTCGAGTAATTTTAGTTCACTTTGTGTTAAGGGAAAGTTTGCATGGGGTGATCCCACAATAGTGGTTTACAATTTTTGGCCAAACTGGACACTGAAATTATTATTTTTAACTAAATCTTCACATTCGGGCACCTATAGCGGCTAAACCGTGAGGAATTTGAAGACGATGGAAACTAGAGTCTCATCACATTTTGTCTATAGATTCTAAAAATATTTTTTTCAAATTTTTTGGAATAATATTGCATTTCTTTTTCCATCTCCCACGAAAATTGGTTTTTTTTAGAAAACAATATTTTTAAAAAGTGACGTTCACCGTATACAACATAACTTTTTGTGTATGAAGGATAAAATTCTAATATTTTCAAATTTAGATTTGTAACTTTGATATCTAGCACTTTCATTTGGTCTCATAGTTTTTTATTCAATATTTTTTCCTTAATAGAGTTTCGAATTCAAACCAATTGCAATTCAGACATAGGCAGACTGTATACAACATAACTTTTTCTGTATCTATCAAAATTTAATTTTATTTTTTTAATGGATCAAAGACATCAATACCCAGCATGAACATATTTAAAAAAAATATATTTTTATAATTTTCTATTTTTTCACATGTGAAAAACAGAGAGCTTGATTTTCAGTGAAAAACCTATGTTCAATAAAACTAAAAAAACACATACATAATAAAACTAAAACATATTAAAATTATATTCATAGGATAGCTCATTTTAAGGACTAGCATACTCATTTGAAATAAATTTTAAATGAATTTATTTGATCCCCCAAAAGGTAAATCAAAAGTGATTTTTTATCAGCATTTTGATAGATGTAAAGGAGACTCATTTATAGGTATGGTTTAAAAATAGAGAGGTTCTATCAAAGGGGGTTTGATCTAAGGCGGTTTGATCGTTTGATGAAACCCACTTCAATTGGAATCCTTAAAATGGAACTTTTAAAGGATTAAATCATTTATTTTCTAAAAATATGTGATTTCAGCAAGAATCGGTTCCTCTCATAAATTGTAAACCAGCTTTGTAAGATCACCCCATGCCTCTTTTAGCTACAAGTCCTTGTTCAGTGCATGTGTTTTGTGTCAAGTGATAATTTGGTTTGATCGCATGTTGCATGTATTTTTTCACAACTTGTTGTCCCAGAATTGTAATCTTGTGCTAGAAGTTTGAGAATATAAAGTCTGGAGCGTGCTTTTTTTGCCTTGATATAAAGTCTCAAATTTCCATTTATTGTGTAATTCTTATATGATCTCCTTTTTAGCTTGCATTGAAATTCAATAGATGTATGTTGAGAAATTTTTATTCAAGTATCTTTGTCAAAAAATCAATCTCATCCATTTCTAACTCTCTTGCTCTACGTTTACTTGAGAGGCTAGAAACATCAATAGCATAATTTAGTTATAGTTGTTAAGTTTCATTAAAGGGAAAACCTCACCTACAAGATCTAGAGTTCTATAACCTTGTGTTCTCACAATTGAATAAAAAAGATAAGAAAAATTAGTTTTAGTTTACTTTCTTTATGCAAACTCGACAAAAGAGGGAGCTTCCCATCCTAATTTGAAGAGCAGTTTATTGCACATAGCTGTCCATTTCCAAAATGCATTCCAGAGGTGCCATTTGAAATGACAACACATTAGACTATTAAGTTCATTGACTTGTCAATAACAGATTGAAGGCGAATTGATTTACTGCTAACTTTTGTGGGTTTTGTTAATATAGGAATTTATTTAGATTACCATTAATGAATTTTGTTGGTTATGTAATTTATCTGGATAAATTTTAAGCATAACATGTTAATAATTACCTACAAATATATATTCAAGTTGCTTGCTTTAGCATTACATATGTATTGCTTAATATTTTTCACATTAGGTATAGAGAAGAACCACTTTATTAGTGTTCCATGGTGTAAAACCCTCCTAATTAATCACTAATAAAGTATGGAAATTAGTGAGTAACATGAAGGTAATGTAGATCTAATCTAGGAGTCATTTGATTTATTTTTTATTTTTTGTCAAAATAAAAATATAGAACAATTTTGCAATCATTAGAATATGTACAAGTCCACCTCCATATCTTGACATAATTATAAAATGAAAAAATTTTATGGTATAGGTGTGGGCAAACATATCATGAAAAATCTATTAAAACAAAGAGAAAAATAATGAAGCGGTTTGAACAAGATATAGGATGAAATCTAGGGTTAGATCTATGCTTTGGGGGCTCATCAAAAATGATTTTGCTTATGTAATGAGGTCAAAGGTTTGATAGTTTATTATTTTTATACCACAACAATTTTTCTATAAACCAATCAATATAATCAAATATAAAATAAAGTCAAATGTCATACATTTGTCATATACTTATCAAATTAGTAAAATAGGGTAGTGTTAAAATAAACATTACTTTTATGTTCTTTATCTGAATTTTAAAATTCAAAATGTTTTGGAATGATGAAGTCAACAACAAAACACAACACAAAGTGTTCGGCAAGGTTCTAACAATGCACAAACAGTTTCGTTTGCAACTCAGTCCACTAAGGTCTCTATTTGAAAAACAACTTGATAAAACAATCATAATTCTAAGTAAATATAAACTTAAGCAATAAAATAATTGACCAAGGCTGAGAGAGCAATGACTAAGTGCCCACAAATAAAATAAACGTTAAATTTGTACAATATAGATGAAAATTCAAACATAGGCCCACAACCACATTAATCAAGATAAGTCTCCAAGCATAATATTGTATCAAATTCTCTTCCAAGAATTTGACATGGATATCATGAGTTGGGATGCAAAATATGGTCACATATCAATGGTTAAAGCACTTCCAATGAAAAATGTCATGTTCATGATTTGTTATTTCTCAAAGATAACATTCTTAAGTGATTTAGTATAAGGTAATAGTCCAAAAAAGGTAATGAAGCATGGGCTATATCATAACCTAGACAAATTGTAATCTTATGAATGCCAAAGTCCAATATAAGGGCTGCTAATTTAGTAATAAAAGGGAGTTGTAAAAGAAGCAAATATTGTTAAAAAGAGAAAGGTTTAAGAGTTTTCTTGTTGACTATAGGTTGTTCAAAAGATTCCTACCCCAAAACACTTGACATCATACCCAACAACATTTGTAATAAATATTTATTAAATATAATCAAATAATCTATAATGTTAGAGAAGGGGAAGAAATATTGAATTATTGCAATGTTATATTTATATTTTAATTCATAAAAATCTTGTTAACCATCAAGATTGCACCATGAGTGTGGTTCAAAGGACATAATTTACCTCTGCATGAGTAGATTTATCTATTGGACTTGCAAAACAATAGTATAGACTTTAGACACTTTCAATCTTTCAGGCTTTGAGAGTTTTGAAATAAGTCAATTGTAACACCATTAGACTTTTCTAATCTAGTATATCTTTTGTCTACAACTTGTATTTATATGAAGAACAATTATTGTTCTTTCCAACATAATCTTCACTAATGGTTACTGCCCCAATTTGTAACTAAATACTTTGAGCAATGAAATAATAGTCACAAGAGAAATTCCTTCCATTTCAAACAAAAGTGACTTCTATAATTATTTGCAAAGTAAATACAAATGATTAAAATAATGTAACAATCATTATTTACAGTGTTGTGAATGTAAATAAAATTCATAGCAACTAATCAACTAATCAACTAATTGAACTAAACAATTAAGCAAATATTAAAATGAGATTTGTAACAAGAAAATCACTTATGCCTCAAATAGAGGTTTCAACCAAGTTTATACCTCCCATTGTCTTCTATTTAGATGTGTATCTAAAATGTGGAAGTATTGATAGAACAGGTGAACTATTGATAGAATGCCTCCCAAAAAAAAGTGGTCTCATGGAACAACTACAATTATACACAATTTTTTTTTTGTGAAAAAACTCTCTCCAAACCAAAAAAATCCCCTTGTTGAAAAGTTCATAGAAACTTAAAGCAAAAGAAACTCACAACGATAAAAACCAACTTTCACCCACTTCACTTGTACCCTCCACGTTAAGAATGCATGTAAACTTTGGAAGCCTTGAGAAGGCCCATGGAGGGGGGGAAAAGTAACAAATTTAAGCTTACTTTTAATTTGATTATATTATTTCTTTCTAAATAATATTTATTGTAATGTTTTTATTAAAATATAGTATTATTTAATAATAATATCAATTTTTATTATTATTATAATAATTTAAATATTAAGATATAATGATATTTAATAATTTTAATATACACATAGGTCTGTTTGTGCATACACAAAAAATTTATATCTCTATGCTTGCACATATAAAATGCAGATTTATTTCAAAAGTGAAAGTTAACCTAGGATGTATTCTATAGATCTTAGAGTATATATATATATATATATATATGTATACATATATATACATATTATTATAATAATTTAAATATTAAGATATAATGATATTTAATACTTTCAATATACACATAGGTATGTTTGTGCATACACAAAAAACTTATATCTCAATGCTTGCATCTATAAAATATTTCAAAAGTGAAAGGTGTCGGTTCATTTCATAAAGCTTAGGATGTATTCTATAGATCTAAGATTATATATATATATATATATATATATATATATATATATATGGTTTTATACAATGAGTATGACCAAAAACTAATTTGAGCTTCTTTAAGAAATATACATGTATGTATTTACATATGATTATAGTGGTGAAATGTACATTCACAAGAAAATTCCCATTTAATTTGGGGCCATTTTGACGAGACGTATTAAAATAATTATATATCAAGTAGCACATGCTTGTCTAAGTTTGGCTTCTAACCCAACATTAACATGAGATTTCTAGATTTAATTATCTAGATTTATATTAATGTATTTCATTCTCATATAAATATATTTATGTATCATAAATAATGTAAGTATTCAACCATTGGAACTTGAAATACCTAATCTTATTCACACACATGCAACCTAACTACATGAGTTTAAGTGAGTGTCTTGATTCCATCATAACAAGTTATCTCCATGGACTAAAACCTTTTCCCCAATGATTTCCTCTCTCTCCAATCGGAGAGAATATCAATGATTTTGGTGACACTTGCACAATTAATTGGTTTTCTCCTATGATGTTCTCTCTCCAGTCTGAGAGAATATCAATGATTTTGGTGACACTTGTCCAATTAATTGTTCGCATAAAATTTCTTATTTATGCTTTAACAATACTTAACATAATGACCATAATTTGAAAACAAAGTTTATTCTTTGAATTAGGGCATGGTCTGTAGGTTTAATGGCCTATGGCCTTCCCTCCCCAATCTCCATTCTTGGGTGTCTAACTCCTAGAAGCCATTGGTTTCTGAGGAAATCGAGCTCTACCCTAGCACCAGGGTTTTTTTTATTTCTATCTTTGCCTCCTTGGCGGAGCGAAACTATGTGTTGGACAGAGGGTGGATGTGAGGTATTCATTCTCTATCCATTAGGCCTTGGCCTCATTCATTCAATCCCCTTATGAAGTTGTTGAACACTAGACCAATCTGGGTCCACCTACCGAATCTCCCTCTCCATTTTTCGGAGGAATCATGTTATGAAGCTATTGGCAACACCATTGGACTCTTCTTAATGGTGGAATCTACAAATAGGGAGCTTGGGCATACTACGGTTGCTCGGTTGTTAGTTGATTTGGACATCTCCAAACCTCTTCATAGTGATGTGGTCTTGTTGGTGGAGAACAGACCTTGGAAGCAACTCTTGGACTATGAGGGACTCCCCTTTCGGTGTAGGAGCTTCCTTTCAATGGGTCACTTGGCCTCAGATTGCCCTCATGCCCATCGCAAGGGGGCTACAATTTGGTGGAAGGATGATCTCTTAGATCATCTCATTGTGGGTTCTCCTCCTTCGGGAGTTCCTTCGGTTAGTTCCTTTGTGGAGGCTGACCCTCCTGTGACTTTCCAGGACCTTCTTCCGGCTATCCTTTCTGCGGATCCTTCTACTGTCTCTGTTTCGTCAAAACCTTCTGTTGTTGTTGTTCTATCAGAACTTGCACATCCTTCGTTGATTGACTCTACTAGACCTTTATTAGCTCCTTTCTCCGCTGCTTTGTTGCCGACTCCCTCGATGCGCGGTGGCTCCTCTCCCGGGGTGGCTATTGTGGATCTGCTCCCCTCGCCTCTCTCGTTGTTTCTCGATTCTGAGCCTTCCTGGTCAATTGTGTTGAGGAAGAAGGGTCTCTCTAAATCCGTTGCCTCTTCACGACCTCGGGTTTGGGGAGTCAGTCTTGACCCCTCTATTTCGAGGGTTGTCTAATTTTTGGTTGTTCTACAATTGTCGATCAATTGTTTCTGTTTGTTCTTCTAGTTCAAGTTTTGTTTGAACTATGATTCTGTGAAGGGTACAACACCCTACAAATGCTGCTTATCTTATCAAAAACATAATCAAACTGTCTACCTAATTGTTTTCATTTAAACAATTGATACAATAATCTAATAATTATGCTAGACTAACTAAATTAAATGTTACACATTGTTTGAATCTGCATATATAGCTCCTCCACTTGCTTATGTACTAAAGCCATATTTTTTTTTTAGCAAACAGCTGAACCCGAACCTAAACCATAGCTTTCAAGATAAGTAGCAAGAAGGGCATGGAACTAAATCTCTCAGTCAAACTTGTACTTCATTCTAAGTAAATAGAATGCCCATAAAAATTCAAAGGGAACCGAGCACATTGGATACAATGCAAACAAATATAAAATCTAAATTTCAGCACCCTAGGCATTGCAAACACCAAGTCGTCTGATCTTAAGATATAAAGATATACTCTTAGCCTAGGGAAGACCTTTAGGCTAGCAAACCAGACATATCCCAGAAGAAATCCTTTAGATAACTCAACTCCATACTTTAAATCTTGAACTTCCAATAAACACATTCAAAACTTTAGTTTTCCTAGTCAAAGCAGTGATTTCATTTGCTTTGATATTATTGAAGTTGTCAAGAATTGAAGGCTTTCAAAGGCATGTTTAATTAGGTGTTTTATGTGTTATGGATTTCTAATCCATAAAAAATAAAAATATAATTATTGAGCCTAGTTCCTTGAAGTGATGACTAGGAGTTGAAATAATTACGATATAAAATGTTGAAGTAGGCTGGATAGAAGGGAGAATTGAAAAGTCCTCTTGAATACAAGGTATTAACTGGAAAATCAATTAAAGTGCCCATGGCCAGATACAGTCTTGGATATCAAATGAAACCAGGCATGGTAAAAAAAAAATATGCCTCAGGCCAGAGGTTTGAAATTTCAAATGAAGATGGCTATAGAAAACAAAACTTGTCAGAGGATTACTGCAAACGTATCGATGGGTACACCATATACACAATACAATTAGTTTTCACAAAGGATAGATACCAGACTTTTAAAGTGCGTCTCATCTACATGTGGGAACTGAAGCAAGTGAAGGAGCTATATTTGCAGATTCAAATCATGGAACACTAATAAAGTAGTTCCGCTTTCTACCTGATGAGAAAAATGATGAAGTAATGCATATGTAATCATGATGCAAGCAACTTGAATTTGTATGTAACTATTAAAATGTTTACATTAATGCGGTAAGTTATCTCCTTACTTTAAGGAGAATTGCATAGTGAACAATTTTTTTTATTACATTCGTATGTATTTTTAATTATTAGCACTTGTATTAGGGGTGCAATCGTTATATCGATAGAGAATTATATATAAGTTGATTTCTTTAATAGGGTCTATTTAAGAAAACACAAATATGTATAACATGTCAAGTCCACACATTATGCCAACCAATAAGTAGAAATCTCTTTCTTATTGAAAAACAAAGTTAATGGTTGACTGAAATCAAAGCACTTCATCAACATAATTGTTTGCTTATTTTTCTAAGATTTCAAATTCATTGTGCTTGATCCAAAAAAAGTATTGAGGGATTTGATTGAATTTTGATTGGAAATGAAGTACTTAGAAATATAGTGTGTTGTCTTCCTTAAACACATTTTGGTTAAGTTGCAATAAAATACTGTCACTCTAGATAATATGGAAATGGATAGCTTGCTTAGAAATTTGTAAGCTGTGAACATTGACATGCACTCCTCTATCTTGCTTACCTTAGAACACACAATTTCAATCTAAATCTCAAAATATATAGTAATATTCACATAGCAAACATAAATTTAACAAAGCTCCAATTTTGTTATAGTGATAAGTTTTTCCTTAACCTTTTTACCAAAGAACTAAATCTTGGTTGAATACCAATCAACTATTATCTCTAAGGCTAACATTGAAACAAATAGCTTGATTTGAAGTTTGTTTGTACTACTAAAATTCATATCTATTGTTGATTGGTTCTCCTTTCCTATAGACTCTTCTTGAAGTAGTTAAATAATCTAAACAAAATTATCCATAAATATTTCAACTAGAAGATATGCATGAGGGATTGATTTTAACTTCCCACGTGGAGGCGTCTAATTCATATCCACCATACCCAACGTAGGACAATTTTTATGGAATTGTGAAAATTGCATTCTCACTGCCTTCCCTTCTGTAATAAAATTATGAATTATTTTATTTTGAAATTATGAATAACTGAAAAGTTAGAATGAAGTTAGTGATTTTACAAAGCATGATAGGTGTTATTGATTTTATGGAACTAAAAAATACTAAAAAATAAGTACAATATTATTAAGAAAACAACATCCTAAATATTCTTAAGATGTTGTATTATGATATCGAACACCAAGTCCATTCTACATAAATAGTAATCTCTATTGGTTCCTAATTTTCTATTTAGCATGCTCTCAAATTTCACTCCATTAAAAAGAGGAATTTGAGAACCATCTCAATGTTAACAAAACTGCTATCTAACATAGAGAACAAATTTAGTTTGCAATAAATAATCTGAAGTTTACAGGATTGCGTGCATCATGCAGTCTTGCACCAAAACAGTTTGGGCAGTGTGAACAAGTTGTATCCCATGTTTCATGGTGTCCGTGCTTAAAAAGAGACAACCAAAAAATACTCAGAGATAACTTTTGAGGACTTAAAAAACCTTTACAAGAAAAAAATTTGGCAGCAAAATTCTCAAAGCATAGAATTTCAATAGAAGTAAGTGAACACCACTAGTGGTTGATACCAACCAACTCTATTCATACTAAGGCTCTATAGTGGGACACATTTTTTGTCCCGTACCATGGACATTTTCTCCCCCAAAATGTTAGAAAACAAGCTAAGCAAGTTCCGTGTGGAGGGGAAAATTAAAACAAGAACCACTCGAATTTACAAATAGGATATTATAATTTCTCTCTTCTACATCACGCTAATTAGCATGACCCACATGGAGCAAACACCTAGTAGTTACAATACTTCAACGTTTGGCTCAACAATATTTTCCACATTGGTTAGTATTTTCTTGTTCTCATCGCCATGCAATATTTTGTTTGAGGGCTTCAAAAAAATTTCGTTCTATTTTTTATTCATTATGAATAGATTGAAGCGACAGTTGTAGGGATACTAGTTTGGGGCGTTCAAGAAGGTGAAGCCTTGACTGCTCTGGCAGATGGTGAGGCCATGCTAAAAGTTTCCATTTCTATTAATGTTGCTAGGTATTGTGAATGCATTCAACATAAATGGTGTGAAGAAATTATTTTTCTTGGGCTTCAACTTTCTGAGAGTTGTGTTATCATGGAATCTAGCATCGCTCATTCCACGGATAACCCCCCTACGAAACTTGTCTGTTTCCTAGGTTTGTGATGTTCAAGCACGCAAAATGAGGCAATTTTCAATCCACCTTGAAGTGTGTTCCAAAGTCTCAAACAGTCTGTTTGACCATCCTTCTACGTTCATCTAGTGAAGAACTTCGAAACAAGTATCTTCGCGAATGCTCATTGTTCATACTTAGCAAAATTGTGAAAAGTGCAAAAGCTCTGGAAAAAAGTGCTTTAACTTTTTAATGAAAATTGTCTGAGTGTGAAAAGTGCAATGGTGGAATTTCTCAGTGCCATTACACTTAAGAAATTTTGACTTGGTGCAAGGGCACTGATTTTTAGTGCCCTTACACCAAGTCTTTATACTTAGTCATTTTAGACATGGGCGCTGATTTTTCAACTTATTGCACTTTTCCTAGTTTAATCCCTTTTCATGCACCTTAATTAATGCACAACTCCAATTATTTTATTTCATTTGTAAAGCACTTTTAAGTGACTTTAGGTTAATCAAACTCCATTTCTTTCGCCTATCTCTCCTTTTTGTGTTGGGCGATTCTCAACACTCCCAAAAACGTGTTTTGAAGATTCCTCTTCAAGCGAATCGATCTAGGGTTTTTGTTTCACTCCAGGTATGTCTTCTTTCTTATTTCACCATGTTATTTCTCCTTTCCTTTTTGTTTTCTGAGAAAGAATGGATTTACACGTTGCATTTCCTAGTTTATTTTTGATGTTTGTGATTAGAATGATTTTATTTTGTGCATCTTCATCAACCTCGACTAGTCTTAAAGTCGTGCCTTGCTTGTTCCTTGAGAATCGTCCCTCCTTGCATTTCTTCCCTCTTTCGATGCTTTTGGCTTTTGGGGTTTGAAATGTATTTTTCTTTTCAAATGTTTCCTTTACCCATGCGTGATCTTTGCCACTACAAGCGTTCCTTTTCAAGGCTTTTAAACTCTTCACCCACACATTTTACAAAAATGATAACGTTTCATTTTGATTGATACTCACTAAGGCTGGAGCGCCATTTTTTCAAGCCACTACACTTCATGCAAAACTCTAAGTCTGAAGCAAAAGTGTTAAGGCGTTGATTTTCAACAACCTGACATTTTTTTTCCAAACTTACACCCTCAAGTGCAAGGGTGTTGATTTTAAGCGCCATTGCACTTGAGGTCATTTCTCCTAAGTGCAAGGGTGCTAATTTTCAGTGCCCTTACACTTTTCACAGTTTTTCACTAAAACTTTCTAGAATTGCTCTTTCATTTCTCTGAAGTTTTTTTCTCCATTCTTGCATCATTTTCCATGCCTCGTCAATCATATCACACTTTCTCAACATTGTTGCTCGCTTCATGCATCCTAATGTTGCTTTTTTCGACTAACGTTTATTGATTCTAAATCTATAGTTCCTTTTTCAGATCTCGTCAAGGGATCCTCGAAGATTGCATCTTTTGATCTAGTTGCTCTCAGATGACAGCCAAGAAGCCTCCATCATCTTCAAAGGCTAAAGGAAAAATGAAATACAAATACTTGAGGTGTTTATCTGCCAATAATAGTAATTTTAACGGTGGATGAGATAAAAGACACTAAGGTTGGTCATCAAGACCTCGTTGATTTCGTAAAGAGAATTAAGCAAAAGCCTATTGAAGACTCTCTAAGAGCCATTATGCACAATAATCTACACCTGGTGTCTACATTCCCTACTTCTGCACATCATACAAAGTTTGTCCTCAAAGTTGCATCCCATTACATCTGGGAAAGAAGAAGCATGATTGACTCTTCTGGGCAAGAGATATTGAGACTGGACCTTGATTTCTTTGATATTATTTTCAGAGTCCCACAGATGGAGAAATATACATTGAAATTTCAATACAAAAAGTGCAAGAAGTCTATGACTCAGATCCAAATAAGGCTAAGTACTTGATCAATAACCAATGGTTGAAAGAACCCAGTCATACTATCTCAAGATGGCCGAAGGAACTTCCATGAAGTGAGTTCAAGGAAGATGTTAGAGACATGATAAAACTCTTGAGAAAATTTAAGGGATTGCCTAGAACATCTCATTTCAGGATTGGATGTATGAGTACATTTAGATCATAAGAAGAAAAAAACTCATATTGATTGGGGCAAACATATCAATGATGCAATCCATGATCAACTGATAAATGTGACAACCACCTTGAAGTGTTATATGACTTCTTACCTGGTGTATGTTGCAGCCATGATGAGGCAATTCTTGGGTTTGTCTACAAAAAGGAATTGGATTTCTACACTTGTGTACAATTATTTCTATCAATTAGAACTGAAGGAAATACTTCACTATTTAGGAGGGTCACCGATTCTTTCTTTGCACCTTTTCTTTTCAGCTTTGACCCAACTCTCAAGAAGAAGAGAGTGTTCGATGAGGCCTACAAAGTGGTGAGTAAAGTTGGATGCATATTCCTACAATTCCCAAATTTTACTTACATAAGGGTAGGATGCTACATTGGGTGCCCTTATATGTTGCCCACATATCCTTCAAACAAGTGGATACTCATGGAGTTATGCAAACAAATGATTTTAGTCCACAAGGAACATCGAAGGATCCACAAGCCAGGATTTAACTTTCCATTAACAATCGATAGGTATACCATCAAAAGTGAACAAAAAGCCAAATCAGTCTATGCAGAGATGTAGGTCATGACAATCAGGACCTATAAATACAGACTTGATTTTGATTACCAAAATGTAAAGAAGAGGCTGAAAAAGGGTCACAAGTATGGGTACCACTTTTAGGACATCTGGGCTGATTGTAGAGATGAAGAGGCTATCTGTAAGATGAATTTTTGCAGACTAACTATTCAACAGATCATAGATCTTGGTGTTTAGACCTACTAGAGGAGTTCACAGATCCTGGTGACATCATGAATGCTACTTACAATGAACAAGAAATCTCTAAGAAAACTTTACCTACAATCCAATGGTCCAAGAAGGAAAAAAATTTCATCAGAGAAAGGTTGGCAAAAATACTAGCTAACACTCCAGAGTGGTTACACAAGCATGGCTTTGAGATGAAAACTTTCAAAACAAAATCTGAAGGAGAAGAATCCAGAGTAGAAGCCAGTCGACAACGAGAACCCCGCATGAAAGATAAACATGTGGCTATTCCCACTTCCTCTCGAAGAGGCCCCAGGATTAAGTTCAATGTTGGAAAAAAGGATGCTCGAACCATCCGAGAAGAAGAAACAACGAAATCTGAAACATCCCGCTCGAAAGGAAAGAGGTCTATTTCCCAAGAGATAGATTTTGATGAAGAAGAAAATTCAAGTGACCAATTTGCTGAAGAAGAAGATTCAAAAGAGGCAAATTCTGATAAGGAAGAAGATTCCAAAGGTGAACAAGATTTTGAAGGTGATCAAGAAGGTGAACAAGATTTAGAAGATCAAGAGGGTAATCAACAGGAACTCGGGAATGATGAAGAAATAATTATGTCTCCACCAAAGAATGTATTTGAAGATCTTCCCCAGAAATCATCGCTCATAACTTCAAACGTTCCTCACACACCTATTCCAAACACTTCTCTACCACATTTTCTTACAGTGCCTATTCCTACATCTACCATACCCATAGTGGACATTGTACCACCCCCTACAACGTAAACCGTACTGGATACTCTTTTAGTGAAAAGTATACAAATAGTTGGAATTTTGTCAAGCCCTCAGTCCTCCATTCCCATATTGTCATCTCCATCCTATGATCTCACTTTAGAAACTGTGTTTCACAGGTTCATGAATGGATCCATGTGTAATCATCTCAATGTGTAAGTTATTGGAGTAGTAATAGCAGACACTACGCCAATTATCACTATACTAGCCATTCCTTCAGAAGTGGCGGTGACAAGAGAGTTGGCGGTCAATCAAGAAGCTCATATCTCCTCTCTTCCCCCCTGGTTGGTATCTCAAGTATCGAAGTGAATTTTTTTTTATCTATCTTGAAGAGCTCGATCTTAAAGAGATATCCCCTCCAAAAGCCAAGGGGAAGAAAAAGGCAAAAGTGTATTCACGACTTCATGTTGACAAAGCTAATCAAAAGTATGCAGAGATTGGTGTACCACCTCAAGAGGAAGGAGATGTCAATATGGAGGACTACAAAATGACAAGAGTCCATCTTGGCAAGGTCACAAATGAAAGTGCCAAGAAAGATATGCAAGCGACCTTGAATATACTGGCAGTTAGATTGGACAAAATGGAGCAAGCTCGAAACTTATACAAACAAAGGGCATAACATTATGCCACTATTGTAAGGAGGCTTGTAGGATCTTCAAGTAATGCAAAACCATTGGCAATGGTAAGCACTGAGGACCCAACTATCAAGAAGGCCGAGAAGTTTGCCTCTAAAAGCAAATTGTTATATGATTTTATTAATAAGATTATAGAACATGCTCTTAGATTATAGTTGCTACGGATGAAAAAGCTACTCAGATAGCCCAACTCAAATTAGAGTTGGATAAGGAGGAAGGTGTTTTTTCCCAAGAGCTTATAGAAATGGAAAGATGCCTGTTGTTGTGGTCACAAATGAAATAGGTAAAGCTCAACAAATTTTTGGAAGCGGGGGTGATCCCAAACAAGGAGAAATATGTTGAAGTAAGAGAATCATTGAAGCATTGTATTTAGACAATAAAATCTCTTACGAAAGATCTCCACCAAGTACAGGAAAATTTTGAACTACATCATGCTATTCTTGAAAAAAGAATCAAGGAGTTGCCAGGTGAGCTCCTTGAAGAGAACTGTATTTTCCTTCTGGCCACAAAACTTTTTGAAACCTTCAAAGAAGCCATCATGAATCAAGCAGAGAGTGTAGAATTTTTAGAAGCCTCTATGCATGTTCTTTGTGATACAAGGCTCACTCTTGACAACCTCAAGACGCATCTTGATAGGTGAAAAAAGGTTCACTCATCCACCATGAAATCAATCATGAGGATTCACACCATTCTGGATTACACCATTGGTCTAGATGAAAAGTTCATGCAAGAGACGAGGAAGAAGTATGAAGACTTCCACGCCCAAGCAAGGAACCATGAAGATTCCCGATCTCCCAGTGTTGAAAATTTTGATGCTTCCCTTTATGCATCTTGTAAATAATTTGTGACATATTAAATGTCCTTTTGTCAAATGTTATTACACCGAAAATATGAGATGTAATTTCACATAGATGAATTACATGTTGACTTAGTCAAAAGTAGGGTTTCCTATTTTTGCTCACCTAACTTTCCTAAATTTTCTCAGCTAATTTCCTAGATTAGCTCTTCCCTCTCTTCTATAAATATGAGGGATCTCTATTGTAATCTTTACCTTTCGTATTTTTTGCAACGAAGTGTTTCCCCTTTAGAAGAAAATTTGGGAAACTTTGTGTTTATACTTTATGAATGAAATCTGATCAATAAAGAAGAAAATTGCAAACTAGACTTTGTGTTGGATTCGATAATCTTGTGAATTGATCTTATTGGTGGTGATTAGTAGATGATCTCTGAAGGGCTTCAAGTAATTTATGTAAAATTTATGTTGCATTCTTTATTTGAATTTATATTTATGTTTGGACACTTTTGTTGAAAGATCTACAAGACTTTGTGCTTGTAATCATTCATGTTGTTCAAGGAACTGTTGTATCTAAGAAGACTTTGTGCTTCTAATGCAACAAACGGTACATCTTTCACATATCCATCAATGAAAAAGCTATGAAACAACTTTGTGCCTTCGTGATACTTCCCTTTTCTTTTATTTATTTATTATTAATCATATCTGGTATCTCTACGCTTTTCTTTGACAAGATAGAGGTATTGGCATTACTGCTCGTTGTTAGTTTAAAGTTATCTTGAATTAGGACTTCCAACTGTGAAGCATTGTAAAACATCTTTGAAAAAGAGAGAAGCATGAATGTGACACACCCCCTCATTTTGTAAGTGTAGTGTACATTATGTAAATACTTTATTATTTTTACCATAGCTTATGTTAGAAGTAAGAAGGGCGCTTCCCCTTTTTGAGAGGAGAGATTATATCTCGCATAGTTGTGGTTGAAATCTAGGTCATGTAATCTATTGAAAAGTTGATTACATAATTTTTACCCAACAAGTTGCAAGGGAGGGGAACTGTTAATATAATGGTCGGTATGGATTTGGTAAAGAATATAGAGAACAAATCCAATCTATGTGGCTCTATTTTTTATAAATAAATTAAGAACTTTAGGAAGTTTCAAAGAGACTGACTTGCAAAGCTCATCATTGTTATTTGAAGAGGATTTGATTCTCAATTCCAAGAACATGTACAAAAGACAACAATGGAAGGAAAAATTTGTCAAGCAAGAATTACAAAGCATGGATATGACAAAAGATACTTTTAAATTTGATAGAGATAGTACATAACAAAGAATGATCTTTTACCTAAAATCAGGCAACTATAAAGATATCATAATCTAGCCACCACATCCATGTACAAAAAGTCTATTCTCTACGAGTGTAGATATTTTCTTAACAATTTCATGGTGCATTAGCGTTTGTGGTGAGGAAGGAATCAGTTCTATGTGCTAAGAGAAAAAGACGTCTGAATGCTTCAATGGGACTTTAACAAAGAAAAAAATAGGTCATCAAAGGGAACTTTTGATATCTAAGAAACAAACCCGTGGTCATAAATGACATCAATAGGAAACAGACACTTGGTTGACATAATCCTAGGTTATCTATAGTAGTTCGACACACTTTACTTTGTCTTGTATTTTTAGAAATTATGTGTTTCATATATTCTAGGCACGCTTGAATGGATCATGCTAGTGTAGAAGGTAAAATAGAAAATAAAAGTAAAATAGGAAACATACCATTGATGTTTGTATTCTTCAATGTGTTATCTATTGCAAACTCTGTTATCTATTTTCACATCATTCATTTTATTTATAGACAGTGTTAGGTGGTGATATAGATTAAAATTATAGAGTCTTTTACTACAATAAAATGCAAAATTGCAGCTGGCAGCTGAAAAAGATGCTTTCAAAGCAAATCAAATCCTAACAACTAACTCTCCAAAGAACTGTTGACAACAAAGAAAATCTGTGAAGAATGATACTCCACATTTATTTGACCAACATTCGATGTAATTGGTTTCATGCTCTCTCTTGTAATAGATAAGTTTTGATTATTAGATATTGTAAGGTTTTCAGGTAAGTGGTAAAGCTGTGTAGTTTACTGGTATGAAACTTGTTTTCAGGGATGAGGCAAGTTATGATTGAAACTTCATACTATATGTAGTCTATTAGCTAATAATTTTAGATGGGACTTCCTTGTTAATTAATGCAATTAATAACAATTAGACTTAAAATTAATTAAATAAGTTGAGGATGATTAGCTACGTGAGTCTATAGTTTTAGCATACAAGTTTATATAATAATAATTCAAGTTCAATTAGTAAAGGGAAAATACATTATAATTACATTATTCACTCATATTAATCAATATACTAAGTTATCAATCAAGGTTCTTGATTTTGGAATTTCACTATCTCTTGCAAAAAGGTTATCTTATCACACCCCACTTAGCTCATTCACAATGGGGAAAAGGAAAAATTCTAGGAAGATGCTTGGAATTATCATAGGAATCTATATTTAGAAAGAAAATGGAAGCTTCTTCAGATAATCCTAAAATTCTTATGGGGTTCAAAGATTAAGGACTATTTTCTTCTTGATAGCTTTGGATTTTCTCCCTATTTCCTTTGAGCTGAAACTTTCTCTTAGAGAAGAATTAATGAAAAGAAAGATCGTCTTTTCAAACTCCATGGATGAAATCATTTGGGTTGGAGAAAAATAAGGTAACTAATTAGTAAGAGAAAGGTATAATTCTCATCTCAAGGTGGATACATCTCTTTCTTGACTTACTCATCTCTGTTGGAATTCTGCATGTTTGCTTAAAGAAGGTTCCTTTGTAGGTTATGAGTATAGAATAAGTCCACTATTTTTACCTTATAATTTCCTTTTTATCTATGTTCTTGTCCCTAATCCTATCACCATTTGTTGAAGGAACCTTAATATTTAATAAAATAAGGAAAGAAGTTGGGATTAATAAATTACTGAAAAATCATGATAAATATGATCGTTTTGTGTCCAAATGACAGGAAATAGCTTGAAAGGAAGTTGAAGGCTGTTACAAATGGGAGGACCTCAAGAAATTAATGAAGTGAAATCGACAAGATGTTTTTGACTTATTATTTTAGTTAAAGTTGTTTTGATTTAGTGCTAAAAGTGTTTTGCGGCCTTTTATCAATCATTAAGACTCCTGTTTGTGAGTGGCCGAAAGGCCGAACAAACAAACAAACCTATCTGATGTTTATAGTATGATCGAACAATATATATGTATGGATGATGGAAACAAAATGATAATAGATATAATTAAGAAATAAGACCTGCGTAATAGATAAGGATCAACATTTTATTCTATATTTGTCATTCTGTTAAATGAGAACTAGCATTGAGTAGATTTGCGTTTGCGAGTTCCATCATCCAATAACCGGAAAAGGCAGGGCCCACTTCCTCGGTTGTTGGTGATTTCAGTGTTAGATGTATATGCATGGTAATGTGTGTTTTAAAGTTGTTTGATTGATTTGATTTCTGTAATTAAATGATTGATTCCCATTTATGAGTTGATTCATTTACTACATTTGTGTAATTCATTTTGTATTAATTCCTACAGTTTGGATCCTTACTGATTCATTCAATATCTACTGGTATGTATGTTTCATCGAATTAGTTATTGCCAATGTTGAGAACAGTTTGGTGCTATAGGAAAAAATCATAAAAAGCTAAACATGGAAAAGTGAGATAATCTATTTTACAATCAACATCTTTGATTATGTTTTTATCATACTCTTTATTCCGCTTCATAGAGTTTTATTCCTATTTTATTTTATGTCAGTAATCTGTTTTTGTTGTAGAATTATCTCTTTACGAGTTCCTGTCACATTTGTGACATGAAGTCTGCCAATTGGATTTTTTTTTAAATACAAGTTACATTAGTTTGCATTCATCAACCCTTGGTTTATAAATTGCAGCTCTTCAACATATTGCCACAACATGGTTCAAAAGCATGCGTTCTCAGATTGACACTTTAGGATAAACTGAGGAAACCATTTCCAAGAACTTAAATCAAACCTATTTTAAAAGTAAATTAAAACCACAGTTTAGTCCAATCATTTTGGTGTCGTTGTCAAGGAACGGTGTTAAAGACCTGCATTTTTAGTAAACTAAGTTAGGAACATTGCCTTAAGGAGAAAGTCCACACAATTGTTGGGTAATTATCCTTAGTTTTCTTTTCCATAGATCTTTTAGGTGTATGAATCGTAATAGAGATAATAAGGGAAGATTCATTAGGAAAGAGAAGGGAAGTAATTCACAACCCGAAAAATCCAAAAATAAGTCAACACCATTCATTGAGAAGCTGCAACCTGAAGAATTGCAAGATAAGTCAAAAGCATTTATTAAGGAGGGTAGCTCAACTAAGGAGGAAGTGAAATCCAAATTACCTTTGTTAGAATTACCTGAACCTGATCTAGAGAAGTGTGTTATTGAGACCACTATTGTTCAAACACCTGCGAATACCTACATCTATGCCAACCCAACCAAATCCCAACCCCAATAATAAGGCTACTCAACCAATGTATAAAAATGAGCCAATAGCATTACTCCACTTATCCCATAAATAAATTAGAGATAGATGGAGTCCAGTTGAGGTTAGGGAAGGATCTTTTGGGGCCCACTATTACAAAAATCAATGAAGAATCAAAACCAGAGCCAACTAAGGAACCACCTTTTCCTGAAATATTTCAATCTGAACCAATACAAAGGGAGGATTCTCAATATAAGTTTGATTTGGTTAATGAATTACACAATGTTAACATCAAAATTCCTTTATTGCAGGCTATCAAGGACATTCCTGTTTACACAAAAACAATTCGTGAAATTTGTACTCGGAAGCAGAAAAAGAAGCAAGATTCGAAGACTGTTCAAGTCATTGGACAATTGGCAGATCTTATGCTTGGGAATTTAACCATTCCAAAATATTCTGATCCAGGAAGTTTGGTCATTAAGGTAACAATTGGTAAAGTAAGTATTCCTAATACTCTTGTGGATTTGGGTGCTGCAATTAATATAATGACAAATGAAACAAAGGACAAATTATCGTTAGAAGGACTTAGGCCTACTCCTATAGTTCTTCAAATGGCCGATAGATCTTTGGTTAAGCCTAAAGGAGTAATTGAGGATGTCATTCTTTCTATTGATTCATGGGAATATTCAACTGACTTTGTGATTTTGCAGCCAAAGATTAAGCTGGGGGGGTACCCCCTAATTTTGGGACGACCTTGGTTAGCAATTGCGGATGCCTATATTCATTGTCGATCATGGGACATGGTTATTTATAATGGCAAGCACAAGAAGCAGTTGACTCTATACCTGCCAACATAACCTTTATTAGAAATAGAGGACCCAGTTTGGATTGATAGTGACTTGGATGAGGCATTACAAATTCTAACAATTGATAAAGCCCTAGATATGGAAGAACCTACTGAAGATAATGTTCTTGTTAATTTTATTGTTAATAGGTATACATTTAATGAAATTTTTAAAAATATGGTCCTTTATTCAGGTATAAATACTCAATGTCCTTTTGGGAATTTTCCATTAGTTGGTAGTTCACAATCTCTCCAATATTTTATCACATTGCATCAATTGCTACCCCATAATTTCTTGTACGGTTCATTTTTATTTTCTAATGGGCCACCTATTTTTCAAGCCTTAGCCATTAACTCACCCATACAATATGAAGCTATGGAAATTTTGCCTAATTGTACACTCAATATTAATCCACAATTAACCCTTGAAAAAATCCAAAACCTTATTACCATGCTTAGAAAAAATAAAGATGCATTCGCTTGGGAATACCAAGATATGTGTGGCATTCATCCTGATACCTGTACCCACCATATCTACATTGAGGAAGGAAGTCGTCCAATTAGGGAGCCACAACGTCGACTTAATACCGCTTTGCGTGAAATAGTTAAGGAGGAATTATAAAAACTGTTAAATGTTGGGTTTATATATCCTATCTCATATAGTCAATGGGTTTCTCCTTTAGTTGTCGTCCCTAAGAAAAATGGTAAATGGAGAATTTGCATGGATTATAGAGCATTAAATAAATCTACTAAGAAAGATCATTTTCCGTTACCATTCATTGATCAAGTGTTGGATACTCTTGCAGGTAAAAAATTATTTTTCTTTTTTGGATGGATTCAACGGTTACAATTAGATTCAGATTGTGACAGAAGATCAAGACAAAACTACTTTTACTTGTTCTTGGGGGACTTTTTCTTATAGAGTCCTACCATTTGGTTTGTGTAATGCTCCTACTACTTTTCAATGGGTAGTGTTAAGCATTTTTGTAGATCTTGTCAATGATTGTGTGGAGGTATATATGGATGATTTTACTATCCATGGTGATACTTATGAGGAGGCCAAAGCAAATTTAGAAAAAGTACTTAGGCGTTGTATAGATACTAATTTATCATTAAGGCATGAAAATTTCCATATGCTTATGACTGAAGGAATTGTGCTTGGCCATTACATCTCCTTTAAAGGTATACAAGTGGATCCTAAAAAGATCCAAATTATCCAGGACTTGCCCACACCTTCTAGTCAGAAAGATATTCAAATTTTTCTTGGTCATGCAGGATATTATCGAAGATTTATTCAAAATTTCAGTAAAATTGCTTCTCCTTTGTTTTCTTTGCTTGCTAAAGACGTCACTTTCTCCTAGACACCTGAGTGTCTAGAAGCCTTTGAGTCCATCAAAACAAAGCTTGTAACCACACCATTTTTACGAGGACCCAATTGGGAGTTGCCATTCCATATTCATACTGATGCTTTAGATTTCTCAATGGGAGTTGTACTTGGCCAAAAGGAGAATAATATCTTCTACTCTATTTACTACATCATTAGGAATTTCACAGGGGTTGAGGTAAATTACACGGTAACTGATTTTATTCTTTTAGTTGTTGTCTATGCGATTAATAAATTTTGGCATTATATTACTAGGTATAAAGTGTTTGTTCACATAGATCATTCTGCAATACAATTTTTAATGAATAACCTGTGGTAACTGGTAGTCATTAGATGGTTGCTTTTGCTTCAAGAGTTTGATATAACTATACTTGATAAGCCTAGTCGAGAAAATGTGGTTGTAGAATTTTTGTCCAGGTTGCAACACTCTGAAATTGAACCCTCTTCAACCAATGATGCATTTCCCGATGAACATTTATTTTCCATATCCACAAAGAGCCCATGGTTTGCTGATATTACAAATTATCTAGTCACATGCAAGTTTCCACCACACTTCTCTTCGTGAGAACGATGGAAGCTAGTTGGACTTAGTGGACAATATGCATGGATCAATGGATTACTCTTCTGCACTATAATTGATAATATCATGTGACGTTGTGTATGTGAAGATGATGTCTTCGATATACTTCACACATGTCATACAGAGCCATGTGGGGGATATTTTTTTGCTCGAAGAACTGCCTAGCAAATTCTTATTGCAGGATACTATTGGCTTACAATCCACAAAGATTGTAGGCACTATGTTCATCATTGTGACAAATGTCAGTGCATGGGTTGACTTACATGGTCAGATGAGATGCCTTTGCACCCTCAGTTTTCTATCGAGCCATTTGAGAAATGGGGCCTTGATTTTGTCGGCCCAATCAATCCACCCTCACAAAACAAGGAATATATCCTTGTATGCACCGATTATGTCACCAAGTGGGTTGAAGGAGTAGCTCTCAAAAATGCTAGAGATGCAAAGGTACAAATTTCTTGTATTTTGAGATTTTTACAAGGTTCGGTGAACCCTGAGAAATAACCACATATCAAGGACCATAGTTTACATCTGAACTCATCTTTGCTTTGGTTCGCGAATATGTGATTCACCATTGAAAGTCTTCACCTTATCATCCTCAGGCCAATAGACAGGTTTAAGTTACCGATAGAGAGATTGAAAATAGTCTTACAAAGATAGTTTCACTTCATAGGCATGATTGGGCTACATAGCTTCCTGAAGCTGTGTGGGCCTATCGTACAACGTGGAAAACCACCACTAGTTTGACCTCTTATGAACTTGTCTATGGTAAGAAGGCAATCCTTCCCATTGAGTTTGAGGTAAAGACTCTTTGCACTGGACTTCAGTTGGTTATGAATCTTTTAGATGCATAGAAAGCACAGATTGATCAACTACATTCCTTAAATGAATTGCGTCAGGAAGCTCTCTTTCACTCTGAGGTTGTTCGGAAATAGCGTGCCTTGTGGCATGACCGTCATATTCATCAACGGTCATTTCAACCTGGTGATTGGGCACTTTTATATGACTCTTGCTTTCAGGACTTCAAGTGGAAGTTTCACACACGATGGCTAGGACCCTACAAGATCCAAACAATATATGATAATGGTGTTGTTCGTCTCTATACAGTGGACTTTGAATGAAGAACTCTCCTTGTTAATGGCCACAGCCTTAAACTCTACAAGAAGCCTCTTTCCAAAGAAGCTTTTTTTCTTGTAATGGCATAGGAACTTACTATTTTTCATTTTGGTCTCCTCCAGGATTGACCACATATATCATATAAAAAAAAAACAAAAAGAAAAAAGAAAAAAGGAAAAAAGAGGACAAAAGAAAAGAAAGGGAAATAAAAGATCTAGCATTGAAAACCCTTTTTGGGCGATGTTGGCCGTTTGGTGTTCGAAAACCAAAATTTGATGAGAATTATCCGTTTAATAAACTTAGTAGTGAAAATCGATTTTTCGGGTGCTACTAGTCGGTAATCGATTGAAAACCGGACAACCGACGGTCTATTATCGCAAGAATTTAAAAAAAAAGAAAAAAAGAAGAAGCTCCTATCCTTTTCTCTGCCAGGAATATTCTATCCATTTCTCTTGCCTTTTCCATGCCTCTCCTATCTGCTTTTACCATGGTTGTTTGTGGCTTTTAGCCAACAACCATTTTTTTGATCGACGATATCTTCTTCTTTTTACTGTAGGAACTCTTCTTCCTAGCTCTGACTCCTGTCGTTTCTTTGCCAGGAGGCGCTATTCACTTTCGCATGTGCGACATGTGTTTGTTGGTTATTTTTCACATGTTTCCTTGCTGTCTATTGATATTATGATTGCTCTCCCTAGCTGTCCTGCTGCCGTCATCATCTCTCGACTGTTTTGCCATCTCCATCTACACTACCCTTTTGTTGTCTTTTCATTATTGCTCTTTTGTTGTCCCTTTCATGCGATCTGCTCTCGATAGTCGTCACCAGTCAGTACAGGTTCTTTTTTTTCACATCAACCATCTTTTCGGTCACATCTTCGTTGATTTCTGATCTTCTTCATTATTTCAGAGCATGCGATGTACCTTTTGGTGATCATGGTAATCGGTAACGGATTTTTCCCTATTTATTTCTTTATTTTATTTTATATCATGGTTTCCTTCTGTCAAATGTTGCTTTGCCCCATGGACAGTTCAACCAATCAGCTGAGGGGACAGGTTGTGTATGTCATCATTTCTTCCGAGGGTTATCTTCACCATTATTTCTGGATTAAAACTCTCATTTTACTATATTTTCCATCATCTCGCAGCCGAATATTCATTGCTAAATCTAACTTTTAAACACCATCTCTCTAGAAACTGTATTCCTTCAAATTAACTGGTATTGAGTTACAGTGAGTTCCTGTGAACATGGCAAGAGGTCACTATCCGCGACATGAGCCCATCACCATGCAAAATTTGAAAACACATGTTGAGGCGTCTGCAGAGTTTCAGAAGGCTCATTGGGATACTTATTTCAAATGGTTACACGGGTTTGATGAGAGGGTGACATTGGAATTCACCCATAATTTTTGCAACCAAAAGGCTACTATTCGTGGGATTGATCTCACAGTTACAATGGACAAAATTGTAGAAGTTTATGGACTTTCATTGAGCAGAGAACAATATTTTCCAAAGAAGTCAAAGCAGTCCATGAAGTTACAACCAACATGCAAAAATGTTTTGCAGAGAGGAGAATCTATGGAAATGGTTTCCGAGCAGGGTACCAAGCTACAATCTTTACCAGGGTATTGGAGGGAAGTTGCCAGGTACATAATTCAATATATTACTTACGAAGGAAGATTTCAGTATGTTTTTGCTCAACATTGAAAATTGATGCTACATTTACGAAAAGGGTTGTTGATTAATATTCCATACTTTCTGTATCGAGCTTTGCAACGAATGTCTAAAATAGTTAGAAGCAGTAAACCTCATTGTCTGTCTCACCATGGCTTAATATTTTTTTTGGTAGTCCAAGAATTAAAATTGTTGAATCCTCCTGGTGATTGGGATTCATTTGTCCATTCTCAAGATGGTGAAGATACCAAACCCTCTGAAGAAGAGAAATCTTACGCAGAGGGTTCCTCTAAAGACAACTCTTCGGATGAAGAGTCTAGTTCTGATAAAACACCTAAGAAATCAAGTAGCAAGAAAACTAAGGGAAGCCCTGGTGAGTCTTCCGTATAAACCCAAAGACCTAGAAAAAGAATAACCAAAAGTGCTACAAAGAAAGATTCCTCCAAACCCAACAAGTCAAAAATATTGCTTTTTGGTGAGGAAAGTTGTGAGAAAAAGAAACCCTTAGAGTCGACACCCACTGGTCAGTCTAGTGATAGGAGGGGAAAAGAAATGTTAGATGCTTTGACTAAGTTAGACAACCTAGCTCAGGTAGCTAGTAATGTGTTGGGGTCTGAGGAAATAGAGGTTTTATTTGAAGTCTTAGGAAAGCGGGGAAAATTTCACAGAGAATTGAGTAGGGAAAAACGTCAGAGGGAAAAAGAACATGAATCTAAACAACAAGTCGATGAATCTCCAGAAGATTCACCTAGTATCGACTTGGAAAATGAGCAAACTAAAATTCAACCAGAACAAGCAGAAGATACTAGATTTGTGACACCATTAGAAATAAATCAAGAACAACAGGTTCTGAATGAGGTAGCCCCAAAAAATGAAGAACAAGTTCCAGAGGAACGAATGGATAGTATTGGTAATAACCCTCAAACACAAGATTTTGCAGAAACATAAGACATTATCCATGAAGGGAAAGATATATCATCTGCTCTTGATCCCCAAGAAGAAGAAAAGATGGATGAAATGATCGAGAATGTGAATGAAAATGTTTAGTCTAAGAGTCCTGAAGCTACAAAAGAATTTGAGGAAGAAGAAGACCCTCCTTTAAGTATGTCAGAAAAAGGAATTACAAAACCTGAAAGAGGAATTGATCAAAGTACATGTAGAAAACCAGATTTTGCATGGTTTGCTCCAAGAAGCTCATTCTACCATCAATTCTCAAGAAAAGGAAATAGGAAAACTCGAGGCTGAACTTGATAAAAAAACACCTTCACAGATGTCTATCCAGGAACATGAATGGAAGGTTCAAGCAATGCGGCAACAATGGATTGATGAATTCAAGGGAACTCTGCAGAAACTCAGAGCTCTACTAAGTTTGTAACCTTTGCATAGAGGCATGCAAAATGTCTAGCTGGGGGGAAATGATGAGTATAGAATAAGTCCACTATTTTTACCTTATAATTTCCTTTTTATCTATGTCCTTGTCCCTAATCCTATCACCATTTGCTGAAAAAACCTTAATATTTAATAAAATAAGGAAAGAAGTTGGGATTAATAAATTACTGAAAATCATTATAAATCTAATCGTTTTGTGTCCAAATGGCAGGAAATAGCTCGAAAGGAAGTTGAAGGCTGTTACAAACAGGAGGACCTCAGGAAATTAATGAAGTGAAATTGGCAAGATTTTGTTGAGACTTATTATTTTAGTTAAAGTTTTTTTGATTTATTGCTAAAAGTGGCTTGCGGCCTTTTATCGATCATTAAGACTCTTGTTTGTGAGTGGCCGAAAGGCCGAACGAACAAACAAACCTATATGTTGTTTATAGTATGATCAAACAATATATATGTACGCATGATGGAGACATAATGATAATAGGTATAATTAAGAAATCAAACCTGCGTAATAGAGAAGGATTGATATTTTATTTTGTATTTGTCATTCCGTTAAATGAGAAATAGCGTGGACTAGATTTGAATTTGTGAGTTCCATCATCCAATAACCAGTGAAGGCAGGGCACACTTCCTTAGTTGTTTGTGATTTTAGCGTTAGATGTATATGCGTGGTAATGTGTGTTTTACAGATTTTTGATTGATTTGATTTCTATGATTAAATGATTGATTCCCATTTTTGAGTTGATTTGTTTACTGCATGTGTAATTCATTTTGTATTAATTCCTACTATTTGGATCCTTACTGATTCATTCAATATATGTTGGTATGTATGTTTCATTGAATTATTTATTGCCAATGTTGAGAATAGTGTGGTGCTATAGGACATAATCATAAAAATCTAAACATGGAAAAGTGAGATAATCTATTTTACAATCAACATCTTTGATTGTGTTTTTATCATACTCTTTATTCCGCTTTATAGAGTTTTATTCTTGTTCTATTTTATGTTAGTAATCTATTTTTGTTTTTAGAATTATCTCTTTACAGGTTCCTGTCACATTTGTGATAGGAAGTCTGCCAATTGGAATTTTGTTTAAATAAAGGTTACATTAGCTTGCATTCATCAACCCTTGGTTTATAAATTATAGCTCTTTGTCATATTGCCACAACACGGTTCAAAACCCTACGTTCCCAGATTGACACTTTAGGATAAATTGAGGAAACCATTTCCAAGAACTTAAATGAAACCTATTTCAAAAGTAAATTAAAACCATAGTTTAGTCCAATCAGTAGGGCTTTCTCTTAAAGACAAGATTCTTATGGGAATGAGACTAGATCGTTTAGGCATTACCCCTCTCTTCCCTTGCATCATGTGGCAAAGTTTTTTGAAAGTACTAATCATTTACTCCTTAATTGTGATTTTGCTCTGAATTGTTGGCATGGCTTCAAAACAAGCTATTTTGGGAAGGCCCCTTTTATGGGGCATTACTTTCACATTTTCAAAGTTGGCCATCTTTTATTTAGTTCTTCCTCTTTCTCCTACTTTTGTAAAGTAAGTCCATCTATTATCATTTGGAATATCTGGCTTGAATGAAATAGCAGGACCTTTAAGAAGGGTTTTTAAGTTTGCAACAAGTCCTCATGAAAATAGAACAATCTATCGAAAAAGTAACTATGAGTTAGTTAATAAGGAATCCAAATAGCAAGAGGGTTTTCTCCTCTTGGGATAATCAAATTCTCAAGTCTTGGGCATTTCTAAAACCACCTCCATCTCAGGGTCCAGTTTAAATAATCAGCAAATTCATCGTTAGCAATTCACGGCCATGGAAAATTCACCATCAAGTAAAATTCACCATCAAGTAAAATTCACCACCAGCAATTCACCGTGGCGGAAAATTAACCACATTAATATTTTTTAATATATATTTCAAACTTCTTGATTTTATTAAAAATATTAATGCGTTAATTTTCCGCTAGGGTGAATTGTTGGCGGTGAATTTTCCATGGCGATGAATTTTCCATCGGAGAATCATTGGCGATGAATTTTCTGGATGCCCAGATAAACACAAAGCAAAGTAGAGCTATTATATCTTGGGTCCCTCCCCCTGTTAACTGATTCAAATTTAATTTTGATGGAGCCTCGAAAGACAACCCTGAATATCTATAGTATTGAGAGATCATGAAGGTAAAATTTTCAAAACAACTTGTTGTATCCTTCCAGTGACAAACAACATTATAGAATTTTCAGCTCTTCTAAATGGTCTCAACTTGGCAAGAAAGCATCAAGTAAACAAATTATGCAAAGAAGGTGATTCAATGGTGGTATATTAGGTAGTATCTCATTCCTCTTCCCCATCCTGGAAGCTTAATTACTTTTTGAAGAAAATATTGAGCATTTTAAAATAATTCAATCAATATGATATTTCTCTTTGTTTTAGGGAGGCAAATATTAATGTTAGATTTGTTGGAAAACAAAGAAATAATTAGAAAAATAGAATATGAAGAGTTGGATGCTTTCTCTTTGCATTAGATTCTCCTATCTATCAGTCTTTATAATGTTACTTCTTGAACCTAGCCGTGGGTAAATCCTCTTGCCATATTTGGTTGTATGAATCTAATGAGATTTGGATAAATGTGTGACAACATTTTAATAAACTGCAAGCCTTTGAAATGGTCTTCTTTTAATTTCATGTAGGATATTATAGCTTTGAGATGGATCATTAAGAAAGTTCAATTTTATAAATTTGCACTACTAATTTGCAAATACAAGTCTAATTCTAGGAGTGCTTTGTACATGTGCTCTTTTCCTCCTTGCAAGTTGTAATTGTTTTACCCATTGGAGTAGTCATAAGTTATGAATGGTGAATGATAAAACACATTCTCATTATAATTTATCATTTTTCCTCATTAGTCCAATTTTAGGATTGGGATCCATCATACTCATGTGTTCTATTACTATACTTATTATTACATTTCATACAGTTGAATATTGATATACCATTGGAGGAGCCTATGAGTATATATTTTTTTATTACATGAGTATATTCTTTTTATTACATGTGCATGGTTGGCTAAGGGAAAGTTTATCTATAAAAATATGCTTATTGTTGTTATATTTAGGTACTGTAGACACTAAAAATGTCCTGATTGATATCATGCACTCGAATCAGGTATACTAACATCATTTCATCTTGAAATCCATCCTCTTTTCGCTTAATTGATTAAATTAGCCTAACTAATTAATTAATTATGTTGTTTGCATCTATTAGCCTAATTAATTTAATTAGGTTAATTCACCCCATTTCATGCTAACATTTCATTTTATTAAATTAAATACATCAAACTATTCAATTTAAATCTTTAAGTCCTCTTATTTAATTAAATAAAACTAATTTATTTAATTAAATATCATATCATATCTCCTATTTTCATTAAATCACTTTATTTAATGAATATCATCTAATTCCCTTAATTGCATAAATAAACCTTTGTTTAATTATTAATTACCTAATTAAATCTAATTCCCCCCACTTGCAAGGGAATATTCTAAGAGAATATTCCTCCTTTGCACATTCCTCCAAAGGAATATTCCTTCCCCTTTTGTACAATTAAACTTTGTTCTAATTTGCTAAATGTCTATTTTCCTCACCCATAAAGAATATTCTCTCTCTAAAAAAATTGTAGCAAGAACATACTGACCTCGAATCCATAGATCCCTTATGTGTTTGGATTTTCATTTTGAGGGCAAACCCTCTCTTTTCTTTTTCATTTTTCATGACTTAGCTTTATTTGGAAACATGTGACTTGGCATAGGGCTTTCCAAGTTAGCTCTCATGTCCTCCTTGTTAGCATTTATCATTTGCTACTTTAAAGTAATTTCTCACAACATGGTGTTTAGCAATTTCTTTAAAGTGGGGGCATACATTGAAATTATTCATTTGCATTCTTCTTTTTCATGTTTCATAGTGCAGCCTTCTTATTTCATATGATGCATCTTTCTCTTTGTGGTGACATTAGGTGTGATGTCCCTCAAGAGCGTCATCTCTCTTAGCATATTATATTCCTCTTAGTGGCTTGATGTGACATGTACTACATCCTCTAAGTTGTGAATCTTCTATTCTTTGATTGGAACTCTCTTAGAGACATTAGGCACAATGTTCCCTAAGTTAAAGACCTTACATTAATTAAGCAAGACTCCTTTGAACATTACCTATTGTTGCATTTGCAATTTCTGCTATATGGCCACCTTGTATAATACACCTTGCATGCTTGTGGAGCCATCTTGTTTCTTCAGGAGTTCCAAGCATACAAATCTTTTCTTTCCTCATGAATCTCAAATTTCATTATTGTGTGGTGCCTTATTAAAGCTATCAAGAGGTATAACTTTGGTATGGCTTTGATGGGAAGCTTGATCAAGGCATGACTTTCCCTTAGCCACTCTTGCATGCATGTGTGTGTCTCACCTCTATGGATTACTCACCCAACAAATAGCCTGAAGTTTCGTTGGCTCAGAGTGAGTGTGCTTTTTTTGGACAAATAGCCTAGATTTGATCCACATTGTGTTGGAAAAACGATCGAAGCTTGACCCCCCTCTTTTGTTTTGTTTTTCTTTTCTCTTTGTCTTTGGAAGTGTATGCTTGTGCCTTGTTATTTCTCTTTATATTATTTTCATGTGTTTTCTTTTGTGCCTATGTTGGTTTGTCATAGGACCTTGGTCCTAGGGGCTTACACAACCCTCTTGATCATGGTCATCCTATCTAACTAGCATTGGTACATTTGGACCCCTCTTGGTGTGTGTTGGTCTACTTTAGTGTGAGTTAGAAGCAAGTTCCTCCTCTCACTAAAGTGGGGGCTAGATGTAATGATAGAAAAATTACTCCCTAACATGACCTTGATTTAGTGTTGTAATATGTCTAACATATTCACATTAGGTCTTGGGCCCTTGTGAACTAAATGAACTTTATTGTACCTTATTTAAGAGTGTTGTAAAGTATTATAACACACTTTCACACATTTCTAGGGTTTTATTAAATAATTGGGCTCCTTTATTCTTTAATTGGCCTTATTTTGCATCCACAAACCCTGTTTAATGCATCTTTTTAAGGATAATCCCAAAACAAACCAAAATCCAATCATAATTCTATTTTTAGGCTGTGTGACCCAAATTTGGTGGTTTGGGACTCATATGCCACCTTGAGCATATGAGTCCCACCTAGGGTTTTGGGTCCCGATCTAGATTTTACACCTTTTTAAGAATTTTTGAAAATGGTCCCATAATTTATGCCTAATGGGACTCATATGCCACCTTGGACGTATGAGTCCCATGTGGCTTAAAATCAAAATTAATTCAAATTCTTGGTGGGATTTTATCCTCCTAGATCTAATGTCAGCTTGTAGTGTTGTAATTTTGGGAATTTTTGCATAATTAAGTATAAATACAAGTTTCTTTCACTCATTTTACACCTAATAAGTTGAATAAGCATTCTTATAGAAAATTTGAGTTCACAAGAGCATTCAAGAGAATTCAAGGATATATTATCAAGTGTTTAAGAGTATTATTCAAGCATCAAGCATCATGCCAAATCCTTCATGCATCATGTCAAGCTCTCAATTTTGATGTAGGGTTTCATGATTCAAGCTAGCATTCAAGTCAAGATATATCCTATTCAAGCAAGAGTCAAGATCTAAATCCATTGGATCCACTTCATACATGTTTGTAGCACTTTATTGTTAGGGTTTGGTGAGTTGAAAAGTCATATTTTTTTCATTCATCATTCTCCATTCCTATTTCATTTCATTTTAAGGTCTAATTACCAAAACGGGGTTTAACCAAGGCAAACCCCTATCCACTAACAAAACATCATTTTTAACTCTCTTTTGTGTGTGATTTGTAGGTCTAGGTTGAAGACACATTGAAGAGAAAGTTTGGAGAAAGTTGTCAAAGTGTTCAAAGTTGTCAAAGTTGTCACCTTGCATTGGAGATACTTGGAAGACTTCTACAGGCTACAAATCAGGGTTTCAAATCTAGAAATCAATTGGGAAGTACAGAGTAGACATTGAAGACTAGATTCAAACTTGGAATTTCTAAGAAACCCTAATTGGAATTATATTCCAGTTCTGGCGTATGAGTCCAAATATAGGTCATTTTCTAGATTTTTGTAGTTTCAAATACCCTTTTTCTAGAAATCAATTCCTACTCAGAAACCCTTAGAATATAAGAATAATTGCCTAGACTGACATATGAGTCCTAGCAGGTTTTAAAATCAATATTTTTAGCATTTCAAGCCTTCATCCAATCTTCTTTGGATTTCCAAGTGCACACAATTCATATCTCAACTTTATGTTCTGTTTTAGATGCATTTTTAGGTCATTTAGTGAAGTCTTGCATCATATTAGGTTTAAGTATTACATTTTGAATTTCATTTGTCTTTCCAAGCCCTAGATTGGTGGTGAACCCCTCATTAGTTTACAATCAGACCTTAGGATAGCCCTATTGTAAGATATATTTCTCTTTTGCATACTTTAGATTGAGAAGTGTGTTTTCTCTATTTTCTAAACCATACAAAAGAAAATCCATTTTCCATTATTTAAATTTTAGTAGGGTGCCACAAAATGAAACTTTGAGCTTCACAAGGCTTAACAAGTTGTGTTAAGCACTTATGAACATTTGTGAATGTAAAGGATTTTTCAAAGGGATCTTGGCTTAGTTCATGTAAGGTCTCTTCTTAGGGAAAATTGTGTTTAATGTCTCCAAGAGAGGAAATATCATAGAAATATCATGCTCTCAAAGGAAATCAAACCCAATGACACCACAAAAAAAGGGATGCATCGCAAGAAGAAGGAAAATCAGACAGTGAAACATGAGTGTCGATGTATGCCCCCACTTTAAAGCGGTTGCTAACACCATTGCTGTGAGAAATTTCTTTAAAGTAGAAGAATACATGAGAGGTTATTCAAAAAGCATTATGCCAAGTCATATGTTCTTGAGTGAAACTGCATCATGGATAAGGAGTTGCCCCCAAAATGTAATTCTAAACATAGAAAGAAAAGTACATCACATGCAAGCCAACTTAGGTCATGTCATCCACATCCCAAGATTTCTCTTATATATACATGGAAGGTGGTCACCTAACCAATAAAGACAATGACAAGTGCCATACGAGGAAAAGGCTACCTAACCCCTTGCCTCCACTTAGTGCCAGACAAGGATGAGCCTCAAGATGATTGATGAGAAAAATATAATAGAATGAAAATCAGTATCAATTAGAGGAACAAGGTGCTTCAAAACAAGGAAGAGCACCACACTCCTTAAGATGTTGAATTTCATTACCCAAATACTTACATTCATTAGTAGAATGACCATGAACTCTATGATATGCACAAAATGAATTCTTGTAGTAAAATTTCTTTCATGCTCTTGGAGGGAGGGATATCAAATGATCTTGGAGGAGTCTTGACAAGATACTCTCTTGATCAATAGTAGAAGGTGTTCCTTTATTTGGTGACAAAGATATCTCTTGCTTAGTATAAGATGTCATACTTACATACGACTCTTTAGATTGTGATATTTTGTTATCTTCTTTAAAGGAAGGTGTAAAATATAACGAACTCCAATCATTAGTGTTTTGCATGATGACATTTATGTTAAGAAAATATTTCTTTGTTTCTTTCATTTCTAAAGGACAATAACCAAGACCACTAGTGTCTATCAGTTCAAGATGTACTAATGTTAAATTTGGTTTAGAAGAATCTTTTGTAAGAGTGTTGATATTGAGTGAAGGATTGTTTATTTCTTTCGAGGGACAATAACCAAGACCACTAGTTTTTTCTTGTGTGTTAGGCTCTATGGGGATGTGAATACCTTGTTCTCTAGCACCACATCCTTTTCCACTATATCCAAGTTGTTTCATAAGTTTATAACCTTTTCCAAATTATAAATATTTTTCATTTCTTTTGGATTCAGTGGTTGTTTATAGCCAAGTTCATCAAAGTTTTTCATGTATGTTATCTTTTCTTCTAAAGTGGTTGAGGTGGATGCTTTTGAAGGGTCTTCTAAATTTTGTGTTGAAATTACCACTTGTTCTTTTCCGTTTTCATAATATTTTGTTATAATCTTGTATTCTCCCATGAATGTTGTGAAATCTAAGGAATCCCAATCATCTTCTAATAGTTTTATGACTTCCTCAATATGTTTTTTTTTATAATATTTTTCTTGCACGGGTTCCACTTGTGTAGTTGGTGTCAATGTTTTCAAAGGATTTTCTTTGCCTTTCTCAATGTCCAAACAACTTTTTGGTTCAGGGTATATTTTAATTTGGTACACTTTATTGGTATAGACATATTTCATAATACAATGAAGAGTTGAAGGCACCACATGCATCTCATGAATCCAAGGTCTTCTCAAAAGGAGATTGTATGCAAGATGATGAGGAATAACATGGATAATAATTTGTAATGTGGCCTTTCCAACTATAATAGGCAAAGTGACTACACCAAGTGGTTATTTCCCTACATTGTCAAATCCTCGGATTGATATGGAATTAGGTTCAATTCTTGATTTATCCATGCCAAGTATATTCAAAATGGTTACACTACACACATTAAGGGACTAACCATTGTCAACAAGGGTTCTTTTTATCCCAGTCCTACTATATATAGCTATTATCATGAAGGCATAAATTTTTTTTCTCGTCTCCAAGGGAGGTATCTCATATTGATGAAAATTAATGTCTATATTATCAATAGTTATTTCTGGATTCGATTGTGTGTAAGCTTTTTGATATTCTTGCAAACAATGGAATCCAAAAATAACTATTGACATTCTTATGGATTGTGGAAATCTAATAGCATTGAATGTCTATATCGTTTGGTGATAGATAGCTTGAATATGGTCTACCACATTATTTGACTACACATTAGGAGGAGTAGGAAATTGTTCTAAGGTACTTTGAATCATGTTATGATAATGAGGGGAGGCTTGAATAAGATCCCATAAGGATATCTTAGCGGGAGTATTCTTTAGTTGTCCAACAATATTATATTCCTTTTTATTATGCAAAGGCAAATGAGGAGGATGTCAGGCAAGATAGGGTTAGGCAATGGGAGGGATGTTGAAGGTGTTTGTCTTGGTTGTGGATTTTTTCTAGTGTTATATGTATGAGAAATAGTATTGTAACTTGATTGTTGTGAAATATTATTCTTAGGTGGTTTGAGGATGAGGACGAGTTTGGTTTGAGTTTTTGGTTTGTGTGAAGTTGGGTAAAGGATGATTTGAGGTTGAATAATATTAACTTCTCTTAGTGAAGGAGATTCTAATGTCACTTCATCATCTTCATCTAAGGAAGCCTCTTTACTAGTGTTTGAAAGAAATGTTTCAATGTTCTCTTTTTCTTGCACCATGATATCCTCCCTAGTAGGAGAGGTTTTAGGAGAAGTACAAACTAGATGTTCATGAAATTCAAAGGTTGGTTCTTCTAAAATGTATTCATCACAAGTAAGGGAGTTATAAATGGTTGTATTTTCTTGTTTATCAATGATGGTATTCTCTTGTTCAATAATATTTTCACTAGGGGAAGAGAGACACATAAGATTCTCATAAATTTCATTGGTTTGATCTGTTAACATCAAAATATCTTCTTTGCAAATAGGAGAGATATTAGGAGAATATCAATGGTGGTATTATCTTGTTCAATAATATTTTTACTAGGGTAAGAGAGACACATAAGATTCTCATAAATTTCATTGGTTTGATTTGTTAACTCAAAATATCTTCTTTACAACTAGGAGAGATATTAGGAGAAGAACAAGTATGATTATCATGGTCATCTACGATTACATTCATTTTTCCCATAATGTCTTCCAAAATAGGATTGGTAGGGAAGAAAAATAAATAGGGTTGTCATATCTATCTTAAATATTTGATCATCTAATACCAACATATCCTCCTCACAAATAATAAGATTGTCATGATTTCTTACAAATGCATCCTCTTTCACTAAAACATTGTCACAAGAGGGGAAGATGTTAGGGGATGAATGTAGACTAGTTGAAGTGGCATTTAGGTAGGTTTCAATGGTTTCTTCTTGTTGTGTTATGTGATCGTCATGCTTACTTATGGTTGCATCCTCTTGTTTAGCAATGTTTTTCCTAATAAGAGAGGTAGGAGGAGAGAAATAACTAGGGTTCTCAAAAATCTCATTGATTAGTTCTTCTAACACCAAAATATCTTCTTCACAACTAGGAGAGATATTCAGAGAAGAATGAATATGATTGTTATGATTACCCAAGGTTCTATTCTCTTTCACTAGACTAATCTCACTCATATGAGGGATACTAGGAGAGGGATCAATGACGAACAAAAAGTGAGGGGAGAGGACTTCATATTTATATGCATATAACAAAAATTTCTTACAATACTCAACAAGATCTAAAAATAGAACGTGAAGTATGATAACCATAGGTTGTTGCAATGAAAACATGATGTAATACTTGTCTTACAAACTTGAAATGTGACAATGATAGAGAAAAAATGCAAAAGGATTATGCAATTTTTAGATTTGGAACATGATAATTGACTGATTATGCTATGTAATAATCTAAAAATGAAATGTTGTAAATACCATTTTGAAATTAAGCCATGAAATTAATTTAACCAAATTGAGCTAGATCTAATGAAATGAATGAAACATAAACACAACAAACTAGAATAGATAGCTAACAACAACAAGCATAAACATAAAAATGATGTTTTTAAAGCTGTAAAAGGTAATTTTAGGTCTTAACTAGGACTAATTAACCTAGAGGGTTGTATGAGTCCTAGTTAGGGTTTTTAGAGGGTTCAAATAGTGAAAAACATACAACAAAAAATTCCTAGAAATCTAGGAAAAACACCTATATAGGGACTAAATAGCCTAGATGGGAAAATGAGTCCTAATTAGCATTTTTACACCAAATTTAGCAAATCCTTAGTTGATTCTAAGGTTTCTAACTTGTATGTTGACTTGACTATTTGTAATTGCAGAATTTAAATGAAATTGAATGATCTAAGATGCAAAAATGCAACCTATATTCACTTTTCACTAATGCAAGATTTAGAAGCCCTAAATGCAAATTAACTAATGCAAGACCTAATGCAAAGATAATGTAAGATAAATCTAGGACTGAAATGCACACCAAATAAGAAATAAGGTGTCCAAAGGTCGAGTTCACCAAAATGAAACCTCAAAAATAGTGCTCCACCTTTTGAGGGATGGAACTAAAGGGGAATCATGGTTCTTCCACTTATTTCAGTTATGTTTCATTAGAGGAAAACAAGATCCCTCAAGAAATTGGCTTGATTGAGGGAAGGGTTGGATGCTTTTCTTAGGTGTGATTAAAAAGAGGGGGTTCACCACTAAGCAAGTAAGATTAGAAAGAAAGAGATGAAAGTACTATGCAAATTTGACTAAATGACCTAGAAAATGAAACTCTAATTCAAATTTCTAAATAACAAGATACAAGTACCTGAAAGAATAATGTGGTCAAAACAAGCTTCAAAACCTTGAAATTTCGTTGTTTGAAGCTCATTGGGACTCATACGCCAGACTGGGCGATCTAGTCTCTGTTTAGGGTTTCTGGGTAGGAATTGGAATCTCTTAGTGACTAATCTCGATCTGAAAAACTGGAAAAAGTGCTATACTGGGAATCATACACCCAAGGTAGTGATTTAGTCCCAATATTAGGGTTTGGATGAAACTTGGGTGTCCTCTAGTGGTTTGTTGTAGCTTCTCTCCCACTTGATCTCCAAGTTTGAAAGTTTGAATTCTGGCATGTAGGTGACTTTCTGTGAAGATGACAACTTCTTGACAACCTTGAAAAGTTTCTTCAATCTTGTAATTTTGTCTTCAAAGGATCTTCAAGCTCCAAATCACCTAGATCTACAATCACACATGAAAGGAGAGAAAAATGTTGAATTGTTAGTGGATATGGGTTTACCTTGGTCAAACCCCATTTTGGTAATCAAACCGTAATGAGAAATGAAACATGAATGGAATGAAACATGAAACATAAGATTAAAATAATAGAACTTTGTTTGAAACTTTGTAGATCTACAAACAAGAATGAAGTGGCCTCAATGGATGTAGATATTGATCATGATTCTTGAGGAAAGATAATGCCTTTGAATACTTGAATTGATCTTGAACAATACATCACAACATTAGCTCAAAACCACATGCATGATGCATCAATCCCTTGACATGATAATGGATCCTTTTTGTTGCAACAATCTTCTACAAATTTTCCCTTGAATGCCTTAGAAATGCTCTTGAATACTCTATAATGCTCTTTTGAAGTCTTAAGAAGCTTGACTCTTGATTGCTAGGTCATGTTAGGAGAAATTATGTGAAATAAGTTTGTATTTATATTGGTTTATGCCAAATTTCCCAAAATTACAACACTACAAGCCGACATAAGATCTAGGATAATAAAATACTACCAAGAATTTGATTTTAATTAGATCTTGGTTAAAGCGAGACTCATATGCCAATTGTGGTGTATGAGTCCCAGTGGCCAAAACCTGGGACACAAACTCCAATAAGTATCTTGTTTAATGTGAAGTTTGAAATTAGGTCCCAAGACCTAGGTGGGACTCATATGCCCAAGGTGGCGTATGATTCCTAGATCACCAGATCTAGAACACATGACCCAAAAAATTGAATTATGATGGTTATTTGATGAGTGTTAGGATTATCCTTTGAAAAATGCATTTAATAAGGCTTTTGGATGCAATATAGGACCAATTAGGGCATAAATAAGCCATATCTAGCAAGGAGGGCGCAAACAAGTGTGAAAATGTAAAGGGATACATTTTTCTACACTACAATTAGTATGCAATTGCATGCGATATAATATTTGTTATATTAATAGAACACATGAGCACAATGGATTCTAGTATTAGGCCTAAACTAGTGAGGATAAAGGATAGAATAATCAAAATGTGTTTGATCATTTAGCATTCGTGACTAGTGACCACTCCAGTTGGTAATAGAGTCACAACTTGCAAGGAGAAAAACACACACCTAGAATTAGATGTATATACAAATCAGTAGTGCAAATTTAGGCAAATTACAAATTCTTGCTCAATCATAGTGGATATTATGTGTATAGAAATATGTGCGCACAAATGTGATGAATGAATGAATAGAAAAAATATATGGGAATGTGTAATCATATTGATAGAAATAATGGATAAGTCTATGAAAATTTATGTAAAGAATAGGAAAATAACGTAAGACAAGAATCTCAACTTTACAAAAAATTACACAATTTTTAAGAAAAATATAAAGGCCACATATTATATTCAACAAATTCAAGACCAAATTAAACAATATCATGACAACAACAATCTTGGTCTATATCATAAATTGTTTCAACTCAAGTAGGGGAGAGGACCTAGTAGTTGAGGACCCTAACTTCGTGCTTCTCAAAATATTACATGGAAATGCCAAATCACTCCTATTTTTACAACTTACTTGGCAAGTCCCCTACTTATAACTAAGGTTTTAGGGCCACAACATCAAATATGATGTCACATTAGCATGCATTTTATTGAGGTGTTTAAAAAGTCCAAAAAAAGTTAGATCGATAGTTGTTCACTAAGTCATGTTTTATTAATGTGTTGATGTGGCATCACATCATTTGTTGCTTTTTAGATCTAAGGAATAAATTTTATTCAGTCATGGGTACTCATCATCAACACTAACAACTTGAAAGTCACAACTATTGGTGTAATATTGTTAAAAATATTGGACAATAAATCAATAAATGCTATAACTACTATTGGAACATGCTCAACTATTGGGTTATTTCTCCTATTGACTCTTTGTCACTTCTAACTTTCAACCCTATATATTATTACAATATATTTCTTGCGAGATTGCAGATTTTTCAAATCTCATTGATAGCATCTATTATTTGTAATTTTGCATTGCTCAATATATAAAAAGATATACAATTTAATAATATCTATATATCAAAAACTATCCTCAAAATAAACATAGTTAAATAAAAATTATATAATTATACAAATATCACCATTACAATGAAAGAAACCATCAAAAGAAAAAAGGACACTTTCACTTATAAAGTAACCAAGAAAGAAAAACCAAAACGAGTTGAAGTCATAAACATTTCAACATAAAAAATGATCTCCTCTTAGTCGGCATCATTAGTTAGCATTATATATACGCCTACTACCTTGGACATTTAAAACAACAAATTAAGAATAAATTTAGAAAAACATCGAGCAAACCAATTTACGAGAGGTCAAATTTTACATTTATTTATTCTAAAATACCTACATTGCAGGCTGCGACATTCATGTCATGATATAAGATTGAATTCATTTTACAGAGACAATGAGCCAACAAAAGATCCCGGAGCTGGTGGCACTGCGATCTCAACTGTTCCTTCCATCATCTGCACCGTTTTGATAGAAGGCCTTAGAGCTGGATCTTCCTGAACGCACCACAGCCCCACTAACACCATTCTCTCCAACTGCCTTGAATCGATTCTCTTACTACCTTCAGCTTCTACTTGCTGCTGCTCCACCAATTCAGAAAGTCTACCATGCTTCAAGCTTTCATAAACCCAGTCGGATCAAAGGATTTTATTTTCTGGAGCACCCAGGTCCATGGTTTTCCTGCAACAAATAATTTCCAGAAGCATCACTCCAAAGCTGTAAACATCTACTTTCACAGTAATTGGCATATTATTAATCCACTCAGGCGCAATGTAACTCTTTGTGCCCCGGGTCGCCGTGAGTGTTGCAGTCTGATCTGCCTTCAATAATTTTGCTAAGCCAAAGTCGGCTATTTTAGGACTGTAGTTTTGGTCCAGCAAAATATTTTGGGGTTTTATGTCACAATGCAGGATCTGGGTCTTGCACTCTTCGTGCAAATAGAGGAGCCCTCTTGCTGTGCCCATTGCAATCTGAACACGTATCCTCCAATCAAGGAATCTGCTATCTACGAATAGAGCAGTGTCCAGAGATCCATTGCTCATGTACTCGCAAACCAGAAGTCGGTGAGAGCCCTCGTCGCAGAAACCGTAAAGCTGAACCAGATTTTTGTGATGGGTTGTACCAATCACGCTCATCTCTGTTCTGAACTCCCTCTCCCCATCTGCTTCCTGCGTCACGTTATCAAGAAGATTTTTCACAGCAATTGCTCTCCCATCTGGTAATTCGCCTTTGTAAACTTTGCCGAAGGCACCCCTTCCTAATTCTTGCCTGAAACCAGCTGTAGCAGCCTCTATTTCTCTGTAATAGAAGGTCTTCAACCCCTCCACAACCTTACGCTGCTGTGTGATTTTCCTGTTCCCGGGGAGCTTGCTGCCACATAACCACGTCACTAAGAAGGCCGCTACAAGAAGAAATGAAGAGAAAGCCAGGAGGGTTAGGCCAATCACTACAAGCGTCTTTCCCTCTCTTTCCTTTCTTCGCTCTGGAAGCGGAGGTAAAGGAGGTTCTGCGTTGAAGTCGTCGGATACTTTCACAAAAGCTCTACTAGTAAGTTCAAAAGCTTGACGGCCATCAATCATAGGCAAAGATTTCTTCCTGCAAATTGTGATGTCATATGTGGCCACGACACACATGCAATCGTTTAAGCAGGATTGCTGGCATTCAAGTTCACTAAGAAGTGGCAATACAGCATAATCGTCAGCGTCCCCCCAGTCCGTGTTGTCGAGCCGGAACATCGTACTCTTTGTACTTGCACTGCAGCTCTGCCCTGGCGATGAGCTTCGCACGCATCCCTTAAAATGGTCTCCCTTGTCGATAAAATTAAACTGAGGAGGACAAATGCAGTCGTGCTTGAACTGGTCATTTAGTCGACAAATGCCGTTGTTTCCACACTGAACCTTGATTGCGCATGGATCTCTTGCAGGCTGCCATACAGATGACCAAGAAGAAGAATCATTGCCGTCCATGTTCCACACATACTGTGCAAAAGTTCCGTCGATTTCGAGCGTCAGTCTGCGAAGAAACCGCCCGTCTCCAGCATTGCCGTCTGTGAGCGTGGAAACCGTCATGTTGGTACTGTTTACAAAATACAAAAGCCCGCTCGGATCAAATTCCAAACTTAATCCGTCTGGGTGTTTATCAGTATTAGAAGCCCAGTACGCTCCTTGAGGATCGCCGCTCCTCTCGACAGCATAAAGGACCAAATTGCCTTCCCCTTGCATGGAAAGCTCAAATCGGCCTGCTGAGAAGTTTCTAGTTGAAGACTTGGAAAACATGTTAGAGTCGCTCTTAAGCGTCTGACCGGGAAGGAGGGTGTCTGTAGGAGAGACGAAGCTCTGCCAGATGGGTTCAGATGAGGCATTTAACAGCACAAAGTTGCCATTGTCGAGCATTGCAGCCGCGGTTACCTTGTCAGAGATGCCAGATGACCACAATATATTATTTCGATCGTCAAACAGGCTGAGGCCGCTGTCTGTAAGCTGCAAACTAGACGTGTTTTCAACAGGAATATCCTTGTTATCCTTGAGGACAGTCCAGGCTAGAGTTTTAGGAGTTATATTGTCAAACCAAACTCCTACCACGTACGGAGTTGGAGGCTGCTGATAGAATCCAAATGCAAACTGCCCATTTGGTGAAACCCATTTGGAATTTTTGGAAGGAAAAAGAGTGGAGCCAGGCGTGATATTCTGCTGCTTCCGAGCCCAAGCACAGAAGAGAAACTGAATGAAAATGAGAGAGAGTAAGTGAATAGCAGCCATGTATGGAAGGGGAGAAAGAAACGACTAAATTTGATGGAAGATTTTAACGATGTGGCACTTATATTATAACCAGGCCTAACAGACATCGTATTCCACACACAAGAAGTTTTTGCTCTAACTAGATAGGAATTGCAGTCAGTCAATGCTGGATTCTTCCGATTCCGCGTGGAAAAAACTGCAAGAAGACAGGGCGAAAGTGACCAAATAGCTGATCTTGCATTTGGGCCATTCAAGGGACAATTATTTCGAATGATTAGTATCTTAAAGTTTTGCAGTAATATAGTTAGCAAGTTAAATTCTGAAAATTGTGTTTTTATTTCAAAATTCTTGTAGAATTATTCTTATTATTTAATTAAGAGTAAAGTACAGAAAAAATTATTTTAAAGTAACAATTATTATTTATGATTTTTATGTGAAATGTATTGATAAATAGACTGGTGTCTACCCAAATTATTCGAGGTCAAAACAAAAAATTAATTATTAATACTTTTCTCACAAAAGTGGTCGGTGAGATTTCCACAAATTACGGATGATGAAAGTTCAGAAATCCTGACTGTTTAAAAAGTCTAGTCTAGTTATTATACGTACAAAACACGCAAGTGTGTATGAACGCTTTAAATACAAACAGCTGAGGTTTCAACGCGTCCATTCAAACAGCTGTATTACAATTTCCTTCAAGTCAGACGAAAACTTTTGTCAATGTCCCTGCACTAAATATGAGATGGATGTGTCCATAAGTTTTTATAGTGAAATAATAAAAATTATTAGTTTGAATATAAAGAAATGTAAACTTTTTTAAATTTTTACACTAAATATAAAATGGATGCGTCCATAAGTTTTTATGGTGAATTAATTATAAATTATTGGTTTAAATATAAAGAAAGGTAAACATATTTTTAAAAAAAATCGGATTAAAGTTTTAAATAGATTACATAAGCTGAATAACAAATATCATCAAATATCGTTTTTATTGTGATAATGGTAGTCACTTTGTATAGTATATATTTCAATAGGGTGGAGTGATTTATTATGGAAGGGTCTCTAAATTCAAGATTGAACTTGTATGTAGATGATACTCTTCATATCTCTAGAGGGACACATACACACTATCTTACATATGCATGTGTATTCCCACTAGTTGAAGGTTGCGAAGATTTGTTGATCAATCAACTATTATATGCACAAGAGAACAATGAATGTGAGGCCCTAATGGTCAATTTTTTATACCAATTGACACTCTTTCAAGTGTTAGACCTTTGATATTTATAGATTATTGACGTCCACACCATCTTTAGTGGGACTTGGTGGTGATTACCACAAGTAATCAAAACAATTGACACTAGTTGTGGGTCATGTAGATCCCAAGGTGTACCCACATAATGTTCAAACTTGAAAACAAATAGGATCAACCTTGCATCCAGTGATTCATCTTCAAAATTTAAATAGGATCAACCCCTTGGTTGTTTTGCATTACACAATGTACTTAGCACCTCTAATGATTTTAACATTTGTTTATCATGTAGTAAAACTTGTTGCAAGGTGTGTGCCCTTGGTCTCCTTGTGTTGTGTAGCGTAGTGCTTGGGTTCGTGACATGGCTTAATCGCCTCCCATGGATTCATTAATTCTAGGGGTTGTATTAGACATTAATAGGTCAATCTTTTGGTGCAATGACAATGTATAATGTAACAATTGGTATAGGAGCCCGGGTCACAAGTTCAAACCCCTCTCTTGCGTTAGGGAGGATTGTTGCAAGGTGTGCACCCTTGATCTCCTTGTGTTGTGCAACACAATGCTTGGGTTTGTGACATGGCTTAACTGCCTCTCGTAGATTCATTAACTTTGGCAATTGTATTAGGCATTAATAGGTTGATCTTTTGGTGCAACAGAAACCGTCTATGCTACAAAACCAACTCATTTGTTGCAAAAAAGTATATAGATGATTGGAATGCAAGCTTCTTATCACCCACGATTAGAGAACGACATAAGGAGTTCACAACTTGAAATTGTTGGCTTTAAATTCCTAATATTTGAAAGAATACTTCAAAATGGAAGTTGAGATGACATAAATTACCTTGTTGATAGAATATATCATTTAATATAATAATCATGCTAAAGCTACACCAAAGTTTTGCCCCATAGGAAGCCTTAACATATATAGGAATGCTTTTTATAAGTGGTAATTAACCCAAATCACCAAAGATAATTATGGAGTGAGCATCTAAAGGAAATTGATTGTGAATAGGAAAGGATGCATGCAAGCACCTATGTGAACCAATAACCTAGTCCCAAAAAAAACCCATCTAATTAGTTAGAATGTACATAACACACTTGAAATAAAATCTCATGATGATTTAGGTGGGATTTGTATTATACATTATTACAAAACATCATTTTTCTGTAAAGTAACACATATACGATAATAAATATCATAATGCATGGAAATCTCAATATGTGTTCTATAAGAACAAGTAGTGCATGCATGATTTATTATAACCTAAAAAAGTTTGACCATGTCACAATTAACCTTTAATTAATTCTTAGTTGAGGATAACTCTTAATAAAGTTTTGATAAAATTTTATTTGAGTAATATCTAAGAAATGTTTAGGACATAGTTCATGATTTTGAGATTCAATTCTCCTTCTTACAACATCTCTTTGATTAGGTAAAATTGGTGGGTTTCTTCTTTAAAAAGTTTCAATTAATTTTCTTAAAGCATCAATAAAAACCTTGTCTATATGTGGGATTCTACATGAGAATACCCATAGTGTAGTATTATTAGGATCCTCAAATTTTCACATCTCTCGATGGATTTCAATGGTGTTTTTTAATTTATCATTGGTGATTTACTTGTTTTGCTAATTATATGAGATTTTTTATTTTATTGCTTACTATAGTTGATGTAAGAACATGCATATAAACATTACTATCTTTAGTGTGTGAGGTTGATCCTATTGACTAGTATACACTAATTAGATTTAGAACAATGGGTAAGTGCACCAAGATGTGATACAAAAAGGGGGTCTTAAGATGCCACCATTTTTTTAAAAACAACAAAGTTTGATATTCGATGAGAAAATGAAGATAGTTACACTCAAAATTTGAAGATGCAACAAGAACCCGAGTTGTGACTTGCTCTGAATCTACTTTCTAAACTACTATTTTTTTTTTCAAATGGTGAAGATTAAGGGTTTCAAAAAGGGGGAGCACACAAAGTGGTCCTATTTTTTCAAAAAACATAACATAGCGTCTAGTGTGCTCCCCCTAAAAAGTCAACATGTTTTTTAGGATTTCAAAAATCGCTTTAGTGATTCAAAATTAACTAACCCCATGTACTTTATGCCATATTTTTTGGCTAATTTTTAATGAATATATGATTTTTTTACTAATTTTCGAAGTGGACACATCCTAAAAAATAGAAATTTGAGCATGCTCCCCCTAATTTTTTTGAAAACTAATCAAAAATATTTTTTTGTCATTATGTGTAGAATGGAGTCTAGTTTCTAGAAAAGTAATTTTTTTCAAAATTCAATGAATGAGTAAAACACTATAACCAAAATACCACATGTTGGTTTTTGAAAAAAAATGAACACATTAACAAAATAAATTAAAGATGAAAAACTTAACATAATCAAAACGTGAAAAAAAATGGTTATATAGATAAGAGAGAGTTTAATGTCATCGTGGTATTTTTATAAATTTTCATTGAAACATGCATGCAAACCTAATGGAGAGCACAACCAAAAATGTGTGAATTTTTTTTGCCTTTCCAAAAAAATACCTCTTTGACATGAAATTGTTATCCTAAAGGAAAATCCAACCCAAAGGGTTGGTATTTACCAATGTAAAACATGGAAAGAACTAAATTTGGTGCTAGCTAAATGAAAATACACTTTTAGAATGGTAGAGACAATTATGTTTCTCTTTCTATCTCTTTGTCCCACTTTGATTAAGGCTTAGAGTTTAGGGTTTACAATTGAAGATGGATAGTTGAGGTTTTACCTTTCAATCCCTCTCTACCTCCTTTCCTCTCTATCGATACTTCACTTTCTCTCTCCCTCTCTTCTCTCTCTCACCCCTCTCTCCCCTCTCTAGGTCTCATCCACCGTCTCTCCCTCTCTACCTTGCCTTCCCTCCTTACCTCCATCCCTATCCCTACCTCTCTACATCTATCTTCTTCTCTCTCCCTCTATTATCGTTTCTTTCCCATATCTCTCCATTCTCTCGATCACTACCTCTCCCTTGCATCCTCTCTCTCTCTCTCCCCCTCTCTAGGTCTCTCCCTCCTTCCCTTTTTACCTCTCTACCTCTCCCTCCTTGTATTATTACCCACCTCTCTCCCCCCTCTATCTCTCTCACCTCTATCTCTCCCCATATGTCTCTCACCCCTCTCTCCCTAGGTTGTAGGTCTCTCACCTCTATATCTCTCCCCTCTCTAGTTATTTCCATCCCTCTCCACCTCTCTCCCTCCCTCCTTACCCCTCTTTCCCTCTTTATGAACTTCTCTCTCATTTTCTTCTCTCTCCCCTCTCTAAGTCTCTTAGTCACTCCTTGTCTACCTCTCCATCTCTCCTTAGCCCTCTCTTTCTCTTCATTCTTCTATCTACCTCCCCTCTCTAGGTCATCACCCGCCTCATCCTTCCCTAGGTCTCTCACTCCCTCCATGTCTACTTTTCTCTCCATCCCTTGCTACTTCTCTCTCTCTCTCTCTCTCTCTCTCTCTCTCTCTCTCTCTCTCTCTTTGTTATTTTATCTCTCCTCTTCTCCCTCCCTCCCCTCTCTAGGACGCCCCTTCCCTTTCTTCCTCTCCATGTATCTATCTCCCCCTCTATCCTTAAATCCCCATTTCACCTCTCTTCCCCTCTCTCCTCTTTCCCTAGCTCTCTCACTCCCTCCACATCTACCTCTCCCTCCATATCTTCTTACTCATATCTCTCTCTGATGATGCATTCACATTGTAACTATGTGGATCACAAGAACTACACTCTAAAGGATGCGAGGAATGTTCACGTTGATTTGTGATGTTGTTACTAGAGAATGTTCCATGGTGATTAGATGGGGCCAAAATTTTCTATTTAGTGTGCAAAACAACTAGCCTTGAGTGAATCTTAATTAAACTTGGACTTAAATTTTCACATTCTTTGGAAGGAAAATGAGATTCACACCTTTCAAGATCTTTCTCACTATAAAAATATGGCATATTGGTAGCATCTAAATTATCATAGGAGCAATAGTTGCTCTTTTTAAAAGCATAGTGGTTGTTAATATCTTGAATGGGAGGTAGATACTTTTGACCTTTAGACTTCAATCTATCTATATGATTGTATTCATTTATAGTTTCTCCATTCTTGAGACATCCTCTCTTACATGTGTAACCTTCCTTTTTTTATGTAGATAAACCTTCCTACAACTGAATATGATTATCAAGTTGCCTATTGAGTTTAGAATTTCATTAATGCATTTCTTCATCAAAGTGCCCTGGTTGATTTCTTCAATAGATATAAATCTTGGTGAACTTTTTTCCTGCATGTTAAGCTTTGCATGCTTGGTTACACACTTCATAGCTCATCCACCTTGTTCACATGGTCTGGTCGAGATGGTCACTTGAGTCTCTGAAGCTATCAGAAGGGACATTTCTTATGTTGATCTTTCCAGGTGATGCACTTGAATAGCTAGATATTCTAGCATTAATATCATAAGAGACATTAATTTGCAGATGGGATATATGACTTTATATTTAAGATTACATTTCAAGCACTTCACATGGAATTTCCTATGGTGGAACCTCATCACTTATAATTTGTTAAAAAAACTCTTTGTAATCATGTGCAAACAAGTTCTTGTTTCCCGATTTACCCAAGTTTGGTCCACAAGACCTTCCATTCTTGTAGAGAAGATGAGAGTTTCCACTGTAACATGGCTTGTGGGTAAAAGTGCCAAGTTGTGTCAGACTTTCAACCAACTTATTAGCACAACTCAAATTTTAGTATTTCTATCTAAAAATTAATTTTAGTAAAAAAATAAATTAACTTGTTGAAATTTACCTGAGAATCAATGCCCAACTTTTCATTCAAAAAATATTCTATCATAACCATCCCCTTTGTAGCTGATGTATAATGTGTAGCTACATCTTGAGTACTCTTAGGATCATACGTGCAAATAGTATCATACTTGATTGACAAAAATAGGCACCAATGGATAGGGAGCCTCCTACATTTGGTTTCCAAGGGTTGGTTGGTTCGTGGGTCAATGAAGAGGGTGCACAAGTTAGATTTGTTAATTTCCTTTTCTTTGCTTGCTCATAGGATAGTTTATTTGCATTAATTTATTTTTGTTCTTCCCTCTTATTGGACTAAAAATTAATTTGAGTACTCATTGATCCTACACAAGACATGATAGATTGCAAGGAAGGATTCAACAAGGCTTGTCCTATGAGGGTTTGCTACAACATGATCTTTCATCCTTGTAATTTCAATTCCTCAAGCTATTTTTTATTATCTTTTATTTTCCCTAGTATGTTTTCTTGTGTTCCTAGGGAACGTTTAGGAATTGATTGAGGTGTTTGTTGTGGTTCTTGTTCAGGAGGTCCTTCATGAGGAGGTGATGGCGAATTTTCAACATTTGGGGGTGGAATATCATTTACTAGAAATTAAAACAAATTTTAATAAAAAACATAATTCAATCTACAATTTAATCAAAATTTAGAACTAAAAAAGTTGAGATACTTACCTCTTTGACCTCCTCGGTGTCTTGGCATAATCTGGATGAAGATTTCACAACCTCAAGGTGAAAAAATGGCAATGTATTTTGGTGAGTGCAGGTTGAGGAGAATAAAATAGCAAGTCGCAGGTTGAAGAGCAGAAAAATGACAAGAACGTTTTTTTTTTTGTTTTTATAACATCATTCACATTTGGCGAACACCAAATTTGGTTTGGAATGACCAAGCCTCAGTCTTGGTCATCCAAACCATTTGGTGAGTGCCAAATTTAATGCTTTCAAAATGCTCATTTTAGGCATAAAAAAGAAAGTGGCATCTTTTTTGTCAAATATTTTTGTATATACCCCAATATTTTTTTTACCATCGACATTAGATGATCTTAGATTGAGGATCTTCATATCGTCTCCAAAATTAAGTTTTTTTTGTCATTTCAGTAAATAATTGGCAACTTGGACTATTTCATTTAATCTTTCAAAAAATGTTTTCCATGTTTTATTAACAATTCTTCTACAAGTGAATTTGAGAGTTTTATTGGCTATTGGTTCTTAAATATTTTCATCAATTTCAATTAGATACTTCATTTTTTTATGAATTATTCTAGGTGTTTTACCAATGATACCTGGGCTACATCTAATCCTATATACATTTGTTTGCAACAAATGCCTCAAAGTTGCACTACATAATAAACATATGCTAAAATCATTGGGTTGCTAGGTACATGTAATGTAAAACAATCAAGGGGGTGATAATATTTAAATATTAAAGATAAATGACTAGATGTGAGGATGCTTTTATTTCCTATTGAGTTCAAATGTTATGTAGGCACACCTTGGGATCTTCATGACCCACAAATAGTGCCAAGCGTTTCAATTACTTGTGGCAATCACCACCAACTCCTACTAAAGATGGTGAGGACTTTGTCGATTCTTAAATCCAAAAGGTTTAACACTTGAAAGAGTGTCAACTAGGATCAATAAACATTGATCATTAGGGTCTCACATTCATTGATCTCTTATGTGTACAACATTTGATTGATCAACACACCTTCTGAACTTTTTCTCAAACTTCAATTAGTGGCAATAAACATGCATGCAATATAGTGCATAAATATCCCTCTAGAGGAAAATAGACTATCATTTATTACAATATCAATCTTGAATTTATAGACAATTCCATCAATAAAAGACTCCACCATATTGAAATATACACTATACAAAATGACTACCATTATATTTTGTGATATTATTTGATAAAATTTATTATCTAATTTATATACTCTCTTTAAAATTTTAATCCAATTTTAAAATATAAAAATGTTTGCATTTCTTTCTATTCTTACTAATAATTTATAATTACATTCATTGCAAATTAAGTGTGATTGCTAGTTTGACTTGAGAGTTGGAATAGGTCCTTCGTACGAATCCTCACATTGGCTCAGCGTGAACACTAAAAGAAACTATAGGTACTGTATTCATTGGCAACGCGACATTGTCAATTGGAAGGCAATTGTCATACGACTGTTTGAATGGATCGCAGCCATTGAAAATGCTCTCCAGCTCTGTCTGAGTAAAGTAAATTGCAATACAGCTGTTTGAATGGACCCCATGGAACCTCAGCCATTGAAAATGCTCTGCGAGTGGGGGAAGTCTTACTGGCTGCTATCTTCATGACTTTGAGAACAGTATTTAATGATTAATTTTTTGTTTGACCTCAAATAAATTGCCTAAACACCAGTCTATCTATCAATTCATTTCACATAAAAATGATAAATAATGAACTGTACTTTAAAATAATTTGATCTTTAATTTAGTCCTAATTAAATAATAAGAATATTTTTACAGAGATTTTGAAATAAAAACACATTTTCAGGATTTAACTTGTTAACTATATTGCTACAAAAAAAATTAAGATTCTTATGATTCAAAATAGCTGTACTTTGAATGGCTCGAATGCAAGATCAGTCATTTGAGCACTTTCGTTCAGCCTTCTTGAAGTTTTTTCCACGCGGATTCAGAAGAATCCAGCATTGACTGACTGCAATAATGCAATTCTCACCTAGCGAAATTTTTTCTTGTGGGTTGAATACAATGTTTGATAGGTCTAGTTATAATATAGGTGTCACATCGAGAAAATCTCTTCTGCAGTTTTTCCACGTGAAATGGGAAGAATCCAAAATTGACTTACTACAATTCCCATCTATCTAGAGCAAAATTTTCTTGTGTTGAATACATTGCTTGTTAGGCCTTGTTATAATACAGGTACCACATCCTTAGACTCAGATTCCATCAAATTTGGTAGTTTCTCTCGCTCCCTTCCATCAATGGTTGGTATTCAGATATTCTCTCATTTTAATTTTCTTTCAGATTCTCTTTTGTGCTTCGGCTCAGAAGCAGCATAATATCACGCTTGGCTCTATTCTTAGTCCTTTTCAAAATTCTAAATGGGTTTCACCTGTGAAAATTCCTATTGCAGTCACTGATTATTAATCTCTTATCTTAAAAGATTATTTAACTGCTGAAAACTAATTCACAACTAATATCGAAAAATAACACAACTGCAACTTCACTAATAAAAATACGGAAAGAAATGCGTAACACAATGAACACAATATTTTCGGAAAAATTGTCCCTCGAAAAATCCCTAAGGGAAAACCAGTTCTACAAATGAGAAATTATATTAATTTCAGCAAATTAAGAGATACAAGGATTCCTTGCCTCTTACTGGCAGAACTCCGACAATCTCCCAACTTCCCACTGATATTCCTCCGCTGCTATCTCCAACGCTATCACTGCGCCCTTGCTAACACTGCAAGACTGTTTGCTATCACTGCAAACTCACAAACTCATTTGCTAGCACTGCAAATGCTTCTACAAACTTCTATATTCTCCATATGCCCAATGACCCCTTTTTATACTCCTCTCATTGGAAAACCAACGGCCAAGATCGATTCTCAATCAACGGCTAAGATAAATAACAACTTACCAACCACAACAAATTTGATTGCAAGGTGTCACTAAAAGAAATCAATAATTAAATAATAATTATCGCATCTCAAAAATAAAATAACTATTATCTAATCCTAGCAAATGAACGAACAACTGTCCAAGCTAACAAACTAACATCACCAAATAGGCAGTTTGCTTTTGGATTCTATCCGCAGGCTCCAAATCTTTACGTGGTAGGAGTTTGGTTTGACAAAGTAACTCCTAAAACTCTAGCATGGACTGTCCTTAAGGAGAACAAGGATATTCCTGTTGAAAAGACGTCTAATTTGCAGCTTACAGACAGCGGCCTCAAGCTTTCCGACGATCGAAATAATTCATTGTGGTCATCTGAGTACTCTGACAAGGTAGCCGCGGCTGCAATGCTCGACAATGACAACTTTGTGCTGTTAAATGCTTCATTTGAACCCATCTGGCAGAGCTTTGACTATCCTACGGACACCTTCCTGCCCGGTCAGACGCTCAAGGCCAACTCTAACCTGTTTTCCAAGGCTTCAACTACTAACTTCTCAGCAGGCCGATTTGAGCTTTCCATGCAAGGGGACAGCAATTTGATCCTTTATGTTGCCGAGCGGAGGGGCGACCCTCAAGACGCGTACTGGGCTACTAATACTGATGGTCTCCAAGATGGATTAAGCTTGGAATTTGACCCGAGCGGTGCGTTGTATTTTGTAAACAGTACCAACATGACGGTTTACACGGTCCCTGAAATCATGGCTGGAGAAGTGCGGTTTCTTCGCAGAGTGACGCTCGAAATCGACGGAACTTTTGCACAGTATGTGTGGAACAGTAGCAATGCTTCTTGGTCATCTGTATGGCATCCAGTGAGTAACCCATGCAAAGTCAGGGGTCAGTGTGGACTCAACGGTATTTGTCAGCTAAACAGCCAGAATAAGCCCGACTGCACTTGTCCTCCTCACTTTAATTTTATCGACAAGCAAGACCATTTTTAAGGGATGCATGCGAAGCTCATCGCCAGGGCAGAGCTGCAGCGCAAGTAGCACCATGTCACGGCTTGACAACACGGACTGGTCGAGTAGCAAAGGCTATTCATTGCAGGATCTTAGTATAACTGAATGTCAGCAGGCCTGCAAAAACGATTGCTTCTGTGTCGTCGTCACATATGACGGCACGGTTTGCCGGAAGAAACGGATGCCTCTGTTCGACGGCCGTAAAGGCAATGATATAGCAACTGTAGCTTTTGTCAAAGAATCTGACGACATCAACACGCCGCCTCCCTTATTCCCTCCTCTTCCAGAACAAAGAAAGGCAAGGGAGAGAAAGTCCCTTGTAGCCATTGGCATAAGCCTCCTGGCTTTCTCTTCATCTCTTCTTGTGGCTGCCTTCTTGGTGTGTTTGTGTGGCAGCAAGCTCCACAAGATGAGAAAGGTTTCACAGCAGCCTATAGTTGTGGAGGGGTTGAAGGCCTTTTGTTATAAAGAAATAGAGACTGCTACAGCAGGTTTTAAAGAAGAAATAGGAAGGGGCGCCTTCGGTAAAGTTTACAAGGGGAGCTTAAGGGATGGAAGAGCAATTGCTGTGAAAACTCTTGATAAATCGGTGCAAGAGCAACATGGAGAGCGGGAGTTCAGAACAGAGATGACCGCGATTGGTTCAAGCTATCATAAAAATCTGGTTCAATTGTACGGTTTCTGTGATGAGGGCACCCACCGGCTTCTGGTGTACGAGTACATGAGCAATGGATCTTTGGACACCGCTCTATTTGTAGATAGCGGCTTTCTTGATTGGAGGGTGCGTGTTCAGATTGCAATGGGCACAGCAAGAGGGCTTCTCTACTTGCACGAAGAGTGTAGGACCCAGATCCTGCATTGTGACATAAAGCCTCAAAATATTCTGCTGGATCAAAACCACAGTCCTAAAATATCCGACTTTGGCTTGGCGAAATTGTTGAGGGCAGAACAGACTCGGACAATCACTGGAACGCGGGGCACAAAGGGTTATATTGCACCTGAGTGGATTAATAATATGCCAATTACTGCAAAAGTAGATGTTTACAGCTTTGGAGTGATGCTGCTCGAAATTATTTGTTGCAGGAAAACCATGGACTTAGATTCCCCGGAAAATGAAATCTTTTTGTGCGAGTGGGTCTATGAATGCTTGAAGCGCGGTACACTTGGTAAGCTGGTGGAGCAGCAGCAGGTGGAAGGCGAAGGTATGAGAATCGAGTCGAGGCAGTTGGAGAGAATGGTATTGGTGGGTCTGTGGTGCATTCAAGAAGATCCAGCTCTCAGGCCATCTATGAAAAAGGTAGTTCAGATGATGGAAGGAACAGTTGAGATTGCAGTGCCTCCGCCTCCAGGATCTTTTGTTGGTTCATTATGCGTGTAAAATATAAATACCCATATGTGTAATTGTCTTAAACTAATAGTAACGCTATGTTATCCTGACTCTAGATAGGAAGGGCAATGGATTTAGTAACATATCTTCATACCATTTCTTAATTAGTGTAGGATTGTGGTCTGGTTGGTAGCCTCCTTTCGAGAGAAAGAACGATTTAAATCACTTGCTTGACGGCAATATAGTAATGGAGGTGTATATTGTCTTCTTAAAGGTTATTTTCGGAGATAAAGCATATGGTTTGTTTGATCTTTAAAGGGATAAAATTAGTATCGTACTATACGAGGTATGCACAATGACCTCAATTTGTATCGGTGAAAATTGCACAGGCAAGGCCTTTTTATCATTATGTCTTCGGCCCATTTTTATTAGACTAGTTTTTATGAAAGTGTGTAAATAATATATTTTTGAATTAAGGATGCCCACATAATTTTAACTCTTATTTGTTTTTATTAGTATAGTATTTTAAGTATTGGGTTTTATTTGTAGTGTTTTTTTAAAAATAACTAATATTTTTAGTTGTATATTTTTGTAAAAAAATATTGGAATTTAATTTGAAAACTTTGTAAATTTATCTAAGTCTATTTATTTTTGTAATTTTATCTAAGGATCTTGTTTTTGTCCCTCACAGGTGTTGAAGTATTCAAAATCTTAAAATTTTCTAATTGTGAAGGTCTTCGCTCCTTTTTCTTTTTATTTCCTTTTGTTGTTTTCATTCAATTTCCTATTTGTTTTCAAATTCAGAAAGTTCACAAGTTCATAAACTCTTTGAAACCTTGAAAATAAAAATTGTAAAAATGTTAAGGTTTAAGGTGTCAAAAAGTTTGCAAGTTTGAAAACTTGTTGAAAGATTGACGAGGTTCAAAATGTCGACGATCTTGTTAGCGTGCAAAGTCATTGAAAGTGCAACTAAGAGAAAAAGTGAAGAGGAAAGTGACTAAAGAAGGAATACATTCACTCTTTTAGAAATTTTGTTAGTTCACAAACTCCTTGAAAGGTTGAAAAGCCAATGTAAAGACTTGAAAATATTGTTGACTTCAGAAAAAGGGTTGGTAATTGTTGTTTCCAACAAATTTTTTGCAAGTGTTGAGAAAATGTTAAGGTTTTAAACTTTGAAGGTCTAGTTTTTAGGAAGGTAGTGGGTATTTGAAGCATATGAAAGCCAAAAGATTGTAATGAGTGTCTAAAGTTAAAATTCTGTAGGATTATCTATATATCTTGAGGAAAAGTTGTAATATTTGGTTAAGGTTTCCTCTTTTACATTTATTGATATGAATGTAATACTTGAATTGAGAAATTTAATATCTGTAATGATGGAAAATGCCCCCCTAACATGGCCTTGATTTAGTGTTGCAATGTGTCTTAACATATTCACATTAGGTCTTGGGCCCTTGTGGACTAAATGAGCTTATTGATGCCTATTTGGAGTGTTGTAAAGTGTTGTAACATACTTTCACACTTTTCTAAGGTTTTATTAAATAATTAGGTTTATTTATGCTTTAATTGGCCTGATTTTACACCCACAAGCCTCATTTAAGGCATCTTTTCGAGGATGATCCTGACAAAAATCAACATCCAATCATAATTCAGGTGTTTTCAAGTTGTGTCACCAAGATTTGGTGGTTTGGGACTCATTCGCCACCTTGGGCGTATGAGTCCCACCTAGGGTTTTGGGTTCAGATCCTAGTTTCACACCTTTCTAAGCATTTTTGAATTTGGTCACATAAATTATGCCTAATGAAACTCATTCACCAACTTGGGTGTATGAGTCCCGTGTGGCCCAAAATTAAAATTAATTCAAATTCTTGACTAGATTTTATCCTCCTAGATCTGATGTCAGCTTGTAGTGTTGTAATTTTAGGAATTTTTGCATAATTAAGTATAAATACAAGTTTCTTTCACTCATTTTCACCCCAAGCATTCAAGTATTCATCCTTATAGCAATTTTTAGTTCACAAGAGCATTCAAGAAAATTCAAGGGTAGATTATCAAGCATTTTAGAGCTTTATTCAAGCATCAAGCATCATGTCAAAGATTTCATGAATCATATTTTGTTTTGGAGATAACAATTGTGATGTAGGGTTTTATGATTCAAGCTAGCATTTCATTCAAGATTTATCACATTCAAGCAAGAGTCAAGATATACATCCATTGGATCCATCTCATACATGTTTGCACCCTCTTATTGCTAGGGTTTGGTGAGTTGTAACATCATATTTTGTTCATTCATCATTCATCATTCTCCATTCCTATTTCATTTCATTTCAAGATTTGATTACCAAAAAGGGGTTTGACCAAGGCAAACCCTTATCCACTAACAAAACAACATTTTCCCCTCTCTTTAGTGTGTGATTTCCAGGTTTAGATTGAAGACATGTTGAGGAGAAAGCTTCGTGAAAGTTGTCAAAGTGCCTAAAGTTGTCAAAGTTGTCACCTTGCATTGGAGATACTTGGAAGACTTCTACAGGTTGCAAATCGGGGTTTCGAATTTGGAAATTAATTGGGAGGCACAAAGTAGACCTTGAAGACTAGATTCAGACCTTGAAGTTTCAGAAAACCCTAACTGAAATGATTCACCAGTTCTAGTGTATGAATCCCAATTTAGGTCAAAATTCATGTTTTAACATATTCAAATACCCATTTGCCAGATTCCTGTTTCTGCATAGAAACCCAAATTTGGGATTGATTCTCCCAATTTGGCATATGAGTCCCACTCAGCATTATAGTCACCATTTTTAGTATTCCAAAGCTCCATTTAATCATCTTTAGGTTTCTAGGTGCACACATTTCATCTTACAACTTTTGGTTTTGATTTTCATGTATTTCTAGGTCATTTAGTGAAAGATTGCATTAAATTAGGGGTAAACATTTTAGTTTACATTGCATTTGTCTTTCCAAGTTTGAACTTGGTGGTGAACCCCTCATTAGTTTACAATCAACTTCTGGGATAGCCCTATTGCAAGATATCTTTCTCTTTTTCATTGAGATCTCTAGGGTTATCCTTGAATGAAATAATTGGAAAGTGGGTATGCTCTATGTTCTAAACCATATTAAAGCACTCTACACCATTTTCCATTGTTTCATTTTGGTGAACCTGCATTTAGAACGTCATAATTATGATTTGGAGTGCATCATCATCCTAGATCTTGCTTGCATTAACATTGCATTAATTAATTGGCACTCTAGGGTTTCTAATTCTTGTATTAGTGAAAGTGTATATAGCTTGAATTTTTGCATCTCAAATCATTGAAATTCATACAAAATCTACATTTGCACTTAGGTTACAGATCATACAACATAAAAAGCATAAAAATCAATTGAATTTTTTTGAAATTTTTGAAAAAAACCCCCACTAGGACTCATACGCCCCTCTGGGTGAATCAATCCCAGTGCAGATTCTACATAGCATTTTCCAAAATTTAAAGCATTATTTTCGAGCTTCTATTTTAGTTTACGAAATTTCTATTATAGTCATTTAATTGCTCTTAGCTTATATTGCATTTACATTTACCTTACATTTAGTAGCCCTTGCACGAGTATTTGGTATCCTATTGCTAATACTATAATGAGATGAAGTTCAAGACTCATGTCATCCCACGATAGCACAATCATCATGGATCTTGGGTTATCTAGCTCTTTCACTCCTCGTATTGACACTAGTACACTAGGTATGGACCATACCTTGAACAACTCTTTACCTTCAAGTAGCGTGATGCATGTTGAAACAATGGTTGCTAGTGTTTTGCAAGAAAACATAATTCAAATCCATGAAGACTTAGCCAACCTACAACATCAAGTGCAAAATGACAATATTTCAACTATCGCCATCCATACTATAGGTAACATTCATTGCATGCTTGAAAATGAAGATGGACTTGACCTTGTGAAAAACATAGTTCAAATCTTTGGGAAACACCTCACCTCAACCACTAGTTGTCCTTTACCTACAAGAAATTTCATGAGCCAAGGAGGAATTCAAATTCCTCCTCCCACAACAATTGCCTCAATCCCTACCTATACCAACCCTCAAGTCATAACAACAATGCAACCAACTAGTAATGTGATTCCTTCCTTGGGTATTTTCGCTAGCATCTCTAGTACCTTGGTGGCATCACAAGTCATATCTCCTACCACCTTACCACCTATAAGCATTCCATTCACTTGTCCTTCAAACACATACACACCGTCACCTTTTTCACCTCCCTCTCATAATAAAAGCAATGACCCTCTCATAAATCAACTCTTCCAAAGCATTTCATCCCTTCAAAAAAAATTCCACCATCAACCAAAATCAAAATGGCCCACCTACATATTATGTCAAAAGCAGCTCATTGTCCATGGAGATATTGTAAACACCAATGCCACAAGGTGTAGAGGTTTCTAGATTCGAGAAATATGGAGGAAAGGGAGATCTTTCTAACCATGTTAATGCTTATACTGCCTTATGTAGTGAATTTTTCCTTGATGATAAAATCTTGGATAAGCTTTTCCCTAGGTCCTTAAAAGATACTACCTCAGAATGGTTCTCTTCATTATCAAACAACTCAATTCATTCATTCAATGAACCTGTTGAGGCATTTGTCAACCATTTCCAAGTGCATATGACTCCTATGATGACCTTGGCCGATTTGATGAGATGTAAGTGTAAGTGTGAATAAGGTGTAAAGTAATAAAACACTTCTTAATGAAACATTGCATCAAAGATCAAGCTAATAATCAATTGAAAGCGTCTCATTGTCTCCTATCTTTAAAGATTTATTAAGCTATGTGCTCTCAGATTTAAATAACACTATAACTATTAAAATGACAATCTAAAGAACAAAATGATGTTGATGCAAATGATATGAAGCTAATATGATAGAGACTAGATGATAAAAGAAACTAAGATGACATGAATTGATATAAAAACTGATAAATGCAGCTACAGGAGGTAGCCATGATTGTGAAAGCTTGAATGTTGGATGCTGGATGCTTGGATGCTTGATGCTTGATGCTTGATAAATTCTTGCAGAGTAAACTTGATAACTTGGGATCCTTTTCTTGTTTCAATGAAGCTTTATTTATAGATTTCTTGGCTGTAGAAATGCATAGGGATGGCAAAGAGAGGCTTGGATTCAATCTGGAGGATTGAATGGTGAAATATGGAGGAGATTGAGAGAATTTTGGAGATTGTCTCTACCCATGAAAACACCAGGCAAGAGAAGAGGAAAGATTGATGGAGGAGGATTGAGAGATAAATTTGTAATTTGTCTCCAATTCTTCCCATGAAGTTTCAATCAATTAATTTTGACATAAATTAGACATAGGATATCTAATTTGATTTGAGGAAATATAGAGGAATATTCCTTATGCCTTTATTTAAATATTTTTGATTTATTTAAATTAGCAAAAGAAGGATAAATAATTTAATAAAACAAACTATAGAAGTTGTTTATTAAATTAAACAAAAGAATATGGTAATTAATCAATAAAGTGTTTAATCTTTATTTAATTAATTTAAGATTGATGTGATAGAATAAAATAGGGAAATGATAATTAAATCAAACAAACTATTTAATTTTGTTTATTTAATTAAGATGAGATTGGAAGAATTTAAATGTGACGTGAATGTGAACTATATAAATAAATATTTCTATTTATTCAATAATAGAGGAAATTAGGATAATTAATCAAATAATTTGTATTTAATTAATCAGAATTCTCCAGACCAATTTTAGGTGTATACATTTTGCCCCTCTTTTAAGTGGTGTGTTTACGCATTGCTTCAAAGAAAATTTTGTTGCTACTGCCAAGATCAATGATCAAAATTTAGTGTGCCCCAAACAATGATCAAAATTTAGTGTGCCCCAGACATGCCCCAGATATTGATTTTCAGATGATTACCGATAATATGCCCCCTTGGGAGATAAATTAATGATTTGATGATTTTTTAGAATTTTAGAATTTTCATGATGATTTGATGAAGAAAATATAGCCCGCAGATGACCTTCAATTAATTCCATGAATAAAATTAATCAAAATTATTGACAAACCCACAAAAACACCCTTTTCAAAAGTTATATAAGATTTAAAAGGTCATTTTCAAAGTCATTTGCACTTTGCGACTTTCAACCTCCAGTGATAGAGACTTTTGAGCCAACTGGAGCAAGATGCCTATCCCCTACCACACTCATCATTTTGAGCGTGTGCGACGTCACCAACGGCCGACCGCCTACGAACCTCCGGTATGTACCCATAATCCACCTCATTTTTCATGTTTTTTTGTTTTTTATACATTTTAATGCTTTCCACGTGTTTTACTTAGTTTTAGTGCATCCAAGTCGCGCTGTAATGCTTTACACTCCAGTGTAGTGCTTCCATTAGCTATATTAGCGCTTGCATTATTTTCTCTAGCGCTTCCTTAGGATAGTGTAGCGCTTTCATGATTTAGCGCTTAGGTAGTTAGTTTTAGCACATCAATGCCAAATTTTAGCGCCTAGAATGTTCTAACGCTTTGATTTGGAAAAATAGCGCATCTATGGTCTGTTATAGCACTTTGGTAAAGCGACGCTTTGATGGACTGTTTTAGCGCATCGATGCATTAAAACAACGCTTAGGGTGAAGTAGTGCTCTGGATGCCTGTTATAGCACATTAGAGTGCTGAAATAGCACTTCGGATAAAATAGCGCTTTGGTTGCCTATTTTAACGCGTCCGATTGATAAAGTAGCACTTTTGAGATTTAGCGCTTTGGGTGCCTATTTTAGTGCATCCATGTCAGAATTACAAATTTTGACTTAGTTAACTTTGATTTCGTCAATTTCGATCATGTCCATTCTTCGGATTGGTATGATTGATAATCCAAATTCCTGATGTTGGATTCTGTTTGATTTAAATAAGACTTACTCTCATGATAGGCGAGAAGAAATCCTATTTGTGATGATCCTCATGATAGGTGAGGAAATGATTCAATATCTGATAAACCTCATGATAGGTGAGATTAGATAATGTTTGATGAACCTCATGATAGGTGAGGTTTGTTGATGTTTGTTCTTGAATTTTGATCAAAAATTCATACCAAAGTTTGATTAGACCTGATAGTAGAATGACCTTTGATTTCTTGACATAGTGCACTAATTGTAATTTTTCATTGTGATAGGAGGATCTGGGTACTCTCTAGATGCGAGAGTGGTTTCCCTGGACCACCGATTTGATTCCTCGTTTGACACTAGATGAGATTTAGGTCATAGGTCGATGTGGCCTTACAAGTTTACTTGACATGCCCCAGATTAGGATTAATTGGGGTCTCCTTGCCGCTTTGGCTGAGAGGTGGCACAGTGACCATAACACCTTTCATTTACCTACTAGTGAGATGACAATCACACCCGAGGATGTGTGGTGGATTCTGCGGATTCCATTCATGGGCGAGATTGTGGTTTATGATTCTCATGAGACTGGCGGGAGAGATGCTCTCCGCAAAGTGTTTCAGGATCAACACATTGCAGATCCAAGTGTCCGATGGTGGAGGATTGCTGATGCATACGCTTCACTACCAACAGTGCTTGCTGGATTCATTGGAGGTTTCCTTTGCCCTGATCGTTGGTCAAATGGATTCTCTGTGGGTTGGGGCCGGATTCTAGAGAGCATGGTCGTACATGGTACGAGATACATGTGGGGGATGTGTATGCTGGCACATCTCTACCACGAGCTTCATTCAGTGATGTATTTGGGGGCACAAAGTTTATCAGTAGGGATGACCCTGTTACAAGTGTGGGCATGGGAGCATTTTTCCATTGCTCGACCATTTCCAATTTTGGATAGACTGGTAGGCACACTGTATGTGTTTCGGTATAGAGGTAGACTTACCCAGGCTCAGATGGGTAAGTTGGAGCATTGGAGATGAGTTTTTGATGATACAAACAGTGTTGTTTGGCAGCTGTACTTAAACTGCAAGCAGTGGGACGAGGATGATGCCATGCTTGGTTACCTTTGTGATTCGATGTACCTGATTAGTAGGACACCTTTTATCTTGGAGAGATTTTTGTTATGATGGGTGTATAGATAGTATGACATCGTTTAGTGTATGCCACAGGGAGTAGCCCACTATGCCCGGTGATGGAGTGATGTACCTGATTAGGGGCCATGCCTATCATATGAGACCATAGTAGAGGGATATAGGGCTCTACAGCCATCTGCCTGGGATATGCGTAGGGATATTATTGAGGCACCTGTGACAGAGGAGTATGCTGCATTTTTGGCATTGACTCCACACCCTCACATCACGATTCCAGATAAGCCAACACTGTTACTCATTGAGGAGGATGCTGCCTAGGGTTCAGAGGATAGTGGGGGTGATACTCCATCAGGTAGTAGTACTGAGAGTGGCAGTGATGAAAATAGCAGTGGGGATGACAAAGATGGTGGAGGTGTAGGTGGCAGAGGGGCTGGACCAGTCAGTGTTGGTCCTTCATCCAGTAGGCCTTACAAGAGGTGAGTAGTGGTAGTACCATTAGTTGATTACCAGAGATAGATTGCAGGTCTTCAGACATAGGTACAGACGTTGCAGGGATAGTTGCTACAGGCCCGGGGTTTGCTGGTTTAGATGCAGACTTAGATGAAGACCCAGGCTCAGGCCCATGCATAGGCACTAGTGTAGGTACAAGGACAGTTGGCCACTGTTCAGACTCAGGTTGCCACCTTGATAGTTGAGCGAGACAGTGCCCGATAGATTTTCGAGAGGGCACAAGAGATGGTCGAGACACTCTAGAGAGTAGCTGACGATACCTTTATGGCAGATTATATGAGAGAGGTTCTATGGGCTGGCCATGAGGCAGAGTTTTACCGGGGTAGATACCATGATTTAGTGCCTGCCGAGCGTAGAGTCAGCTATGCCCCATCGAGATCTAGTCGAACTCGCACCTAGACAGTCAGTGAGGGTGTGACACAACCTCCTTGAGGAGATCCCAGAGATCTTGGTCCTTCCAGGGGTGGTACTGGTCCTATTGGGCCCACACACTTCAGCAGTAGCAGATCATAGATGCTATATTATGATTCTTTTTGAGATATGATGTATACTCCGATTTAGCTTATTTTTGATGATGTATCTTTTCTTATCTCCATACTTCATTGTATACTTGACATTGATGATATATATACGAGATGCAGTTGATTTGATCTTATGATGGTTCATGATTCTATGTGATGGATGCATGTACAAAATATATGATGTATGAATGTATGGTGTAATGTTTCTATAATGAATGCTTTTATTTCTTGTAATGATTCTATGATGAATGCATTTTTTATTTTTATTTTTTTCTGTAATGATTCTACGATGTATGGATAATAATGACATGACTCGTATTTATTGTATGTTGATGATAATAATAATAAATGATGATGATGCTTTAAATGATGAATGCAAAATGTGATGACATTGTATGGATGTATGGTAAAATGAACATGATGTATTTATTTACGATTTGATGTGAAAAACAATGGTACGATTAAATTTTATTTGATGTAAAATGCATAAATGATGAATGATGAAAATTTAATGATGAAATGATGACTTCTATATGTTTTTGATGATTTTTGGATTTATGTCAAGTATACTCAGCCATATTCGTAGAAAAGATAATCATTAATTGGAATCCCTTATGCAAAAAATACTCTGCAAATAATGAATTTATGATGAATATAGTCTAATTTTAACATGCAACTATATGCAAACCATTGTCATTTTAACAGTAATTTATGTTTGGTATCATCATAGAGCTTTTATTGGATGCTGAAAGTGAGTACAAGCATTAATGGTATGTGTTAGACCAATGACGACCTGAGTACTACTTTCATGATTTTTGATATTGCAAGCGAACACAAGCATCTAGGTATAACTGAACTGAGATGACCTGAGCATTCATTGCGTAAATAGGTAGTGATTAATCATTTCAATGTGTGAATTCTGAATGTCATCGGTGATACATTTGCATAGCACATCCCTCGACAATTCATACATTGAAATGATTGACTTACAGACAACAGACAATAAAAGTATCATTCTTCTTCCTTATTTCTCTAGTTCATTTACATCATCGAGTTACTCCAAAGAAATGATAATATCAATAAAAATACAACTTATCCACCTTTTACTTAGAGTGTTTCAAATCATTATTCAGATTAGATCATCCATCCTGACTTTTTTGATATTTTTGTGATTTTCTGATATTGACCAAAGACCTAACTTACTAAACTATCCTAGGGGTCTTGGGGGCCGATCAAAGATTAGCCTTGCCTACGTTACACATGCAGAGACCACGTAGTTCGACTGACACAGACTCATGATTTTGGGTTTTCTTTTCTAGATTGACTTTTTGACATGTTTTTGGATTTTTCGATATGATACGGATGTTTGACGCTTGTCCGATGGTGATTGGTGTTGTGCTTTTGACCTTGTTTTTTATTTTCCTTGCTATACTGTTGTTCCCCTATTTTGGCGAAATCGATGTTATTGTTGCCCCTAGTGATATCCAGATGTTGCCCCCAAGCTTTGGAGTGAGACTTGACTATGTGAAATTATTTGATAATGGATGTAATGATGAAAAGACTAATGACATGATATGAAATGGTACTGACTACTAGATTAATGATCCCGATATGTTTCAGCATAGATGGGAAAGCTGCATTAGAATCTCATACGACGTCTGTTTCCAGGTTTTCACCATATGTTTTGATTACACTCCTTTACTTTGTTTATTTTTCTCATTTTTCTCTTTTTCTTTTCTTTGTATTTTATATTTTTTTGTTTGTTTGTTATTTTCTGTTACCAAAATGCCTGTTTGCTAGGTTTTCATCAAGGAAACCATTTTTCAGAAGTTTGATCCGTGCACTAGGAATTCTGGTATTGAACTTTCTGAGATGGATATTGTTGATAGGTTCATCAAACAAATCTCCTTCTGACGTTGATAGCTAATAAGCTCCTGATCCATATACTGATATGACAACAAGAGGACCTAGCCAGTTAGGCTCAAATTTCCCTTTCTTCTCCCTATCCTGCTAATTCCTAGGGTTCTCTTTTAGAACTAAATCACCAACCTGAAAGACCCTCGGTTGTACCCTGTGGTTGTAACTCCTTGACATTCTCTATTGATAAGCCATTAGATGATTAACAACTTGTTGACGATGCTCATCCCACAATTCTAGTTCCTGTAGTCTAGATACCCTATAGTCTTCATCTGGAATGATTTCTCTGAGTGATACATAGAGGGATGGAATCTCTACTTCGATGGGTAGTATGGCCTTAGATCCATATACCAAGGCATATGGTGTAGCTCCTGTTGGTGTTCTGGTACTGGTTCTATAGACCCATAGTGCAGGATTGATTTGAACATGCCAATCACGTCCAACATCATTAACCATTTTTTTTAGAATTTTTAGAATCATTTTGTTAGAGGCCTCTGCTTGGCCATTTCCTTGAGGATAGTATAGTGTTGAAAAATGATGTTGGATATGGAACTTTTCACATAGTTCTTGGACATCTTGATTCTTGAATGGTCGTCCATTATCAGTGATAATGGATTGAGGGATTCCATATCGACAGATTATGTAATTCAATATGAACGAGGAGATCTGCTTCCCAGTGATGGTTGTAAGAGGTACTGCTTCTATCTATTTTGTGAAATATTCTGTAGCTGTGATAATGAATTTGTATCCATTGGATGAAGAGGGATGTATCTTTCCTACCAGATCCAGTCCCCATTGAAAAAAGGGCCACGCTGATGTAAAGGGATGCAGTTCTTGTGCCGGTGCGTGAATCAGGTTACTGTGAATCTGACACTTTTGAAATTTCTTTACAAACTGATAGGATTCTTTCTCCATGCATGGCCAATAATATCCCAAACATATGAGTTTCTTAGCTAGAGTTATCCCACTCGAATGAGTGCCACAAATACCCTCATGAACTTTGCGTAGAGTTGTCTCAGATTCTTCGTGTTCTAAACATCGGAGTAAGGTACCATCAAGGCCTCGACGATAAAGAATGTATGCGATTAATATATGTCAGGAGGATTGGCGAATGAAGCTTCTTTTTTGGTTCCTGGAAAGATTAGGAGGGAGGATATCATTTTTCAGGTAAGCATAGATTTTTTCATAGATGGAGGTTTCAATGGTTTCTAGATGGCATATAGTATTGGATTCCAAATTATTGTGGGGAGGAGATGATACTTGTTCTACCATAAACTCATAACAACCATGTTTGTTTGGCAATTGTAATAGTGAAGCAATTGTGGCCACAACATCCACAACTTTGTTCTCTACCCTGGGAATTTGATCAAACTTGATATTGATAAAGAATCATTTCAGATTATCTATTTGTTGCTTGTAGGGCATCAAATTTTCATCTTTTGTTTGATACTCGTCATTCACTTGATAAATGACTAGTTGAGAGTCCCCATATACTTGTAAGTCTGTGATTTTCCATTGAATTGCTATTTTGACCCCAATGATCAATGCTTCATATTCTGCCATATTGTTTGTGCATTAAAACATCAGTCTGTATGATTTTGGAATGGTGTGTCCTTAGGGAGAGATGAACAAAATACCTGCTCCAGATCCTCGCTATGTGTATGATCCATCAAAATATAATACCCATTGTTGTGGCATCACTGTCAGAATGTATGCATCTGGAAATTCCATTGTCATAGGTCGATCATCTGGTAAAGGAGCCTCAACTAATTGTTCAACTATTTCCTGATCTTTGATTTCTTCTCTCTCCACATATTGAATGTGAAATTCACTTAATGGAATGACCCACTTTTCCAGTCTACCTATTAAGGCAACTTTACTGAGTAGATATTTTAAGGGGTCGATCTTTGCTATTAGCTTGATTGTATGAGTCAACATATAGTGTCTCAACTATTGAGTAGAAAATACCACCGCCAAACAAGACTTCTCTATGAAAGTGTAATTTATTTCATAGCCATTTAATGTTCTACTGATATAGTAGATGGCGTGTTCTTTTCCTTCATAATCCTCTTGCGCTAATAGTGCCCCTAAAGAGATATCTGTCATGGCAATGTATAATATCAAAGGTCTTCCTTCTGTTGGTAGCATGAGAATGGGTGGTGACATTAGATATTGTTTTATTTGATTGAACATTGTTTCACACCCATTATCCCATTTGAAAACAATATTTTTATGCAACAAATGATTGAACGAATGACTTTTGTCCGCTAGCTGGGAGATAAATCTCTTGATTGATTGGAGCTTTCCCTATAGTTATCTGGGTTGATTGATATTATTAGGAGGTGGCATCTCCATTATTGCCTTGACTTTCACTGGATCTACCTCAATGCCCTTTTCTGAGACAATGTACCCCAACAGTTTTGCTGATGTGACCCCAAAGACACACTTCTTGGGGTTTAATCTGACATTGAATTTTTCTAGCTGTGTGAAGATTTTGCCTAAGATATGCAGATGCCCTTCCCTAGTAGAATATTTTTACAAGATTTCATCCACGTAATCCTCCATGAAGGTGTGCATGATATCATGAAAGATTGTTGTCATTGCTCTTTGATAGGTGGCTCCTGCATTCTTCAGACCAAATGGCTTGACGTTCCAGCAGAAGGTTCCCCATGGACATGTAAAAGCCATCTTCTCTTGATCTTCTGGAGCTATTTTTATTTGATTGTACCTGGAGAAACCATCCATGATTGACAATATGGCATGCCCTACCATCAAGTCCACAATGATGTCTATATTTGGTAATGGAAAATCATCCTTTGGGCATGCTTTATTCAGTTCCTTGAAATCCATACATATCTTGATGCTATGTTCTGGCTCTGAAACAGGTACAGTGTTTGATATCCTTTCGACGTAGTCTATAGACCTTATGAATCCTGCATCCAACAGTTTCTTTAGCTCTGTCTTTACCATCAATGCGATATGGGGATGCATTTTTCTCAATTTTTTCTTGACAGGCTTGATTCCTGCAGGAAAAGACAAATGATGTATGAGCAGATTTGGATCCAGGCCTGGCATATCAAAATATGACCAAGAAAAGTTGATGTTTCTTTCCATAAAGAAATTGATGAATTCCAGTCTCTCTTGATCTGTTATGGATTCCGCTAGATGTATGATTTTTTCTTTTTCTTCCGTGCTGATGTTTATAGACTGTGTTGGTTCTACCAGAATTGATGACCGCTCATGATAATGTTCTGGAAGGGTGTCAAATCTCCCATCTTTCGGTGCCTCAGAAGGGTTTTCACTGTTAGATGCGTTCTTTATTTTTTATTTTTCCAGATCTAATGCTGCCATATAATGGTTTTCACCATTAGATTTATTTTCCTTGTTTTCACTTTTACAACTGGAAGATTTGACACCCTCCTACTGAGTCGCGTTGTTATGAGTTTTACAGATAGAACTTGTACCAGGTTCTTGATGACATAGGAAGTTTATGATGGCATCATCCTTTGCAAATTGTGGTACATTCAAAGGTTCGATAGATTCCCAGTCAATTAGTTTGGGATGGATTAATTACACAAGGTCATTGGTTTTATTGAGGTCGGTGGACGTAAGGGTTTGGAAAACCATTTCATCATAGTTGTTTATTGGAATATCGAGGTCAATGATGGTACCTTCTTCAAGATCATCTAGTTCACTCGATGTATGTTTGTCCCTACTTGAGTCATCGATATTTAGTGATCCTGATACAAATGGTCTAGACCTAGAACCTTGTCCCTCCTCATGTGTAGGTGCATATTGTTGTATTACATCAATTTGAATATCAGTGCAAAATAAAGCAGAACAAAGATCCCACTCATATTCATTTGAATCCATTTCAGAGATATCTCTAAGTTGAAGGATTCTTTCTACATCTTTCCTTGTCATCTCCTATTTTTCTTCTTCAGAGTATCCTAGTCCCATCTTCTCTTTTGATTGGAGAGTGAGGGGCTGAATAGGCTCGTTTATTCCTTCCTTTCTTAAACCAATAGGTCCTTATCCCTTGTAACCCATTTTTTCTAGGATAGCTTTCCCTTTGCCATATTTGTCTGTATTGATATTGACATTCTTGATACTGCTTTTTGATGTCGATGGTTCTTCATCTTTGTATAACCAATCAAGGATTGCTTTATTATCTGATTCATCCTCTATGGTACTGGCTTTTACAAATCTTTCTTCAAGAACTGTGACAGGTAATGATGTTTAATGTTTGATCATAGATGGTTGACCATATGTCTTAGGAGATGGCATTAACTGTGAAAGGTTAAGCGATTGCTCCATAGAATATTGCCCTATTCCCTTGTCTGTCAGCTAGACTTGCTCTTGAAATTTTTGTCATAAAGAAGTTTGTGGATCTGGATTGTCTGTTGATTGAGTTTCAACAGGATTTGTTTCTTTTTCTTTATCCTTCTTCTCTACCCACTTGGTGGTGATACTTGGATGCTTTTCTTTGTTGGATGATTTTGAACTGGATGCTTCCTTGTTGTGAGGCACAAAGGTATCTTGAGAGATTCTAAGTGTGTCACAATGTTGAGGATGATTATAATCAATAGATACAGTCACCTCCTGTCCATTTATAGGGAAATTTAAACATTGATGATATGTGGAAGGCACGACTTGCATTTCATGGATCCATGGTCATCCTAAGAGGATGTTGTAAGTCAACTCTTTTTCTAGTACTTAAAATGCTATGTGTTTCATCATTGGTCCCACTTGAATGGGTAATACAATTAAGACCTTAGATGATATTTCTTCCTCATCATATGCTTTTATAGTCATTTTCCTTCGGGCATTAATAGCATCATCTAAATACCCTAGTACACTGATTAACTTTAGACTGCAAATGTTCAAACCAACTCCCCCATCTATTAAGACTCTCTTGACATGATGATTATGGATTAATACTTCGATATGGAGTGTGGTATTATGGGGATGGTTGAGTGAGACATCATCCTGTTCAGAGAATGATAGATAATGTGGGGTAGTCAAATGCCCCACCATAGCTTGGAATTGGCAAACATCTAGATTTTTTGGTACTGTAGTGGCAAATAGTGCTTGTTCTAGAACCTCCTTATGTGATGCCGATAATTTAAGGAGTTCTTGTATCGATATCTGGGCTGGAATTTTTTGAAGCTAATCAACAATGTTATAATGAGATAGAGGTGGATATGCATTTTTAGACCCAACTCCCTTTAATACTACCTTGGATTGCCCCCTAGTCATTACATTTATTGTTTGATAGTCCTAATGGTCTCTGATTTTTAAGACGTTGATTTGATTTTCAGAGTTTTGTATGCTTGGGAGAAAATCCAAAGGGGTAGTGTCATTGGTTTCATGTTCGTAAATGTTATGACCAACTGTATGATCACTCTCTACTTTAGAAAGACAAAGGATTGTTTTTTCATAGACATGATTGATGTTCTTGCCTTTGTTATTCACAGAGGATGATGCTCCTTTGTCATTGTTTGGCAAAGGGTCCTTGAAGGCTGAATGATCATTATTGTTTTGAGCTCCCTCCACATATATTTTGTTGTTGTCAATCAGATCTTGTATCATGTGTTTTAACTCCATACAATCGTTGGTTTTGTGGCCTTTGTTGTTATAGAAGTTGCAGTAATCTGCATCATTCCACCATGGTGGTTTGACCTTTGGATCCCATAATCTTGCTTCCCATGCTGTGATAAGGCCACTAGTGACTAATTCTTTCATCGCTGATTCCATTGTTTGGCCTAAAGGTGTGAACTTACGTTGGTTTGATGGTTTTTGATATGGCTGTGATTTTGCGATCTCATTGCTCTGTATGATATTTGACTTGACAATTTGATCATTGTTTTGATTTTTTGAAGTAGATGCTGTGAAGTTAAAAACCGGTTTGACATTTTGGGAATCATTTGTTGTTTCATTGGTAGTCGTGTTTTGATTCTTTTGCCAAAATTTTGGCTTATCACTGCTTGAGTATTGATTGGAAGAGTTATTTGTTTTATTGTTGAAATGCTTGATAACTCCTCTTTTGGCTAGTGCTTCTTCAATTTTAAGACCGTTTTCTATTACTTTTTTGAATGTGGGAGGACATTGCAATCCAAGTCTATAACTCATTTCCTTTGTCAAGTTTTCAATGAACAAATCCATCTTTTCTTCCTCAAGAATGGATCGAGGATATCTAGCAAACAGTTGTCGCCATCTTTGTAGAAATGACAAGAACGTCTCCCCTTTGTTTTGTTTTAGGTTATAAAGATCCTTTATTGTAACATCGTGTTGGATGTTAAAAGAATATTGGGAGATGAACCTGTTGACAATTTCCTCAAAAGTCCTGATAACTGGTTGTAATTTTGAAAACCATTCCATACATGATCCTCCCAAGGTTCTTGGGAATAATCTCATTAAGTAAGTTTCCTCTTGGGAAAACTCAAGGCTCATTGTTTTGAATTCCTCGATATGATCGATTGGATCCATTCTTCCATTGTGCTTGTCGTACTTTGGGAATTCATAGTGTCTAGGAAAAGGTATCAGGCCGACGGTTGCGTCGAAAGGATAAGGACAAATGTCCTATATCGCATACGTTTTGGTACTCCCTTTCGTCATATCTTGTATCTGTTGTTGTAACATTTGCATTTGGGATGTTAAAGCGACAACTGAATCTATTGCTTGTGTGGGTTGCTGTATTTTAGTCTCACTTGTTCCAGGTGCTTCCTTCAGACGATTTATGTCGAAGTCCTTGGGAAGTTTAGCCCCTGATTCAGCCAACATCAAAAGATATTTCTCCATGTCTTGTTTTAAAATATTTTCCATAAATTTATGGAATTTGGGATCTTGTTGGGCTGTTTGTATATCCTTTGGAGTTATTTCATTTTTATCATTTTGGTGCAGACTATTCCAAGGATTTTCTTCAGTCATTGTTTGGGATGTTTCAAGTTCTTGCTCTAAGAGTCTCTATTTTTGGGACCTAGTGAAGATTGGCATACAAATTTTTGCTCTTTCTTCTGAAAATGTTGATCTTCTATGCTGGAAAAATGTCAATTGAACTTTTAACAAAGTTGAATAAGATGATTGATCCTATTGATAAGACTAGGTTAAAAATTGGATTACTATACTTTATTTCATGATAAAGGATGATGATATTTTGGCGATGAAACTTCAATGTAGTAATTGATTGTGTATTTGATTTTGACACTTCTGATTTTCAAGATCTTGTTTCAGTTGATAAATTTGGAAATTTGCATAAACCTATCTGATTTCAGTTTCTAGATAGTGATTCTGATAAAAAAGAAACTTGTGTTCTGGTAAAAATTATGGATAAATGACAGATAGATTGACTGGTATGATTTTCAAACTCTCTGTTTTGAAAGCGCTAAAACAAAGTACAGAGGTGCTATTTCACATAAGCGCTAGAACAGAATCCCAAAGCATTGAAATAGGCAATGGAAGTGCTATCTTGACAGATGCGTTGAAACAGTGCTCGAAAGTGCTGGAAAAAATGATGAAAGTGCTATCTTGACATATGCGCTAAAATAAATACTGTAAGCGCTAAAAAAGTGCTTGGAAGCACTTCTTTATGAAAGCGCTAAAACAGTGACCTGAAGCACTGAAACAGGTTTCCAGAGCCCTTAAAGCAGGATTCTTAAGACTCTCTATTGTAAAATTTGATATGGTCTTGTGGCATACTCTATCATGGGTTGTGGAAAATAAGATTGATGTATGCATTGACTACGGTTGTGATAGTGTGTGAGATCTCTCCTTTGGAAGAAGGCTCGTGAATAGAGTGGCTCTACAGTGTAATCAAGAGTGTGACCCCTAGAAAAATCATGATATATGTGGATGAAGGTTCTATGTTGTAAAAATATTTTTTCGATTATGATATAGAAAACACCTTCTTAAATTATCCTGATAACTAAGAGGTTTTTTGGGTTTTATGATTTTGATTGTTCTCTTGAAAAACGTGGTGGACTTCCACTTTCGAATCATGAATTTCTTGATCTGATTTGACTTGTTGTTTTCAGGATGATCTTTAATCTGATTTTAATGACTTTTATGAAAACACAACAAGCAATTGTGAGATAATTGTTTCAAACTGAATAGATCGTGTATGTTCAAGAACCACGAATGGTCCTTATTGATTTTCACAGGTTGCTTTGAAAAATGTACACAAATCAGACAGAATCACACTTAAGGACAAATAGGTCATCGTTATACTCACAACCAACATCTTGAAATTGCATTAACACATATAGCCGTGTCACCCCCTAGAGGGCACTCGTGTTTTTGTCATTTCCAGGTGCGTACTCAGATTTGGATTTCTCATCCTCTGAGAAAATGGTCCTAGGCAATTATATGGTGAGTGTCTTGGGGGCATATTCTTCCCTCCCCTTACACTGTGAGTATGAAAATGTTTGGATACTGACTTGGCGGGATACTACTCTATGGTTCGTAGATAGGGCTTCCGTGCGGTGCAGCAGTTGATAAACTCCCTCAGGAGACCTCCCAATCTTTAGAACAAAGATTTTGGGGATGGTTATCTTTCTCACTACCGTCAAGTTGGACTTTTATCAACAAATTGCATTTTGATTATAGTGGGTTGGAATCCTTGGCTTTAGGCGTTCCCACTTAGGTCATTCCTGTAGGGTGAGTACTTTTTCCCACTACGACATGCCTTCTAAAGGATTTAATAAAGCGTAAATAGCATGAAATAAAGATGAATTTGGCATTTTGATCATCCAGTTATGGGGAGAGCATAAGCCTAATCACCACACAAGCACAACATATAAGTTGTTTTGTTTTAAGCCCAAAAAGAAAATTTGTCTAATCTATGTGAATATTTTGCTTCACAAAAATCATGATGTTCTTTTTAATCGATACTGTAAAAGGTGCGATGACTACCCTAGGGTTGATAAATTTGTGTAAAGAAAAACATAAAGTGGCTACCCTAGGATTGATACATTTTAAAAACCAGAAGTGGATATCCTAGGATTGATAAATTTTTAAAAACCAGAAGTGGCTACCCTAAGATTGATAAATTTTAGTCTAACTATGAAAAAAATTAAAATTTGGCCGCGGTCGTGTCAGATCCAGACTAAATTTACAAAAGCACTGAAAAAGTCCACCAAAGTGCCATAGTTTTTTCCTGATGTGCTAAAATCAAAATTGTCGAAACAGAGTACCGAAGCGTCAGAGTTTGCCACGAAAGAGCTAAATCAACTTTTCTAGAAATGGATCACTGATGTGCCGAAACAGGTCATGGAAGCGCTATAGTTGAAAGCGCTGAAAGTTTTGACGCATGCACTATAGAATCATGAAAGTGCTGAAACAGAGCATGAAAGCACCATATTTTTCCACGGATGTGCTATAGTATTTGACGAAAGCGTTGAAAAAGAACATGCCAGAAACTTGCACGACACTTTTCAGAAAAAAATGATAAAAATTGGGGTTAATGCCCCACGGTGGGTGCCAAATTGTAAGTGTGAATAAGGTGTAAAGTAATAATACACTTCTTAATGAAACATTGCATCAAAGATCAAGCTAATATTCAATTGAAAGCATCTCATTGTATCCTATCTTTAAAGATTTATTAAGCTATGTTCTCTCAAATTTAAATAACACTATAACTGTTAAAATGACAATCTAAAGAATGAAATGATGTTGATGCAAATGATATGAAGCTAATATGATAGAGACTAGATGATAAAAGAAACTAAGATGACATGAATTGATATAAAAACTGATAAATGCAGCTACAAGAGGCAACCGTGATTGTGAAAGCTTGAATTCTGGATGATGGATGCTTGGATGCTTGATGAATTCCTGCAGAGTAAACTTGCTAACTTGAGATCCTTTTCTTGTTTCAATGAAGCTTTATTTATAGATTTCCTGGCTGTAGAAATGCACAGGGATGGCAAAGAGAGGCTTGGATTCAATCTGGAGAATTGAATGGTGAAAGATGGAGGAGATTGAGATAATTTTGGAGATTGTCTCTACCCATGAAAACACTAGGCAAGAGAAGAGGAAAAATTGATGGAGGAGGATTGAGAGATAAATTTGCAATTTGTCTCCAATTCTTCCCGTGAAGTTTCAATCAATTAATTTTGACATAAATTATACATAGGATATCTAATTTGATTTGAGGAAATATAGAGGAATATTCCTTATGCCTTTATTTAAATATTTTTGATTTATTTAAATTAGCAAAAGAAGGATAAAAAATTTAATAAAATAAACTATAGAAGTTGTTTATTAAATTAAACAAAAGAATATGGTAATTAATCAATAAAGTGTTTAATATTTATTTAATTAATTTAAGATTGATGTGATAGAATAAAACAGGGAAATGATAATTAAATCAAACAAAGTATTTAATTAAGATGAGATTGGAAGAATTTAAATGTGACGTGAATGTGAACTATATAAATAAATATTTCTATTTATTCAATAATAGAGGAAATTAGGATAATTAATCAAATAATTTGTATTTAATTAATCAGAATTCTCTAGACCAATTTTAGGTACATATATAGTAAGAAAAAAAGAGACGAATAGATAACTAACTTTATCTCATGCTACCAATCACTTTATTCCCAAATTGATGTCAAGGTCCCTAACCCTCACCTTGGAAAGATGTTCATAGAAAATTTGCAAAGTAAGATACACGATAAGCTTACCATGATAAAATTTCCATGCTTCATGTATTTGTGTATTTCCCTCCGTGATAATCAAAAATCGGTTAGTAGTTAAGATAAATAATCCACTTCTAGCAATACTGAGAAGTCCAATCCCGCAAATCAAAGCAATTCTCAAACTTTTCAAAAATAGAATAAAAGTTTCCTTCAATTCAATCCCACTCAACAAACAACTCAAAATGCTAATAACCAAGTTTTTTCCATTAAAACCACGATACCCTTTAGCTATGGGGACCCAAAAAGGCAATCCACTCCCTTACCCTATACCCTCCACAACACAATGCCACAACTCCTAGAACAAAAGATGATTACTTTGCCTCCCGTTGAAACTCTCGATCCTTACTTCCATTATCACCAACAAAATGGACATGAAACAAAAAATTGTAAGCATCTTAAACATCTTGGGCAAGACCTCATTGATTCTGGTAGTCTTTTCGTTGGAGGTGTTAGTGATCAAGGAAATAAGTCCGTTGCCCCTCCTAACTAGAACTTGCAAATTTTTACCAACCTTGTGCCTAATCATAACTTTTCATTTGTCAAAGCTAGTGAAACTACAAATAATTCAATGTGATGAATGTAGATATGGATGATGATAACAATGATACCATTCAACATGATCCTATAGATAATGATCCTATGGATGATATGGTAGGAGTGATAGACGTCATTCCTCGTAAGGGCCGAACTAAGAAGCCTCTTGAGATTACTTTCTGCTCACAAGATATACTTAAACATGCACCCAATGGTCCTCTTTACATAGCCGACCATATCTATGACAAGCCCACGAATGGGATATTAATAGATCCTGTCTATGGAGAGAATGTGATCACTTAAGAATTGTTACCTTTGCATGAAATTTATCAAGATATATATGATAAACTGAAACAATGGATCAAGATGCATAACAGTTTCACTTTCCCTACAATAGGATAAATCACCTTATCTTTGCAAATAGGACCGAAAACATTAGATATCTAATTCTCCATCATCCCACAGTCAGACCAATTTTGTGTGAAGCTAAGCTATCCATGGCTTTGCTCCATGAATATAGTCCCTTTAGTTATACATAAATGTTTAAAGTTTCTATCTAGCAATGAAATCTTCACCGTCCATCATAGTGGCTTTAACCCATTGTCCTCCTGTGGAAACTTTTCCTTAGAGTTATTTTGGCTTGAGCCTATAGAACCTATGAAACCATGAGAAGACTTCTTTTTCAAATCCTATCAAAAGTTTAAGGCAAATAAAATAGTAGAATTATCCCTCCAAAACATGCATCAACCCACCACCGAGCCTACTATCCTTGATGAAACCATGATTGAACCTAAAGAAATTCCAAATGACCAAGACCAACCTAAGACAAAAACTTCACCTACTTCCTACAAAAGACCAAGAGACAACAAAAAAATCCCGTCACGCCTAATAGAATAAAACAAGTTTACAAAGTTAAAGAGAAAGTGGTCGAACAACCTCCTGCGGTTCCTTTTGTTCCTCCCCTTAGGGAAGAAAAGTAACCTAAGGTTAGTCAACCCACTCCTACACAAACACAACGTAAAAATAGAACTAAAAGAAAAGAAGGTGCTAGAGAGCATAGGCATATACATCGTTCCCTTTCTTGAAGGTTACATTAAGAAATAAAAAAAGAAAATCAAGATCCAAACTCCACTGAAGCAATGGATGATGAATCTGCCCCCGCCTCGAAACAAAAAGATCCTATAACTCAACCACAACAATAGTTGAACCCTTCTTTAGAAATTATCATTCGACCTCCTATTGTGATTAATTTAGGGGTAAACCCACAAAAGTGGTGTACAATTCGAGTGAGGAAGGAAAAGTTGCCAAAAATGACCCCATGCAAAAAAAATATTTTTAGGGGTTCGAACGAACTATTTGGTTCGAGCGAATCGAAAATGGGTTGCTTGAACTAGGATTCAAACAAACCCATTAAATTTTGGCCCCACATTCCCCGTTAAAAAAATTCAAAGGAAATGGTAAAAGGAAGGGGGTTTGCTCAAACCCCCCTTTTCCCCCCTTCTCCCCCTCAGGCACCAAAAAAGTGTAGAATTTTGCACTTCGAAGCTCAGGTTGAGGATGAAAATGGAGGAGACTTCACAAACCCAACTGGATGATGGTAGTCCTCAGAACGAGCTATCTAATGAATATAATTTTAATATTTTTTGGTTTTATTATGTATTTGTTTTTTAGTTTTATTAAACATAGGTTTTTCACCGAAAATCAAGCTCTTTGTTCTGCACATGTGGAAAAATAGTAGATTATGATTTTTTTTTTGAAAATATGAGTACACCAGACATTGAAGTCCTTGATCCAACAAAAACAAAAAATTAAATTTTGATACATACAAAAAAAGTTACGTTGTATACGGTATGCCTATGTCTGAATTGTAATTGGTTTGATTTTGAAACTTGATTAAGAAAAAAATATTCAATAAAAAAATATGAGACCAATTGGAAGCACTAGCTATCATAGTTACAAATCTAAATTCGAAAGAATTAGAATTTTATCCTTCATGGAAAGAAATTATGTTGTATACGGTGAGCGTCACTCCTTAAAAATGTCGTTTGCTGAAAAAAACTAGTTTTTGAAGGAGATGGAAAAAGAAGTGCAACCTGATTCCAAATTTTTTGAAAAAAATATATTTAGAATCTATAGACAAAATTTCACAAATCACTAGTTTTTATCATCTTCAAATTTCTCACGGTTTAGCCGCTATAGGTGCCTGAAAGTGAATATTTAGTTAGAAAAAAATATTTTAGTGTCCAGTTTGGCCAAAAATTGTAAACCAATATTGTGGGATCACACTTAGATGATGATGAGGAGATTATTAAAATTGATGAGGAAGTGCATAATGAATTGAATGTACATTGTTTTCCCCTTCTATGAGCTTAAACGATAATCCTCTGAGGAAGAGTGTTGAACTTGGTAATGACCCTAGTTCATAACTTGCTATTGTCCCTTTAGCTAGTTGTTTGCCTTCGACATACAATGAACATGATTGGGATGCAAACGACCTAATTTAGGTTGAATTTCACTTGCCTTACTAGTTTCTTTTTCTTTTGTGTGATTGCATGTGCATGATGTGATCCCCCGTGGTGTTCTATTTGATGTTCTCTCTCTTTATGGAATTCCTCTATTTGTACTTACATTCTTCTCTATGTCATAATTTATTTTATCTCTTTTTATTTGTCTTGTGTTTTTCTTTTGGGGATGATTCAAGGCATTCATGTCTCTTCCATGTTGACCCAAAAGCTTTTCCTTTACTTTTTCTTTTCATTTTTCCTTGTTTTTTCATTTTGGGGATGACGCAAGGCATTGAGACATTCATGTCTCTTCCATGTTCACTTGAAAGGTTTTTCTTTTTTTTCTCTCTTTGTGTCATTCTTCCAGTTCTATGTGTATTTGGGGAATGATGACAGTTCCGAGCTCTATAAAAACATTGTAGCAAGAACATACTGACCTCAAATCCATGGATCCCTTATATGTTTGGTGTTTTCATTTTGGGCACATCCCCTTCCTTTTCTTTGCATGACGTAGCTTCATTTGGAAACATATGACTTGGAATAGGGTTTTCCAAATTATCTTTCATATATTCTATTGTTAGAATTTATTATTTGCTACTTTAAAGTAATTGCTCACAGTATGGTGTTTAGCAATTTCTTTAAAGTGGGGACATACATTGGCATTATTCTTTTGCGTTTTTCTTTTTCATGGTTCATGGTGCAATCTTCTTTCTTCATGCATTGTGTCTTTCACTTTGTGGATGACATCGGGTGTGATGTCCCTCAAGAGCGTGATCTCTCTTAGCATATTATATTCCTCTTAGTGGCTTGATGCGACACACTACATCCCCTAATTTGTGAATATTTTATTCTTTGATTGGTCCTCTCTTGGAGACATTAGACACAATGTTCCCTAAGTTAAGACCTCGTATGAATTAAGCAAGAATACTTTGAACTTTCTTTCTTGTTGCATTTTACATTTTCAGTTATATGGACACCTTGCATAATGCACTTTGCATGCCTGTGGAGGCATCTTGTTTGTTCATGAGCTCCAAGAATACAAAGTTTTGCTTGTCTCATGAAGCTCGAAGTTCATTGTTGCATGGTGCCTTATCAAAGTTATTAGGAGGTATAACTTTGGTTTGATTTATCAGGAAGCTGATCCAAGGCATGAATTTCCCTTATCCACTTGCGTGTGTGTGAGCACATACTAGTTGTGTGTGTATGTGTCTCACCTTCTTGGATTTATCACCCAACGTATAGCTTAGTGTTTCATTTCCTTAGAGTGAGTGTATGCTTGTGCCACCCCTTTTTATTTGTTTTTATTTTCTCTTTATCTTTGGCAGTGTATGCTTGTGCCTTGGTGTTGCTGTTCATATCATTTTCATGTGTGTTCTTTTGTGCCTATATTGGTTTTTCATAAGACCTTGGTCCTAGGGGCTTGCGCAACCCTCTTGATCATGGTCATCCTATCTTACTAGCATTGGTACATTTGGACCCCTCTTAGTGTGCGTCAGTCTACTTTAGTGTCTGTTGGAAGCAAGTTACTCCTCTTATTAAAGTGGGGGCTAGATGTAATGAGGAAAAATGTCCCCCCTAACATGGCCTTGATTTAGTGTTGCAATGTGTCTAACATATTCACATTAGGTCTTGGGCCATTGTGGACTAAATGAGCTTATTGATGCCTATTTGGAGTGTTGTAAAACACTTTCACACTTTTCTAGGGTTTTATTAAATAATTAGGTTTCTTTATGCTTTAATTGGCCTTATTTTACACCCACAAGCCTCATTTAAGACATCTTTTTGAGGATCATCCCAACACAAATCAACATCCAATCATAATTCAAGTGTTTTTAGGTTGTGTGGCCCAAATTTGGTTGTCTGGGACTCATTCTCCACCTTGGGTGTATGACTCCCACCTGTTTTGGGTCCCGATCCTGGTTTCACACCTTTCTAAGCATTTTTGAATTTGGTCCCATAAATTATGCTTAATGGGACTCATTCACCTCTTGGGTGTATGAGTCCCGTGTGGCCCAAAATTAAAATTAATTAAAATTCTTGGTAGGATCTATCCTCCTAGATCTGATGTTGGCTTTTAGTGTTGTAATTTCAGGAATTTCTACATAATTAAGTATAAATACAAGTTTCTTTCACTCATTTTCACACCAAGCATTCAGGTATTCATCCTTATAGAAAGTTTGAGTTCACAAGAGAAGTCAAGTGTTTACAAGAGAATTCAAGAACATTCAAGGATAGATTATCAAGCATTTTAGAGCATTATTCAAGCATCAAGAATCATGTCAAAGATTTCATGCATCATGTTTTTTTTGGAGCTAACAATTGTGACGTAGGGTTTTATGATTCAAGCTAACATTTCACTTAAGATCTATCACATTCAAGGAAGATTCAAAATATAAATCCATTGGAACCATCTCATACATGTTTGCAACCTCTTATTACTAGGGTTTGATGAGTTGTAACATCATATTTTGTTCATTCACCATTCTCCATTCCTATTTCATTTCATTTCTAGGTTTGATTACCAAAAGGGGTTTGATCAAGGCAAAACCCTATCCTTTAACAAAAAAAAAAATCCCCTCTCTTTAGTGTGTGATTTGTGATAGGCCAAAACTAGGGAAAAGAGTGAAATGGATTCGATGTTTAATAATGAATTTCAGTTTGGTCTATACATGTAAATCTGAAGATTGTAAATTGATGAAAGGTATCATGGCAATCTGCACAAGGGTTGATAGTCATGAGATGAGTGGTTATGAATGAACCCTATGAAAATAAACTTGGAACAAATCAAAATGATTCTAGTGACAAGAACTGTCACTTCTTGGCTACAAAAGCTACAAAAATTATGACAATAAATTCTAAAATAACAACTTAATCAATAAATATCAGAACAAAAGACAAAACGGTTAATTTTGCAACATGGAAATAAAATGTAAATCATTAATATATAGAAATGTTACAATCAATTGAAATTACAACACTCAAAAAAGTACTCTACAAACATAATCAACTAAAACCAAAACACACTGAAAAACTCTACAAAAAATAAATATTTACAGTCCATTGGCAGTTGAAGAGTGGGCGCCCTTCCTCCCAATCAGCTGATGGAGATAAAGCTTATGAAATTTTTGAAAGAGACTTCAAAAAATTTCTCTAATAAATTATTTCAAATATATTTCCTTCTTTCTAGCTTTCTTCTTAACTTCTTGGATATTACATATGATGCATATATAGTTTTAATGCACAAATAAAAAAACGTCTTGCTATTTACAATCCAACTGCTGAGGTAAATCAACCAGTTAAAGACATATTTTTATTTCGACATGGCCAATATTTCCTTAAGAAATTGGATGAATTTATTAATAATAGAAAAGTCGCGTTGTTACTAACCCGATTTACTAATAATATATAATAACCACAGCTTGCTATCAAAACAATATAACATAAAATAACGATGACAATTTATTGGTACACTAGATTTAATAATTTGGAGAGGAAATTTGGTGTTGTATAGTTGGGAGTTGCATTTTGTTTGCCTCAACTTGTGGCACGTGGCTAGAGAAATAAACAAGTGAAACTGAAGTGAACCGTGTAGAAAATGAAACTGCAACAATAATCATGAGCCATATTCCTGCAAAGAAGGTGATAAAAGGTTCCTGTGAAGAAAGTAATAGGAAGTCTGACATGAAATCTGCATGCTATGAGACTTATTATCCAAGGCTTAAAATAAAAAAAACTTATTAGTAAAGATAATTAATCATGATTTTCCATATTTTATCCAAAACTATATTAAATACCACTTATATATATTTAATCATATGCAACATAAAATGGTGAAATAGTATGATATAGAATGGAAATGGAATGTGGGAATGGGTATGAAGGCGTATGAAATGGGCTAAAATATGCCATAAAATGGGACATAAATGGCTCTCATCATTCCCCCCAACTTAACATATTGCACGCCCTCGTGCAATATTTATGATTGAGAGGGTTTTATTTGAACTGGTTGCCTTTAGATTATTTGATTTCAACTCTCTTTTTCACCCTTGAATATTATAGCTTATTCACAATCATAGTTTTCTTCAATTTGTCTATGGCTCTTCTACATAGAAATTGCTATGTATTTTCTTTTGTTTGCCAATTTTCTTTTCATTTTTTTCAAGATGCGTATATACGTTTATTTTTATCATTTTTTTCCTTTTCTTATTTTTCATTTGCATTTTTTCCATAGCACTATTTTCTTGAAATGCTATAATTTCATATGCATGAGCTATGTGAAATGGGTGAAATGATAGAAAAAATGGAAAGTGAAAATAATGGATACTATGACTATGATGGAATAATGGAGGATAATAGGTGAAAAGATAGGTAATAAAGATGGTGGACCTCCCCCCAATGTAAAGGGTTGACCATCCTCGGGAAACAAGAAGAGGATAGGTAAGAATACTGCTTGATATGATTAATATAATAAGGAATATTAATAAAGTTAAGAGAGAAAACAATGAAAAATAAAATTGACTATTTTACCAACTTGCATGTCCATTTATGCCAAGGTCTAGTAGCCAAAGTAGCGCAAAAGATGTGAATCTCCAATAGGGAAGGAACCAAAAATCATGAGAAAGACTGCAACCACACCACACAAGAAAAATCTCCATCAAACTGAAGCATTATGGAACATACGATGACAATCTAGTTTCTCTCTTTAGTGTTGCTAACATCTCAACTGAATGTGTAACTCATGCTAGAGGTGATCAAAGTCATAACAAGCAAGAGAACAAGTTAGCTATAGGAGGTGTTAGGAGGCATTCAAACAACCATAGAAGCAATAGAGTATACCTACAAACAAATTAGCCCATAGAAAGAACACAAATTATTGCATTTTTTCTTTTTCCTTTTTTCTTTGTTTTTTCCTTTTTTTCCTTTTTTTCAATTTTGATAACGACAAGTGACCGCTGGCAAGCCAATTTTCAACCACTTACTGCTTAGTGGCGGTGTGAAAATATTTTTCACCACTAAGAATTTTATTCAACTACAATTCGCTAGAAAATGGTTTTCAAATTGTAGTTGTCTAACAACGCCCAAAGGTTTTCATTGTTAGAATTTATTGCTTTTTTCATTTTTTTCAATTGTTTTTCATTCATTTTTTTTCTTTTTTTTCTTGATGAACTGCATAAATAAAATGAAACTCCCATATGGATGACAAAATTATACCATCCAAATTCTAGAGTTCCATCTAAATCCCTTCAATAAAAGTAACTATGAATTTATTACAATGCTTAAAAGGATGGCTAATAATAACCTTAGCACAATCTAGAACATAGAACCACCGCTACAAATAATCTTGATCTCATTTAGCTTATCCCACTATATGTAGAAGGTGATTGAAGAAGTTTGGAATTCATGTCCACTCACTTGGTTGAAATGACTACCCACAATGGCTGCTATCTTTAAAAGACAAATTTTTCTATGATGACCAACTTGAAAAAAATCATATCAACGTATCATGAAGCTATGCTATCCTTTCTTCTTAAGCATGAGAGATATCCACAACTATTCCCAAATCTGTATGAAAATCTAGAGTGAAAATAATGAAACTTCCTTACCAAAGACAAGGTTGTTGAATACCCAAGATACTGAGAGGGGGGTGAATCAGTATCTTCTTTAACTTATTCAAAAAACACCATCCAATTACTCTAATGCATATAATAGTAAAGATAAGAAAAAAAATTAACATAAAATAAAACCACACAACACATGAACACCAAAATTTTTATGTGGAAAACCCTGAATGGGAAAAACCACGGTGAGGATTAACTCACAATATAATGTAGTTCCAAAACTGGATACAAAAAGAGGCTCACTGCTAGATACAAAAGCTCACTACTTACAAAGAGGACTCACTGTCCAAGAAGGAGGTTCATTTCCTCCAAAAGGATTACAATATAGAAGTGGCTTTACAACTAGAATGAACTGGTAAGAGTGCACCTAACAAGTGTTGATTCAGTTCCTTTGAAGCTCAATAAACTGACTTAACACACTTCATCATTTTTGCACACTTTGCTTCACATTCACACCATACTTCACATTCAATTCGCTTCAGCAATCTCAAAACAATCCAATATATATAACTGACACATCCACAAGAATCAATTAGGTCGACCTAATTAGATACAATCTTTATTCACCAAAAAGACTAACTGTCAGCTCCAAGTTAGTACAAGAATTCTCCAAAAATAATACAAGCGTGTAGCATTCTACAATATGTCGGCATGGACCAAAGATAGGTCACACATATATCATTACAATATCAACTATTCATTAGGTCGGCTAGGGATAGACCTAATAAAAAAATACAATCAACATAATAGTGCCAACTTGCCATATGAGCACATGAGCACACCAAATTATGAACTTACAAGCTTCAAACATCCAAAAACGATTTCAAAAAATTGTGAGCAATGATGACACCAGAGGAGGAATGCAAACCAAAATACCAGAGGATGTAAACTGGTTCTTCATACTAGTTCAGAGTATCCGATCAAACTGACGACTCAATCAACATGGTGACATCAATGACAGCAAAAAGTTTACACAGCTAGACATTCTTCTTCATTTTTCCAATAATCTCCCCCTTCATCATTAATGGAAACATGTGCCAAAAGAATGTATAACCCTCCACACACCTTCACATAGTTCTTCATTCTTTTCACTTCACACTCCCCTTTCTACATGACAATCTCTCCCCCTTTGACATCAAGGAAAAAGGGCGACCATAAATAGGATTTAAACGTATGTACATGGTGACCGTGTATATACAAAGAAATTCTAACTCCCCATTTCAAACATTCAAGGGAAAATAACAGTTTTTACATGAAATTTTTTCTTGTACCTTTCTCTTATGATTGGAAGAATCCTCTTCCAAGCAAACACTACCAAACCCATTATGGCACTCATACTATCCAATAAAGATAACAGTGTAAATGAGGTTGTCTGGTCTGAAGATAGACATTTTCATTCACAATCTTCTGCATCAAAAAGTAATCCAGAGGGGCGGGTGCATGGAAATGGGTAGCAATTCTATGGACACCCCCTAAAAAAATATTTGAAAAACCATAACACGAGCGCATTATAACATGCTTGTGTTATGGCTCGTTATGCTGAGCTTGAGGCTCAAAAACTACAAACCAATAACGTGAGCGAATTATAACGCACTCACGTTATTGATTGTTAAAATAAAAAAAAGAAATGCAAATCTCTCATTAGGATTTCGACTGGTTTTTTTTGCAGCCGCGGCCAAAACCCCCACAATTTTACCCTCGTATTCTAGGAGGATAATTTCAACAAATTTCTTCACCAACAATCCCTATTTCTTCACAACGATGGAGCCACGACGAGGAGGAGCTATGAGAGGTAAGGATTCTATGGTTTTTGTTTTGAATTAGTTAGTTTTAGGTTGAATTTGACATCTATTTGTTTGAATTTTTAGGAGATGAAAATCAACCTGCAAACCCTCAAAATCCTCAATAGGAAGACCAACCAAATCCTCAAGATCAAAATCAACAACAACACCAACCTCCTCCACCAATCACTCAACCCCCTCCTAGCACTCAACAAAATTTAATGAGTGAAATTGAGAACAACAAAAAGAGAATTGAGGATTTGATCAGTAGGTTGAGTGATCCAAATGGTTCAACCATAGAAAGAATGACCCTAGAAAATTCATTAAAATATATGTTAAAAAATGTAGATTCAATTAGAAAACAAATGACTGGATGGCGAGATAGGAGGCAAGCGGCTAGGGATTATTATGAAAATAAACTATCATACAAGGATGTGAAGGATTTAAAATTACAAAAGGTGATTTGTGCTCATTATTCACTGACCCACACACAAATCAAAATCTTACCCTCAATGCGAAGAGGTTTGCTATCCATTTGTGCCACCACCAACAGATTAGGGACTAGTTTTATGATAGGTGGTACATGGTCTTTGATTACCCGCCATGCAACAATTGTGAGGTCCCGTAATATTTCTTTAGGAAACTATACAGTGAGTTCATATTGAACAAAATCCCAAATTATTTTGATATCAAGGATTTCCAAGGGAGAGGTGGGGGGTCAGCTCAAGATAGACCCGATGCACAACCGGATCCTACATGGCAAGGTAAATGAGCTCTCGCTAGGCCACCTCGTGAGCACGTTGTTATGCCTTCCGTTGTGAAGGAAAGTGCTGACATAGAGACATTGCAGGAAATCAACACTTTGACATAGAGTGTCATTCATCATACTAGCCCTATTCTATAGCGCCATCCAGGGGAGTCTTCGAGTGGTGGCCTTCAAACACATGTGTGTCAATCTTACGGGGCTACTTGTTCATATGACCCCACCGAAACTTAGGAGACTGGTACAAATGATCTGTCTACAGCTATGGCGATGGAGAGGGAAGCTGACATTTTGCATGAGGCATATGGCATTGATAGTCAGGTAAAAGTTAGTGCATGTGTTCATTGAATTTAATTTATTAAATTTTGATTTTTAAATGCAAGATTAACTAAAAATGTTTTATGATTTTAATAAAATTGCAGGGTCACAATGTTGAGACTGGATACACCGGACCCCCACCAACCTATTTCTGCAGTACATCTATCGCTAGGGTATGTAACTAGTAAACAATTATAAATTTATTGCATGTTAATAGCATTATTTTATGAATGGTAATTTAATATTTGATTTTGGATGTTGAATAGACTAATATTGGAGGTTTTGATGGAGCACTTCCCAGTGGTGATGGATTTACTCAAACCTTCACGCAGGTAATAGAATAAAGAGCTTAACTAATGAATCAAGTACTTAATATATATTTTTAGTTTATATGCACATCGTTGATTACGTTGAATATTTTGTTATTTTATTTTCAATTATTGCGAGACGATACACCTCCGAATGTGACGAGGGCAATGGATATTGGTGTGACATCTACTTTACAATCCTCGATGGCTCTGACAGAAGAGGTATGAGGCAAAATAGTAAATTTCAATTTACATTTGTTGTTATAGATGTTAGTTAGTGAAAAATCAAACCATTATTGATTCACATAGTTTAATTTCTATTTGTATTGTTTGTACAGGGCTTGAGCACGCCTGAGCATGGGCGTGAGAATATTTCCCTCATGGAGAGAGATCGTGAGATGGTTGTAAGTGATTATTTTGTCAAATATATCATTTTTTATAATGTAATTTCTATATATTCATGTCTTTACTTCTTATTGTAACAGTTAAAACTTCACCATGAACTAAACCCTAGGAGGAGTAGTAGGAGCACTCCATGAGCACAACAAAAATGAGTGACAGACCTATCACCATTTGAGTGAAAAGGAAAGGGAAATATTTTATTTTCAGGGCATGGAGAGCAATGAATTTTGATTCTAGAGTCCTTTTTTGTATGCCTACATGGCAATTTTGTACATATTTTTTATTGGACATATTTGACATTGTATGCCTATATGGCATTCTCGTAAGCCTATATGGCTATTTTGTACATATATTTCATACTTATATCGACACATATTGATGTATGCCTACATGGATATTTGGTTAATACAAATATCTTTTATCGATGCCTATCCATATTTGCATTCTAAATTGATGGTTCAATAGTTATGAGTTGCGTGTATTCAAGGTAATTTCTATGTTAATACAAATATCTGTTATCGATGCTTATACTTATGTGATTGATGTATGTTTGTGTATGGGATCATAGTAATTTCTATTTGATGATGCTATTGTGTCTTTAAGGTTTATTTATTAAAGGGTGCATGAAACAAGTTTTAAATCCTTAAAAATATTTGAATTTCTTAGGTTTTTCTATTTGTCGAGTCTGGGCTCCAATCCCGAGTCCAAGTCAAAAATTGGCTTGTCAAGTCCGAGGTGAGTCCAAGTCTTACAACACTAGTGTGAACACATCGAGGAATAATGTATATGTTGATGAAGAGAGAACCCATCCTTGTTTCCAAGCAAACCATGGTATAGATATGGGTGGTTGAGATAAAACATCACTCTTCTGGATAGTTTGAACCATAATCTTTCATGGCTGCAAACACACCTTCATTATGTGTGTTCTTGATCCTACTGAAGAAATGGTGGAACATGTTGTAGATCAAATATTGTAACCCTAAGTCCACAAGAAGGTTACTTGTCCTGATTTCTGTAAATGTCTTTAAGATGTTCATCCTTCTTGAGTAATGCCAACCACTATCATCGATTGCCATGCTTCTAATGGAAAGTCAATTTGTTGCAATACCCAAATGCTAGCAGGTTCATTCGCTCTAATACCACTTTAATGACTCGAGCTTTGGATCAATAGATTTTTGATTTATTTCTTATTGGATTGACAAAGGTTGTCATCCAATATTATTAAGATAGATAACAGAGTCCACAAATTATAAATGAAATAAATTATGAATATGAAATCTAATTCAAATATTAATTTGATAAATAAATATAATAGTTGTTTCTAATTAATCAATGAAAATCATGTGTTGGCTTTGAATATAAATTTGCCTATCATTGATATATAGGCCTTGAGAATTGGGATGCCTTTCCTGATCGATACTTTGTACTCATGCATCTTACTTTGAGTCCTTTCCGGATTATATGCTTGAAACATATACTCCCATATTATAATTTTTTTCTCATATAGACCAATCCCACACTAGGTAATTCAATAATAAAAGTAAGTCCGCAAATTGATTACCCTAATCTTCCCTTCTTATTCTCTTTTATACTCGAAAACTACACAATTGAATCCTGATAGCAATATCACAATTTGACACATTATAGAAAATACCTCCTACTTATCAATTGATGAGCTAAAGGGGCTCTATAATGAATGTTTCATAAGGCACAACACTTATTGAAGGTTTTGCAAATGGGGTTGCAAGCTAAGTGGGCTTAACCTCAGGGAAAAAACTTCGTGGTTAAGCGCTTGAGCTGGAGTAGTATTGGGATGTGTTTACTCCCAGGAAGGCCTAGTGCCTCACCTCTGTGAGCATCACTTACATGCAATGAGTGCTAAGTGGGCCATTCATTATCATGAGAGATGGGTTCTTGTGAACTCAACCCTCTTTCAATCCATGTTAGCCTTGGGACTGTACAGGAAGTTGGAGGTCGTACCAAGTACAGGATCAACAAGTTTGTATAAAAAATCTAAAAAATAGAGAACAGTGTGAATAATTCTTATCTTATCCTCTACAAAAGTTTATCAACAACCTCCATTCGAGCCTCTCAAGGCTTTACACAGTGTTTTACACCCTTTTGTAACTCTAAGATAGCCAAAAATGAGAGATATTTTTGTAGAGGGGCTCAACACGATCCTATAGGATCAGACGAGAAGTTTCTAGGCATCATGGTATCCGAGTAATAGCATGCTGAAGTTTGCAGCCATTTTGCACTTTGGACCCTTAAGGGATCGATCCGGTGGAACGCAGCTCAGAGCGATTCCACATGTTTCAATTCATAAAAAAGACCATGCCTAGCATAAACATACCTATTCAGATGCGTTGGAACAGTTAGTTTGGTCATACGAGTTGCAGAGCGAAAGTTGCACCACTTTGCAACTTTGTACAACTTGAATTTGACACTTTTTCAATCAAGTGAAAATCCGCCGCCATGAGAAAAAAACTCCAAGATAGCCAAAACCGAGAGAGGTTTTTCTAGAGGGGCCCAATGCCTTCCTATAGGATCAGAAAAGAAGTTTCTAAGTGTCGTGGTATCCAAGTAATAGCATGCTGGAGTTTGTAGCCATTTTGCACTTTGGACCCTTTAGGGATCGATCTAGTGGAACATAACTCAGAGCGATTCCACATGTTTCGGTGCAAAAGAGGACCATTCCTAGCATAAAAATAGCTATTCGGACATGTTGGAATAGTCTGCTTGGTCACAAAAGTTGCAGAATGAAAGTTGCACCACTTTGCAACTTTGCACTGCTTGCATTTGATGCTTTTTCCATCAAGTGAAAGTCCGCCACCATAGGAAAACCACGCCGAGATAGCCAAAACCGAGAGAGGTTTTTGTAGAGGGGCTCAGCGTAATCCTATAGGATTAGATGAGAAGTTTCTAAGAATCACGGTATCCGAGTAATAGCATGATAATGGTTGCAGCCATTTTGCACTTTGGACCCTTGAGGGATCGATCCGGTGGAACGTAGCTCAGAGTGATTCCACATGTTTCGGTGTGAAACAAGACCATTCATAGCATAAAAATACCTATTTGGACACGTTGGAGCAGTTAGTTTGGTCATACGAGTTGCGAAGCGAAAGTTTCACCACTTTGCAACTTTGCACAACTTGAATTTGACACTTTTTCCATCAAGTGAAAATCCGCCACCACGAGAAAACCACTCCAAGATAGACAAAATCAAGAGAAGTTTTTATAGAGCATACCAACACCTTCGTGTAGGATCAGATGAAAAGTTTCTAAGTGTCACGGTATCCTAGTAATAGCATGCTAAAGTTTGCAACCATTTTGCACTTTGGACCCTTAAGGGATCGATCCGGTGGAACATAGCTCAGAGCGATTCCACGTGTTTCGGTGAAAAATAGGACCATTCATAGCGTAAAAATACCTATTTAGATGTGTTGGAATAGTCTGCTTGGTCACACAAGTTGCAGAACAAAAGTTGCACCACTTTGCAACTTTGCACTGCTTGCATTCGATGCTTTTTCCATCAAGTGAAAATCTGCCAGCACGGGAAAACCACTCCAAGATAGCCAAAACCAAGAGAGGTTTTTGTAGAGGGGTTTAACATGATACTGAAAGATTAGATGAGAAGTTTCTAAGCATCATAGTATCTGAGAAGTAGCATGCTATAGTTTGCAACCATTTTGCACTTTGGACCCTTAAGGGATCGATCCGGTGGAACCTAGCTCAGAGCGATTCCATGTGTTTTGGTATGAAACAAGACCATTCCTAGCATAAATATACCTATTCAGATGTGTTGGAGTAGTTAGTTTGCTCATACGAGTTGCAAAGCGAAATTTGCACCACTTTGCAACTTTGCACAACTTGAATTTGACACTTTTTCCATCAAGTGAAAATCCGCCGCCACGAGAAAACCACTCTAAGATAGCCAAACCGAGAGAGGTTTTTTAGAGGGGTCCAACATGATCCTGGAGGGTCAGATGAGAAGTTTCTAAGTGTAATAGTATCCAAGTAATAGCATGTTGAATTTTGCAGCCATTTTGCACTTTGGACCCTTAAGGGATCGATCCGGTAGAACATAGCTCAGAGTGATTCCATGTGTTTCGGTGTGAAAGAGGACCATGCCTAGTGTAAAAATACCTATTTGGATGTGTTGGAACAGTCTGCTTGGTCACACAAGTTGCAGAACGAAAGTTGCACTACTTTGCAACTTTGCACTGCTTGCATTTGATGCTTTTTCCATCAAGTGAAAATCCGCCACCACGGGAAAAACACTTCGAGATAGCCAAAACAAAGAGAGGTTTTTGTAGAGGGTCTCAAAGTGATCTTATAGGATCAGATGAGAAGTTTCTAAGCATCATGATATCCGAGGAATAACATGCTGAATTTTGCAGCCATTTTGCACTTTGGACCCTTAAGGGATCGATCCAGTGGAACATAGCTCAGAGCGATTCTACGTGTTTCGGTGTGAAAGGGGACCATGCCTAGAATAAAAATACCTATTCAGATGTGTTGGAATAGTCCTCTTGGTCACACGAGTTGCAAATTGTTTACATGACCTTTATATGACCTTTTTCACATTGTTTACATTTTAAAATTCAAAGTTTGCAAATTTTTCTATTCAAGGAATTTATAGAACAAGGTGCTACTACACCAAACATGAACTCAAACCTTACAATATTTGAGTATATATCAGTATGTAATTAAATCTTATTACAATGCCTCAGGCACTTCGTTCTCACAAATCTTTTACAATGTCACTCATACATTCGAGATTCTCTTTAAATGTCTACATCATAGGTGCTCATTATGAGGTTAAATTCAAATGAGTAACTTGAGATTCCCTCGCTAAGCTTCACACGCTCTTTTATAATGGCTTCAAATCAAAATTGAGATTTGTCAAGATCATCAAAATAAGGATGTTGCATTGCTTTTTTGGCCTAGATTCTCTTTGATGGCTCTTAAATCAACATTTTCTGCAAAGAAAGATCAATCAATTTTTAGTAGTTTACTTACAAATACGCAAAGTAAAAGAGAAAAAGAAAGAGCATCCAAAATGGAAATGAAATAAAAATAGATGGAAGGCACTTACAGATGTTGCATGCAGGCATCAAAATAAGGATGTTGCATTTTTTTTCTGGTTGACATTCTCTTGGATGGCTCATATATCTGCATTTTTTGCAAGGGGACACCAATCAGTATAAAATAAGATGATAGCATTGGCATCAAACAAATTAATGTGCATATAAGTATAAATTAATAAGAACCAATATGCATATACTTACAAATTAATCCAATGAACCATTCGGGTCTACTCTACTCTTTATTGTGTCAAGTATTGCCTCATGGTCAAACTCACGGACCTTCCATAACGTCTTGTTCAAAGGTCTACCCCCATATTTGGTCAAATGAACATTGGATGCCATGACAAGGTTCGAGTAATGAAGAATATTATGATGCATGTCAAAGTCCTGAAATAGCCAATGTTTAACACTTGAATGTGGGTACCTTCTAAGCCATGTTCCAGTAACTGCAACTGAGCCTGTAGGGTATTCGATGTTTTCTCCATCTATAACTGGGGCCTCCAATTTCTTTTTGGTCTCAACACAATGAGATAAGTAATAGTCGGTTCCCTCTTCATTGTCTTCATCTACAATAACTACATAAACATGCCCTGCATTGATATGTGCAAAAAATCTCTTGAAATATGTCAACATTACGAATACAGTACAAAGTAAGATAACGATATGGAATTTCAACAACTAAGAAAGTAGATATATCACCTAGTTGAACTAGATCTGATACATGGTCAAAGTTGACTGATGATTCCATCTGTGTCAGTTCCAATGCCGTTAGGGGGCGATACGCGTGAAGTGGGCTAAGATAACTTATGAACCATTTGTCAACCCACTCCCCTGACTCACAATCATTTCAAGCTTGCATTGTACATGAAGAACAAAAGCATGCCATCTTTTGTGTATCGATACTAAATGAACTTGCATTTGAGCTAAGGAAAGAGTGTACCTCACTCGATCCTGTTAGTGTACAACAGTCTTCATATGGTACAATGTTAGTATCATCCATCAACCAAAAAAATCTACAAACTGAAGACGTACCTTCATTACCTGGACCCATCAAAGAATTACACCATTCGATGATTGATTTTTCATATGTCAACTTTGCACTGTCTTTATACTTTAACTCTACTCATGCTAATGCTCTTTTCACACATGCTCCTGCACCATCATGCTCTCCCTTTCCATGTACAACCTCACAAAAGTTCCACCTATGTTGAACACCTGTAATGGCATGCATCCTGCACAACTAGTAGAACATGCGTGAGTTCTTGAACTGTGCTACACAGTTATCAAACCATATTATATGTTGATGGTATTCTATGCCCCTCTGAGCCAAACCACTGTAGAACATCTGGAAGCAACCTTGCACAAACTCTAGAGAATGTGTGCGATCATCAATAATGTAAAAGTGATACTCCCTCAATACCTTCCTTTTCTCATCTGTACTATCAGATGCATGAATGAATGCTATGTGCAGAAATATCAAAACCTGTGTGGAGTTGTAATACTATGACTACACCTCATGTTGTGGCTATAGAGTGTAGTTCCTTGCAAAGTCAACCACATATACTATGCTTCCAACTGGAAAGGTGTCCTTGCATAGCTTGAACTGTGTGTCCAACCATCGAGCTCTATGAGTATGCATTGCATACTCAGACAATATATTGTCACGAAATGTGGTCATAAATTGGTACACTGGAATCTTCTCAATAACCAAATCACACCTTTTTGCTTGAGACCCATCTTTTGTAGCATATGCCAGTGTTTTATACTTCCCCAACTCTACTAGTTTATGTCCCACCTCATATGTGCTTTCCATATGTTGACATATTGGCATACGCTGGAAGCCACCGCAACGCTCACATGAACCATCCAAGTATGTTGTCCTATAAAATATCTGGCCATCCTCTATTTCACATAAATTTTTTGATAAGAACTCTCTTGAAGATTTTTGTGGGGCTTCTATGCCACAATCCTGCAAAACATCGTTAGTATGCAAATCTAAACATATAGAACGATAAAAATCATAATGGTTAGAAAATTCAATATGTAGTCTACAACAACAAGTAGTGCTTGTATGATTTATCTTGACATAAAAAGGTTTAAGTAGTTCAAAAAACTTTGAGAAATACTAATTTGAGGATAATCATTTTCAAATTTCCAAAAAAATTGGTTTTGAGTCATATCCAGAAAATTCTTTGGATGTGGCTCATGATTCCAACTACTGATTCTCCTTCTTACCACATCCCTTTGATTCAAATATGGCCTTGTGTTATTCTTCCAATACTCTTCAATTAGTGTTCTCAAGGCTTCAACAACTTCTTTATATTTTCATGACAGTCTCCCCGAGAATGCCCATAATTCATTTGTATCATTGCCCTCAATTCTTTTCTGCCTTTGAATGACTCTTGATAAAGTTTTTCTACTAATTCTCATTTGTTAAATAGTCTTTTTAATTAGATGAGCTCTCTTTGTTTGATAGATTACCAAAGTCAATGTAATGACACGTCGGGTGACATTACTATCCTTTGAGTGTGAGGTCTTACCCACACTCTCATAAGCATCCATTAGATTCTTCATAATAGTGTCTTCACTCAATGCATTCGATGTTCTCAACCCAAGAGTCTTCATGATGTTCCTATACTTTACACCCCGCATCATTTCAACAAATAGTTGACATCTTGCAATCTCATTTATCCTTTCAAAGAATCGTTCCCAAATCTTATCAGCATATCTTCTACAAGTGCATTTTGAAATCTTACCTTCCATGTGTTGCAAAATCTCATCATCAATATTAATCAAATACTTTGGCTTTCTATGCAGAATTCTAGGTGGTGTCTCCTAGGTACATACATCTCAACATTAGGAATTTCATCAATATTTAATTGAGGTGGGCTAGATTTTGTACCTTCGATCGAGGGTGGAGGAGAAGACATACCTTTAGGTTCACATGGGGATGATGGCATACCTTCTTCGTCAATTCTGAGTGATGATGTACTCTCAACTTGATATGTGTTGGATGGTGTCCAACAATATTTACTTGTGGTACATGGTGTCCCTCCATATTCACTTGCAGTAGATGGTGTCCTTCCATATTCACTTGTGCTAGATGGTGTCCCTCCATATTTGCTTGTGCTTAATGGTGTCCCTTCATACTCACTTGTCATAGAGGGTGTGTCTCCAACTATGGTATCTAAATCTGTCTTACGACAATGCTTTCACATTCATGCTTGTTGTGCTGCCAATTCCCATTCTCTTTTTGATGGTTGAGGTTCCTCTACAATCGGGTTGTTTTCATCAATCGTTTCCAATTTCTTCTTTTCACGATATGCCGCCACCCGAACTCTCTCCTTTTCTTTCAAGGTTTCGTTCTCTTCGTCTGTTAGTTTCCTCTTTGTCTTTTTCTTCGGCATGGTGGATAATTTTATCTATACCATGGTAATGAGATGAATATTAGTTCCTAAAAAATGTATCCATTCAAGTTAATTAAAAAATATATGTCATTGAAGGCTTCATTTCAATAATACTTACAATTATCATGTACAAAAGTTAACCTAGCATGTAGACAAATGTGTAAAAACTTTGGAAGCACTAGGCTGGCCAGAGCACATTTCTAACTAAAAGTGAATAACCATGATGGTGATTCTAAAAACTAATGAGTGTAATGGCATTGTGAGTGTTTGATAAGTTTGTGGTGTAGGAGCACCTTGACAATCTATGCTTCCATTTTGAAATTTGATTCAATTTTGGGTATCTTCATGTTGTTTTTTAGTAATAGGAATTGGGGGGAGTTGTTGTCATTGAAAAAAGGTTTAAAAAACCTCCATTGGCTCGAAGGGAGGATTTTTGTTCATTTTGAAATCCATTTTTTTGATTAAAAAATGTTTTTTCTAGAAATTCACTGGTTTTTTTGCACCTTCCTGCACTTGTACGGATCTATACAGCCTCCCCTTGATAGAAACATACTATAATATTTTAGGCACATGTATTAAATCTCTAATGCATCAGTTATGAGGGCTTAATAGTACATTTGAAGGGAGCAATTGACAATTTTCTGAAATTGCTCATTTCAAGCCACTCAAGGGTTTGAGTAGGATTTAATTATGAAATGACCATCCCACCTACTATTATGACTTTTTCCTTAGTGGGATGGCATGTACATTGTTAGAGTAGTGTATTTTAATGTTGAACATTCCTTGGAATGAAACTAATGACAATAGGATGGGTTTCTTAGGCTGAAACAAGCACTTTTCCATGAGAACTTGAGGAACCAAGGAGTGATTTTGAAAAAGTGTTGAAGGAGTGGTCTATGCAATCAGATTTTGACCTTGTGTAGGGTATTTTGAAGATGTTTTATTATTTGGAATGGTCTAGGAAGGCCCAGGTATAGGAGTTTCTATAAACCCCCCCTCTTTGCATTGAAAAATGGGGGTTTTTGTATTGGAAGCCTAGTTGAGTGGGTAAGGTCCTAAGACCTAGAAAATATATTGTTTTGAGACCTAGTTAAAGACTTTTTTTGGGTTTGGAAGTCTGGTGTGAGGATCTAAGGGTAGCTCCATTGTAAAATTGGCCTACTTGGAGGCCTGAAATAGTGAAAAGGTCAATTTTCTTAAAGTTGTCCCAAAGGAGTAATGTGATGGGTTAAGGTATGTCTTGAAACTTTGAAATGGGTGCTAGAATCATTCTTTTATTTTCCTCATGTTTTGGAAAGTTTTGGAGTTAAGGGCCCAAAACTGGTTTTGCACAGTAACTAGATTCCAAGGGTGAAATGTGGGAAATAGTGTTTATGTTTGTTGTCCAGCTTGGAGGAGTGTTGGGATTGGTCCATTAGGAATTTTTCATCTTGTTAGATGCCTCTTGAAGGAAATTTGACATCTTCAATGGTTTTGGGTTCTCTAACTTTGCATAAAAAATGAGTATCACAGTCTGAAGTGTGTGCATTGTTTGGGAGATACAATTGACAGTTTGCAGATGCTTGGCTACTAGTAATGTGGATAGTGAACAAAGGAACTAAGTTTGTATGTAAGGGAAGAATTCTGAAAGGTTTCATTTCTGTTGTACTAACTCAAACAAAGATTTATTAAGAAAATAATGGTTTGGTTGTGCCTTAAGAATTATAGTTTGTGTTTGTAAACAATGGTGCCATTATGGAAGATTTAAGAGAACTTGTGAATGACATAATCATTGGTTGATGTTTTTAGGAACCTAGTTGATTGTAATCAGTTATTTTCAAGATTTTCAAGGTGTTTTGAAGGTCCTTAAGGAATTGGGAACTCTTAATGCTAATTTGAGTATATGAATCAAATGTTTTGTGAAGGGAAATATAGTTGAATAAGTGTGTCAAGAAAGGTGTTGATTTCTTCCTTTGTACTACATCAGTTTGTGCAGAGGTATTGGAAGGTGTTTGGGCCCTTTAGAGGAATGGGAGAGGCTTGGAGTTGTATTAAAGGATGAATTTTGGTGAATGGTTCTGAGTTTCTAATCAACTTTATGCTATGTTACAATCAATTTTATGATGGCTAATCTATTTTTTTGAGTCTGACAAAGAGTTGAAACCAAGTTCTAATGTTTTGATAAAAAGATGATTGAGTTTGTTTGTTGATCTTCTTCAATTTAAGTTAGGGTCAGAAGTACCCTTGATGATTTGTGGATCTTGGTAGATGCTCTACATCAAGTTTAAAATGGTAATTGACAAGTGTATATAATTGTGTATATAATGGTAATTTAAAATGTGCATTGACAACCTAAGGTTATAATGACAAACAAAAATGAAAGAAAGCCATAATAGAATGAAAGAAAATTTGTAAAGACTTCACATACCTAAAAAACCATACTTTCAAATGGAGGAGTTCAACCCAATTATGTATCCTTAGCTTCTTCTTTCTTCAAACTCCACAACAATTTGACTTGTTCGAAAGAAAGTTCCCTTTTGAACTTCAATTGTATATCAGTTTTTGATGGAATTCAAACTTCAATTGATAGTATATGTCTTTTAGCGTGGAAACTCTGCTATTTCATGCAAAGGTGGTAGAAAGATCATGGAAAAGGTGATGGAATGTGAAAAAAATTCTTGGACACTTCACAACATCATCAAAAAGCCGCTTTTTGTCAGAGCACACATAGAACTAGGGGAATATGCAAACTGTGGGCATTGAAATCACGGGTATGTGGATTTTTTTACCATTTTAGTGGAGTACAACACGCACTTGCGTTATAATGTGAGCACGTTATGTGTAATATGGTTTTCTTAGTATATTTCTTTTCTCCCTCTTTGTCTTTACCCTCTATCTTAATTCTATATCTGTCCCCTACACCCTTATAGTAGAGGAGATAGAGGTGAGTGTGTGTGTGTGTGAGAGAGAGAGAGGTAGAGGGAGAGTGGGAGAGAGAGAGGGAGAGAGTGGGAGGGAGGGAGGGAGAGGAGAGGGTTAGAAATAGAAAGTGGGAGACATGTAGATAGATAGGGAGGGAGAGAGGGTGAGAGTGGGAGAAAGAGAGAGTGGGAGAGAAAAAGGTAGAGAGGGAGGGAGAGGGAGTGGGAGAGAAAGATGGAGAGAGGGAGGGGGAGGGAGAGGGGGAGAAAGAGAGAGTGGGAGAGAAAGTGGGAGATAAGGAGGGTGAGGGAGAGGGGGAGAAAGAGATAGTTGGAGAGATGGAGATAAAGAGGGAGGGAGAGAGGGGGAGACTGGGAGAAAGAGAGAGTTGGAGATAGAGAGGGAGGGAGAGAGGGGGAGAGTGGGAGAAAGAGAGAGTGGGAGGGAGAGAGGGGGAGAATGGGAGAAAGAGAGACCCTCAATCCTCAACTCTTAAACCCTAATCCCTCAACCCCTATACCCTCTTAATCCCTCAACCCTCAATCCTCAACCCTAATCCCTCTATCCCTATACCCTCTTAATCCTTGAACCCTCAACCCTCAACCCTTAAACCCTAATCCCTCAACCCCTATAACCTCTACCCTATAACCTATTAATCCCTCATCTGTAAAATCTAAATCCTTAAACCCTAACCCGTAAACCCGCTGCCCTCTATCGGCAATCCTCTACCCTCTACCCTCAACCCTAATCCCCCAACCCTTAAACCCACTTAGTAAACTCTCTACCCTAATCCCTCAACCCTCTTGACCCTTAAACCCTTAAACACTCAACCCTAAACCCTCGACCCTCAACCCTAACCCCTTAAACCCTAAACTATTAAACCCTCTACCCTCTACCCTCTACCCTCAACCCAATACTCTCTACGCTAAACCCTAATCCCTCAACCCTTATACCCTAAAATCCAAGAAAACTCTCTACCCTAATCCCTAAATTCTCAACCCTTAATCTCTCAACCCCTATAACCTCTACCCTATATATTGGATCCTCAACCGTAATCCCTCGAACCTATACCTTAAACCCTCAATCTTCAACCCTCAACCCTTAAACCCTCTACCCTTTACCCTATACATTAAACGCTCAACCCTCAATTCTCAACCCTTAATCCCTCAACCATCAATCCTTAAACCCTAAAACCTCTACCCCTTACATTGGACCCTGAACCTAATCCTTCAACCATATACCCTCAAACCTATACCCTAAACCCTCTACCCTCAACCAAGTAAACCCTTAACCCTAAACCCTTAACCCCAAACCCTTCAACCCTAAACCCTTAAACCTTCTACCCTATACCCTCAACCAAATACCCTCTACCATCGACCCTATTCCCTCAACCCTCAAACCTTAAACCCTAATACCATAGAAACCATCAACCCTATAGGTCCTCTACCCTAATCCCTCAACCCTATACCCTCAACCCCTATCACTCTATCTCTATTTATACATCTCACCTCTCCCTCCTTCCCTCCCTCCTACCCTCTCTAATTGTCTTTATCTACTGTCTCCCTCTTTTTGCGTACCTCTCGTTCAATCGATACCTACCACCCTCTCTCGCTCCCTCTACCAATCTCTCTTTATGTCCCTCCCACTGCATCCCACTCTCTCCCACTACCTCTCTCTCCCTCTCTCTCATGGGTATGTGCAAGATCATGATGGGCCAAAAAGTGGCGATATGTAAGTGATATGATGGCCCATGTGGTTGATGACCTTTTTTTTACCCAAAATTGATGAAATGAATTTTTTTTTTAAAGGATATTCTCAAATTTCCATCAATATAAAGTATGCTTTATTTTGAATCTAATAAATAATTATTATTCATTTTCTATTTGAATTATGAATAAAGTCCTGATTGATAGGCTGATTGAAAAACATCTATAGCTTTCAAATGGTATCACATTTTTTGAATCCAAAACATGTGTCACATTCTATGCTTTACATACTATAGGATTAAAAAAAGAAAAAAACAATTTCATGAAGTTTTGACCAAGTTAAGGTGGTCAGACATACGAGTTTTTATATTTTTTAAAATTTGTAATAAAAAAATCATAATTAATTATTTACTTAGAAAAAAATTACAAAAAAATATGCATCAAATCGAGACATGAGTCCTTTACTTATATCTAAAATATTATAAAAAAATATTATCATTTTATTGTGGTTAGGGTGGTCATACAGACACCTATTTCTTATTTTTTCCCTAGAATTTAAGTACTACTGCATTGAAATTTCAAATTTTCACCAAATAGATTTTTTTTCTTTTTAAATAAACGTAGTAGTTTAGAAACTACATTCAAGTTTCTATAGATTGTATTGTTACATATTTTTGAAATAATATAGATAACTTATTTAGATTTTTACATCAAGTTGCCTAACTTTGATTTTATAATTTTTTATTGCCACTTAAGGGCTTGTTTTTTCCATCTCTCTCCCTCCCTCTATCCCTCCCACCTAGCCTAGCTAAGTCCCCCTCACTCCAACCCCTTCTCCCCCACTCCCTCTCTCTTAAACTCTCACTTCCACCCCCTCTCCATCTCTCTAGACTCTCTTTCTCTCTCTCTAAATTCTCCCTCTATCTAAAGACATACATAAATGCGTACATACAAGAATAATACATATGTACATATAATCTTACATCCATACAAGCATACATACATACATGACATACATGTACATAAAAACATACAAATATATTAGCATACATTCAATATATTGGCATTTAACATAAAGGAAGACATAACGCGAGCATGTTATAACGCGCTCGCGTTATGTCCTAGTTGACATGTTCCTCGCAGAAGCAAAAACCATGTCAAAAGTGAGATATAACGCGAGCGCGTTATAACGCGCTCGTGTTATATCTTGCTTTGGGAATTCCTGAGCCTTAGGCTTGGTATTTGCCTTGGAATACCAACCCAAAGTCTTGGAGGGCATTCCCAACGACCAGAGACATGTTTTTAAAAAATCCACCATATTTCTCATAATCAAGTTCGTGCTCATCATCAGTATTGCATGTGGTTCAATATCAAAAAAATTGAATACATGGGTAATGTTGGGTTATCTCTTAGCTGTCCTACGATGTAATTTTTTTCACTTTATGAAAATGTTAAGTCTTTCATCCATAATTTATTTTATCTGTATGTCTTTTTTTTTGCCAAAAAGCAGTGTTTGGTATTTTTTTCGTTATAATTAACCGTTCATCAATTTTTCAAATAAATTACATTTTTAGAAACTAGACTCCATTCTACAAAATTAAAAAATTAAAAAATTAAAAAAATAAATCAATTAGTTTCCAAAATTTGTAGGGGTAGCACGGCCAAAATTCTATTTTTTAGGAAATGTCCACTTCACAAATTAGTAAAAAATCAAATATTCATTAAACAATTATCAGAAAAATCATGCATCAACTACATACTGTTAGCTAACTTTTGACTATTGTGATTTTAAAATACTAAAAAAAAGTTCACTGTACGAGGATCGTACAAGAGTTGCTATGTTATGTTTTTCTGACAAAAAAAACATGAATCTGTGTACGTTCCTCATTTGAACCCCTTAATCTCAACCATTTTCAAAATAAATTAGTAGTTTAGAAAGTAGACTCAGAGCACTTGAATCCTTCTTTTTGTTCCATCTCAAAATTTTGAGTCTAAGTATCCTCAATTTCACGTCCAAGATTAGTATTTCCTGATTTCAAAAAAATTTGTCCGTTTAAGTCCCCTTTTTGGGAACCATCTTGGCACACTTACCCAGGGAGATGATCCAACCGAACCTCAACAATTTATTTAACAAGCCAGAAGGTTTTAACCAAGTCTTCCCTCTGTCTCTGAGCAATCAACAACTCTACTTGCAATTTACCAACTCTTATTCTTTGTATTCCATTTTTTTCTTTGAAGAAATCAAAACTCTTTCCAATATTATTTATCTTAGATTCAATAGCTTCAATTCTTCTTCTAAAATTATCAACAACTGTAGGCCATCAAAGACAATACCTGTAGATGGCATACATCTCCTTAACATATTCTCTTGTTTCATCAATATGTTTAGATAACTTTTGTTTGGCTCTGGCACATCTTCTCTCAATCATAGCTTCGAACTTATGTCCTTTAGGTCTTTTCAACAATATTCTTTCTTCAATAAATTCTACTAGATCATCTGGTAATGAGTCAGACACATCTGAAACAATAAAACCCTTTCTAAGAAAATAATAAATCAACACATCATCAATTTTAAGTCTTTTGATCAGAGAGCAAGCATGCCACATTTCACCAACCTTCTTTATATCACCTTTATATAACATTGTCTGGTTTTCTTCAGGATTGAAGGAATCAGATTTAGGTAGGGACTCTTCTTCATTCTCCTTTTCTTTCGGGATAGTGATGAAATATTTTGTGATAATTTTTCTCCTTTTAGATTCTGGAGGGGAACCACTAATAACAACTTCCAACTCTTTCTTACCAGAAGATGAACCCTCTTCAAACTGACTAGACACTAGCACATTGGAGCATAGATTCATCTATAGGGATGATAAATAGATTTTTCATATACTTGATTTATCTTCCATACACTCCAAATACCGATGAACTTGCTTTCCGATAGGGATGCCAGATTCCCACTTAACATTCTCTCTTGTTGGTAGTGAACTTAGAAAGTAAAATACCAAACATATAAGTAGAGACCCAAATTGAAAAGGACAACCCTCAACCAAAGAAATTCTAACATTCTCAATTAGGTTTTCCATAATTAGGCTACACAAATCAAACTGCATGTTTTCCTTCACCATTTTATGTGCAAGATATACAACAATAATTGAAGTATAACCTTCATGATTTATGAAATAGACTTTATGAGTGATCCCATAGGTGACATACCATACTACAGGATCGGCAATGTTATTTATCAGTAGAGCTTGAGGTTCTTTGTCGATGCTAGTAATTTCCTCCATGTCTCTGTATTTCACTATTTTTTCTTCCCAGGGAGGTCACCAACACTGCACAACCCAGTAATAGCTTCAATTGCCTCCTTCATGATCAGATAGTGTTTGTCTAGAATAATGCTGCCATCTAGTGTTTGTCTAGAATAATGCTGCCATCCTTGAATTGACTTAACAAGAACAAGATAGATTCTTTGTCTACAAACCAAGGAAATTCTCCCCATAAATCCATACCCAAATTTTTTACGTTTTGCAATTCATTTTTCTTCAACCCTAGTTCCATTTCCTTTATCTTCCGATGATCAAACTCTTCAAACTCAACTCCCTTTAGCCTTAGCAAAATATTGCCACTCGATCCTCTGTCAATAGATTCCATCATCGCGCTTATCTCTTTCTTTCCCAACAAAACTTCTTCCCCTTTTTTTGTAAACTGAGAGAGATGATTTTGAAAACTTTCATCTTTTGTTCTTAATTATTCATAATGATTTCTCCAAATTGACTCAGAATTGCTCCAAATCACTTCAAGATCGCTTTAAGATTGATTCAAATCATTCTTCAAATTATTCAATTGCACAAGTGATAAAAAATGACATGAATTTTTCTTTATACACCATTTCACTTCCCTAATTCGTATTAAATACGATAGGTTTCAAAAAGCTAATAAAAACCCTTCTTCACTGCACTGAGAAACCCTAATTTGTTCCACAAATGAACATTCCTGCACTTTTTCTTCCGATTTATTTTGCATAACCTCTACCTATTCATTCCTTACAACATATCCTTGTGCCAACATTTGACACACCATATATCCAAGGGGTTCAAATAACTTTCTATTAAAACTCCCCCTAAGACCATGCTAGGTCTGATTCTCAGAGGAATTGTCTACATTGGATGAGGGCACAGACACAACAGTCATCTATAGCTCTTCTTTATTCCTCCATATCTTGTTCATGTCTTGCTTAACCTCTTTCTTGTCAATTCTCTTCACTGGTTCATTCTTCTTTACTGGAGCAGACTGCTTTCCCTTTTTACTTTTTCAAACTCTTGAAATATGTCCCGGTTTGTTGTAATTATAGCAGACAACATTTCTCTGATTCGTTTGACCTCCAATAACCCTTGATATACACTCATTTTATTTGTGTCTAAACTTATTACAAGTATAGCAGTAGCCAAAAATGTATTGGTTCATTCTACCTCCATTAAACCTATTCATCATCACCTAACTAATCATCCTCACCTGAGATCTGCATTTAGTAGCTTTATGTCCAACTTTCTTGCATGCAAAACATTGTCCAGCGAAGGAACCAAAAAGCTAATTCATTCTACTTCTGCACTCAGTTGCATTGTGACCAAATTTATTACATGAAAAGTAAAAATTGTTGATCATCAAAGCTTGCACCTCTCCAATAGTCTTATGGGAAATTCAGCGAGTGGGGGACCAATTTATGCCTCACTGAATACCTCTGAGATTTTTATAGAAAGATGGCTCTTCTCTGATTTTGGGAAAAATGTAGAAAGAAATTTAAATATAAAACATGAAAAGTGGCGATGCGCCAATGCTTTTACAATATTTTAAAACCCAAGTTCTTTTCTATGAATGATATAATAGACACAAAATTCCACAACCCTTCATTGTTGGGAGGAGAACGAACAACAGAGGCTAGATACAAGAACAATGCAGTCATTCAAATCTACTAGTAGGAAGTGCTCATTAAGATCCGATCAAGCATTGAAGTTCCAAGAGTTAACAAAAAACATTCAAAAAACTACATAAACTCTTCCTCTTAATATAGCATAACACGAAGAAATAATAACCTTTAAAGAAAACAGAGAAGTCCAATGACATAGTCTGATTTCTACAGACTATCACTTTACCATATAATCCTACATCATGGAAATCAAATAATCAAACTATTCAAATTAAGCTAGACACAACATTCTATTATGAATGAAGATATAAAGAAGGAAACATTGACATAGGCCATATCATGCACAGTTTGAAATATTTCTCCCAAATAGTCTGTACCTCAAATATTAAATGAACTTTAAAATAGAGGTCGGATTCCAATCCGATAATAGTTTGAATTTTTTGGTGTAAATAAAGTCTTGTACCTAGTTCATTCATTACGAGGGGATTTATTTACACATGTTAAGTTTACTTAGGTCAGAGGAAGGAATCTTTCTAGAAGGTGTTAGTTTTCATTAGTTGTTATCTTATCTTTTGACAACTACTACATGTGAACCTAGGTAAGAGTGATTAGTTGTCTCGTCATATGATTAAGACACTTGTCATAATCCTATGACATCTTGTTTCTCACCTTGGCTATATAACCAAGGGGTTTTCCTTGATTGTGTAAAAAATCAAAATCATATTGATAAGAATACAGTTTATTCTTGTCACATTCATATTCTCTCTTCTTGTGCTTTCCATTTGGTCTCAAGATCTTGGCAGCCATAGCCAATTCTAACAGAGTTAAAACAAATATAACATGCTAGAGTGAAGCAGTGTTATGAAAACTTTAATAAAAATACTTCCTATAACTATGGAAAACTAAAAAACTTCTTTCCAAAAGGGAAAACTTCAGGAACCCTTCTCTTCTATTGGTGCCTCAAATTTATAGTTGAAAGGAGAGAGAAACACCACCTCTACCCAGAAGTAATTACTACCAAGTGTATGCACCTGATAGCTCACAATCCAATCATAGATCTTTAATTAGGTCATGACAATATTCGCTCATCAACTCTCAAATACTGCATTAATATCCCTTAGATATTTAGCAATATTTCCCTCCATAAATGTCCAAATCCTAGAAAACAACCCGACAAAAAGTATTGATGACCAATCACGTGGCATGGCGACACTGACTCAAATCCTTGTTTTAAAAACCAAAGAAAAGTACACTCTGAAAAAATCTAAAGATAAAACTCCTTAAAGTACAACTTCCTCGCAGTGAAGAGATGATATGTCAAGTGGGCGGGTATTCTCAAATTTACAAAAATCATTTTTGAGAAATTTTCTCCTGAGCTGACGCGTGGCCCGAAGTTCTCTGGAAAGGAAGGCAATAAAGAAACACATGTAGCCACCACGTGACACATTGCACATCTTTCAGAACCAAACCTTCTTTTGCATAAGGATCCTCCTGAAGCCAAAAAGCATAAAGTCAAAAATCAAAAGACTAACGCAGGAACCGAGACCTCTAGAAATTCCTAGGGGGCCTTCACTTGTGGAGGGAAAAACCTAGACCTCTAGAAATTCCTAAGGTTTAAGGAAAGCAGAATGTTGCATCTCCCAATCCGTATCAGTCGATTGGATAAGATTACAAATGACCTTGTACGCTTGATCTAGTTCAAAGAATTCTTTAAAGGAAATAAATTACCATCTAGCTCAAACAACTCCTAGGTGATAATAGAGATGAGAAAGCGAAAGAATCTTACGCTCAATGTCATCGATAGTGGGTGTTGCACTCGAACCTAGGAGTTATATAGAAGTCTGAACCTTATGTTTGATTTCATATATAATTTTCTCGACTGATAGCACATCTCCATTTGGTGAAAGGAAGGGAGGCAATCCAAAGCTATGCAAGACACCAAAATATTTCTTGATTTCATTGACCCTCTTGTTCAACACTACCTGACATTCCTTGCTCTTTGCTACGACCTTGTGACAATGGGCAAATTTGCCTACTTTTTTGGAGGTGGCCCTTTAATCTAAAATTCCTACACTTCTTAGAGCCTCATTAGTGGCCACACACAACCTGGAAATCAAACTCTGGGACTCCGCTACTCCGGAACCATACTCCTACAAAATTTGGTTGTCTAGTGGGCCAACCCTTTCATTTAACTCTTGAACATCCTTTAGAAACTGTAGAGATGGTTTGAGGATGGCGAGCACAACTTTGATTCGCTCCTAGTAGGTGGATACCAACCTTTTCAGCATAGGAAGGGTCACAAATGTTTGTGCAACTGTTAGCTCTTGATGTAACTGAGCCTCCTTTGCTTTCACATTCTCCTCCATTTTATTCCTCTCCTTGAGGACATTCACCATCTCAGAGCCTAATTGTTTGATCTCCTGATCATGAGCCTGCAGAGCAGACTCAATTTTTTGCTTGTCAGGTCTCAAATTTTCTACTTCCACTTGGGCATTTTTCAAATTATCGGAAGCCTAAGATCGGACGTCTTCCAACTCTCTCTTTATTCTTTCTTGAGCATGTTGGTGCTCATCAGCAAGCTCAACTTTGAATCTATTAATCTTGACATATAATTGAACCTTCTCACCTTGGGTCTTTGTGATCAATCTTGTTGTTGTTTGCTACTAGTCCTATATTTGCCTTATGCAGGCCATTTCAACATCTCTGGATTTGATTTTTGTTTGCAACATATTCAATGTTTCCCTTACATTCATTAAATTTGCCTCATACTTCTTTAATTTTTGATCTAGCCTCTCATAATCTGAATATACTACCTTCTGGATGGTCTTGGCTAGATCCACCTTGTCATGTAAAAAAATTTCATTCAAATCCAAACCCATAGCCTTGATATCATAGTCCTCCATCTGCATTTTTTCTTCAGGTGGGGATACAAGTAACTTCATGGTAGTAATTGACAAGGAATTCTGCTCTTCATTGAAACATGTTTGAATCTTCTTGGTGGCCTATAGTTCAACATTCTTCAATAAACTTTTCTACTTCTTGGCTTGTCGGGCCTACTTAGTTGCTTCAAAATACTCTTGAAGAGTCTGTGGGGTGTCAATTCTTTGTGCTGTAATTGAAGCACTAGGAGGAAGACTAAAAAGAGTAACAAAAGGAGAGAATTCAAACGTATGAGCATCTGGGGAGGAAAATGGGAGTGTAATCATGGAAAATGTTGGGATGCCAAATTGAGATTGGGTTCAAGAAAGACCAATTGGAGTAAAAAGGGAAGTGAAAGGAATGAAAGGTTTTTTTCCAGATGAGGATGGACCTGGGGTAATGGGAAACATAGATGATTAGGATTTCTCAATAGGGGTCGTAGATAGGGCGATTAAAGAATCAACAATAGCCGAAGTGGATGTTTCTTGCTCAACATGTGGAGGTACATCATAGGGTGTATTAAAAACAACAGGGGGCTCATTTAGGACCAAAAGCTCAGTGTCCGTGGAAGAAGGATTTTCTTCAATAGATGGGGGAAAAAGAGTAACCAGAGATGCAAAGGCAAGAAGTAGAGGGGGAGCGAGAGTTACCTAGACTGCATTGGTCAGAGCACTTTGTAGTACGGACCTCACTTCTTCTTCACCCTCGATTGCTACCTCAGGTGCGCTCAGGTCTTTAACTCACATTCTCTTTTTGTGACCTGAACTGGCATGTTCTGATCCTTTAGTGGATGATTACACTAAAGCTTGGCCCTCTTATTCTGCAACATACCTTCTTGGGGACTATTAGAATCTATTTCCCTTGCTTTGGACATTGGCAGAGGATGTGGCTTGTGAGTCCTTTTTCTTTGAGCTTCTTCTTTTGTCGGACTCATGAGGTTAGGAAGTATGACATGGAAGTCGTTCCTCTGTTATCTCATGACTGGTCTCTGGGTTGCTATTTTCGGTGTTGACTTCTCAGTCATAATTTCCTTGAACTATTCATCATGTCACCGAAACTCTCCAAGCAACCTATTTGGGCATCCCATCTCTTGTCGAAACCTCAAAAAATCCGTCTTCTTCCTCTCCAACCATCCCTAGCGCTTCATTTGATTGTTGAGGGTTTTATTTATCAGAAGGTTCCTTTGATAATCTTCTTTTGGTGTATAGAAACTCAACCATTTTGGTTTTTTGGTTGGTATAAGGGCCAAGTTAATGTATACTTCTACCCTTTCTTGAGTCAGATTCTTCCTGGACTCCAGATAGTCTTGACTCTCATATTTCAAACTGAAAAGCCTCATCAGATTGTAGTCCCACATGTCATAGATGAGGATGAAGCCTAGGGCTGCAAGTTGATTTGTAAGATCCTTCTACGCCTTCCAATTATCCAGTGTCACCTTACTTTTGGCAATGCAAAGGGGAAGCAGACATAACTTTGAGTTGTTCCTTCCCAAACTATAGGTGTTGTCGGCAAGAGTTGCTTGATGACATGCCTCCAACGTGAAATTCCTATCCATTACAAATTTGGGGAGTCATAAAGGTTCTCTGACAAAACCATGAAATCTAATAAATGTGAAATCCTCTCCTAGGAAATAATCCATTGGAGTCAGCGCAGTTTTTATCCATTACAAAACCTTAGGAGAAAAATGGCCCATAAGACGCGACAAGAATTGTTGAAGCACTGGTCTTAGAAAATGGTTTGAAAACCAATATTTTTACATGTTTTTGATAGTACATAGGTCCACATAGAAACTAGTTGACATAAACCATTTGCATCAAGCCTAGACACTGGAAAATGTCTCTCAAGAAACCCAAAATTTTGATGTAGAATCAAGTGAGCCAAGAAAGAAGAATACCTGAATTTGTAATCAATATGGTAATTATTCAATTGCTCCAACATTCTTGCAACTAATACATCAGAAAAGTCATAATATCTCTACCCTTTCTCCCTTTTGATTATTAGGGCCAGGCTCATCTAGAAGGGATGGACCTCCTCATCATTATCAAAGCCAAAAATCCAAGCCATCATTGAGAAAAGATCATGTGTGTTTCTCTTGAAAAAAATTTTGTGCAAGAGGAAAAACAAAATGACCTCTCGATGGCCTTTCTTTCATCTCACTCTCATAGAAAATTTCTCTCTATTTTTCTTCTTCCCAGAGAATATCAATATGTTTATTAACAAATGACTCGGTGCTCCAGTTGGTAGGGATACACAACATATCCCATATGTCTTTGGCAGAAATCATGATCTTGATCTTGTTGCACACAATGGTTCCAGTTTCTTTGTTGAACCTTTTAACACATGCATCCACTAACTCTAGGCACAGGTGTATGACAGGAAACATGAACTATGGCAAACCACAATTTCGGAGCCGAGAGGAAAAACCCTCAGATGCACCATGATCTAACATTCTTATGAAAAAAACCTCATAAGATACTAGCAAGTTAGAAGTACAGGGTATATGATAAATTTATGGAGTCATACAACTTTACAAAGGACCATATTGAAAAATAACCGATGGCCTTTCTGAAGTGGAACTAGGAGTAGAAATCCGAAAGTCTCTGGTCTATAGGTGGTGGGAAGTTGTCTATGGATTGTATTCTTGGAAGTGAAAGATCCACCTCACAGTCACTAATTTTTCTCTCTTCACATCCATTGGTTTCTTTGATGGATGTTGACCTTCAAGGAGATATTTTTACCTGGACCAATCGACATACAAGTAATGACCTTATTTAGGTAAAGCTGGATAGAGATCTAATATCTATGGATTGGATTATCTCTTACACTTTATCTCTCTCTGCTCTTTCTAGGTTATTGTATGATCATTTTCCAATCTGCCTTTTGGATTGTTCAATGCAAGGGCTACCTTCCAAAGAGCCATGGATATGGATTTTCATGGTTTGATGAACAAATTTGTAATGGTTTTCTTAGATGACATTACTATTTTTTCTAAGAATGCAAGTGACCATTTATTTCATTTGAAGTAGATTTTCAAGAGGTGCAAGGAATATGGAGTTTCACTGAATCCCAAGAAAATTATCTTCGCTATCCATAAAGGTAGATTTCTTGGACATGTAGTATCTAAAGATGGAATTTATATAGATTGAAAAAGGATAAGTGCTATTCTTGCTTTACCTTTACCCACTCACAAGAAAGGCTTGTGAAGCTTTCTTGGTAGAATGAACTTTGTAAGGAGGTTCATTCCAAATATTGCTTATCTTTTGCAACCTCTAACCTCTATGTTGAGAAATAATGTCACTTTTAGCTAGACCAAAGAAGGAAAGAAAAGTTTTGATGAAATAAAGAATGCCATATTTGCTGCTCCAAGATAGGTTTTCACTAGTAGAATGTAAGAAATGGATCCCAAGATCTATCCATATTAGGAATTCAATATTGACATTGGTTTATCAAAAGAAATGTGTTCGTTTATCTAAGGTATGTTTTTATGATTTTAATTGTTAACTCAATTTAGGTGATTTATAATATAGGCACCCATATTTGGTTTTTTGTAAGAGTATAAGGCATCCAAATTATGGAACATGTACAAGGGTGTGATGACTTAGATTAGTTATGACTTGGATTTATTTCTGCAACCTTTGACTCTTCTTTTACATTCTCAATATCACCAAAACATGTACTAAAATATGAAATTACCTCTTTACCTTTGGCTGCAACCTTTGCATTCACTGATATTTTCTCTTTCCACTCTCTTTCAATTGCTTTTGTTTGCTTAGCTTTACTTCTATCAGGGCCATCAAAAATCCTTTCCAATGCAACCAATCCCTTTGTAATACTATTAGTCTTTAGTTAAATGATTTCATTTCCAAATATGGTTTCCTTACCATCCACTTCCTCCAAAAAGGCTCCAAAATCAATTTCTTGATACTCATATTTATCTATACATTGTAGTCCACCTTAAGATATCCTCATCATCATTGAGAACCTGCTAGTTCTTTATGTTATCTACAACTGAGGCTCTAACTTGCACTTGAACCTTTGAAATTCCAGTAAATGTAATATTGTCATTGTACATATCTAGTTTTCTGATATTACATATCAGCTTTAGATGGTTATTAATATATTGTATGTGAGTGTTTGACTTGTCAGTAGAACAAGTTAGAGCATACATTTTCGATAGGTCTTTTGCAACCATTGCCTATTCTAGAGCAGAAGTGGAAAAGTATATCGATGGATTTACTTACTAGTCTTCTAAGAGTTCAAGGAAAAGATTGCATTTATGTGGTTGTGGATAGGCTGAAAAATTTTGCACACTTCTTCTCTATTGCAACCGACTATGAAAAGTCAAGCTAGTGTGGAAACCGATATTCAACCCAACTTTCTGTAAATAGTAAGTACTGGAATTGGCCCTTGCTAAAAATAGTTTAAGCCATGCCTAAACCACCGAAAGGACTTGAACAAAGCATTAAAGCTCATCAGACAACTTCCACACATTTCCCAGACAAGAAATCCTACATTGCTCTGCTGGCCAAACCAGTTACTAAATATAGCACTTACTAAAAATAGTAAGTGTGTTAGAATCGGACTAATCCAAAAGAGGACATCAAAAATGGGGACATTACATAGAAGAAACACTCGTACATCCTTGTGGGGCAACCCTTCTCATAGAAAAGATTAATACATTATACAGGCCAATGCCTCTTGAAATCTAGCAACTTTAGATGGTTATTACATATCATCCTATTACTTTTCTCAACTTCCACCACACAACTCTAATCATCCTCAGCTTGGAACCTCTTTACTATGAGAAGGGTTACCCCATGAGGATGTGTGATTTTTTCTTCTAATTTAATGTCCCCATTTTCAATGTCCTCTTTTGGATTAGTCTTGTTCTAACACACTTACTATTTATAGTAAGTGCTATATTTAGTAACCGGTCCGGCCGACAGAGCAATGTAGGGTTTCTTGTTTGGGCAATGTGTGGAAGTTGTCTGGTGAGATTTAATTCTTTGTGCCAGTCCTTTCTATGGGGGATTTCAGTGGTTTAGGCATGGCTTAGACTATTTTTAGCAAGGGTCAATTCCAACACTTACTATTTACAAAAATTCTAGTTGCATATCAGTTTCCACACCAGCTTGAGTTTTCATAGTCAGCTGTAATAGAGAAGAAGTGTGCAAAATTCATCAGCCTATCCACAACCACATAAATGCAATCTTTTTGTTGAACTCTCATAAGACTAGTAAGTAAATCCATCGATACACTTTCCCACTTATTCTCTAGAATAGGCAATGGTTACAAAAGGCCTGCCGAAAATGTATGCTTTGACTTGTTCTACTAATAAGTCAAACACTCACGTATAATGTATTAATAACCATCTAAAGCCAATATGTATTCATAGTAAATGTTTAGTGAAGAATATTAACAAACCAGCTGTGTGTGGAAAAATAGCTAAGTGTTGCATGAACATGAAGAAGTAAACATGAAGAAGTAAATATCATTTACAAGGGAAGAGAAATAGCTAAGTGTTGTCTACCGCTTTAAACCAAAAAATCAAAGAAAAAGCTAAGTTTTGCATACAAGAGATACACAGTGTAGAAAGGTTCCTGAGTATGCAAAATAATTTTTGAATGCAGAATTGCTGAGAAAACCTAAGCGTAGTGAAGAATATCAACAAACCAGCTGAGTGCATAGTAATAGCCCCCTCCTTAAGGCTCTTAGGGTTAGTTGCCGATTTTGGATCAAAAACATTGTCGACAGCGTCTCACACTGCCTCTTTGGGATAACTTTTATCTACTTGCAACCTTCTACAAAATTTGAATGGTCGCTCCTCAGGAACTGGGGCATTGGTGAATGAGTTTTGCCCAAAGATATCAACAAAATGAGGCCTTATAGATGAATCTTCAACCCTTCTACCAATCATTGATGGCTTTGTCATGGATCATGCTTCAAGAAGTTGCAGATTCTTCACTGAAAATGGTCACTTGCCTTTTGCTACTTTAGAAAAATCTACTTTTTGGTGTAGTTAAGGCTACGCCATTACCACTGGTCCATTAAATGCTGCTAACAAGGTGATACATGTTGGTTTGAGATCTGTATCCCTCAAGAATACCAAAAAATTTGCGAGAATGGAATTAGTACATTCTCTTGCCGCTTCTCTTTAGAAATAATCTTGTTGTCTTAGGGAGCGTGCTTTTAGTTATGAGAAATGTGCTTAGGTGATGCAAGGTACCTTTGAAAAGATGCACTCATTTAATTTGTTAGGTATTAGTGCATTAATCCATGTATTTTCACATAAGCGAGCTAGTTGGTGCTGACGATGGCAAGGGCCACATGTCAATGATCAACTTATGTGATCATTTACTCCTAATGCCCAAATTTAATTTTTAGGACATTATGTCAGATTCTCCATATGATTTATCCCCCATCCTCCAGTTGCTTTGATATTTTTCCCATTGTCATCTGGCCAACAATAGACTTTTCGCTATTTGGGTTTGCCGACACCTCTTTTCTATAAATAGCTATGCCACCTTAATGCAATATTCATTCAAAAATAAGCTTTTTAAGTTTAGCCAACCTTTTTCTATCTCCATTCTATCCTTCACTCTACTATTTTTAGCTATGTCTGTTGGCCTAGGTACTCCTATTCATCTCCTTCCATGAAGGCCACAATACGCCTTCACTAGGGAGATCACTGCCGATAGAATTAAGTGCCTAGTGAAGAGGTGTGACCACCTTGGGGTAACTGCATTCTGTTGGGTCATAGGCCAAGAATTTATTAAGGATGAGAACCAGATGAGAAATAATTGCAATGTTGTATCTCATTTCGTGGCTTTCCTCATGGACTTGAACATCACCAAATCCCAGATAGGGGACTTGTACCGCTTAATGTTTGATGCCTCTTTGTTGGAAGGGCTTGGTGAGATTGTGCAAGTTGCTATCCCAAGTGTTGGAATTTCTAGTGAAATGAACCTTTGCAGGCACGTTGATCGTGGGATGGATGTGCCCTGGTTACCTTTTCTGACTGAGTTCTTCACTATGGACCTTGAAGGTCACCGCTCACTATCTCTTCTTGCGGCCACTTACTTCCTATGGGAGTATGGCATTGAATGCATTCTTGGGTTGGAATTTAGGAAGCATTTTGAGTTTTTGACATTCAACCGCAAAGATTAAAAGCTGAGGTCCATGCACTGTGTGTTGTTGTGTCCCTTGTTTCCCTATCAAAGAAGAAGAATAAGAAGAAGAAGAAGAAAAAGAAAAACTGACTATGGGAAAATTTCCTACGTAACTATGGCTGGAGGACTAATATTTTCATCCTTTTGTACTTTGCCTCCATTTTTCTTTTTGCTTTTTTGTTTTTCTCTAGGACTCTTTTTGGGTTTTCCTTGAGAGAGCTTCAAGTTAAAATTTGAGCCTCGGGTTGTATCACACTTGTAAATTTTTTAATGAATATGTATATAATACAATACTTTCTACTTCTTCTATGTTATTTATCCCCATGGATTATTCCTAAAACTAAAACGCATTTACAAATTTTTTACATATTGTACAAACTATAACATTTTTTAAAAGAACAACGTACTTTAATGGAATAATTTTAGATAAATATTATTCACCGGTATATCTAAAGCATTTCCTTCCATATCCTCAAGTTCATACACTTTATTTTCTTCACACATGCTAATTTGGAAGGGTCCCTTTCATAGCACTTCAAATTTGGTATGCTACCTTGGTTTTGCAGTGCGCTCGTCGTACTTTAGCACTAGGCTTCCTTCTTGGAAATATGGGTTGGAAGCTTTCTTGTTGAACCATCACTTGACTGTCTATTGGTGATCAATCATGGCTCGAAATACCTTTTCTCTATCTTTCTCAAGTTTGAGGAGCTTCACTAATCGTACTTCCATTCTGCCGCTTTCCTCTATTTCTAGGGATTTTTGTAGTTGTAAAGCGGGGAGTTCCATGGAAACAGGTAACACTACCTCTTTCCCATGTACTAGTTCATAGGGAGATTCCTTTAGGATCTACTTTGGTGTGATTTGATCCACCCACAGAGCAGCTTGAAGGTGCTTGTGGTAGTCTCTTTGTCGCTCAGACCCAATGTGCTTGATTAACCTAATTAGGTTTTTATTAGTTGACTCTACTAGCCCATTTCCTTATGGGTAGTAATTTGATGAAGTCTTGAGGTAGATCCCATTTTTGATAGCAAAATCTAACATCCCTGAACCTACAAATGCTCAATCATTTTTGGATATGACAGTTTTTGGTGAGCCAAATCTAGTCACCAACTCTTCGAGGAAATTGACAATCTCACCCTTTGTAGCATTTTTTAGGGTGATGGCCTCCGCCCATCTTGTGAAGTAATCAATTACCACAAGGATCCATTTATGGCCAAAATTGGAGATAGGATTTATCATTTTGACAAAATCCAAACCCCATTGAGCAAAAGGTTCTTCGGTTACAATTGGACTTAAGGGAAAGGAATTTTTTTTCCTTTTGCCAACAAAGAACTGGCACTGAGTACATTTATGCACCAAATAGTGTTCTTCAAAAAACATGAAGGGGCAATAATATCTCACTTGCATGATTTTCAAGTTGATAGTCTTGGCGGAGAAGTGTCCACTCTCAGGACTGCTATGGAATTCCTTAAGAACCCTTTCCGCCTGGTGCTTATCCAAACATCAAAGAAAGACACCATCATAATTTATTTTAAATAAAGTCTCTTCAATTAATACATACCTAGTGCCTTGCATTTGGTAGTATCACCTTTTTGTGGAATGGAAGGATGGTCAGGTAGTGCGCCTTTTGCATATATCACGTCTGATTTGCCACCCAAGATTCGTTAGACTCAAACTAATTTGAGTAGAATTGATCGATCTCCTTCTCAGCTTAAAAAAATGATTCCTATACAAGGTACTCATAGAGACCTCTTCCTCAAACTAGCTTAGTCGATCTAATTTCCACGCCATACTCTAGGATCTTGGTGATCCAATTGGACCTCTTCTCAATTATCTCTCCTTTGGTAATATATTCCTGTACTTTAGGATGAGCAACCAGGATGGTAATTTTATTGGCCGACACCAAGTGTTGGAACTTTTTAAGGCTTTTAACTATGGAAAAAGCCTACTTTTCTACAAATTTGTAATTGGTTTCATAACCCTTAAGGGTTCTTGATTGAAATGCAATCAGATGCTCCCCATTATTCTTTTCATCCTTTTGAGTGAGCATAGAAGCTATGCTATGTTGACTGATGTATACATAGAGAAATAAATCTTTAGAAAAGTTCGGGTTAGCCAACACTAGAGAAGAGAGATAGCTATCTTTTTCTGCTCAAAAGATGCTTTACCCTTAGGGGTCCATTTAAACATTAAGTTCTTCTTGAGCATTAACGTGATAGGTATTATGATGCCTGAAAAATTTGAAATGAACGAATTGACAAAATTAATCTTCCCTAAGAAATATTTTAGTCCTTTCTGATTCACTGGTAGGGGTAACTCCATTATAGATCTCACTCTTTTAGGATCCATTGCAATTCCCTCCTTGGATACTACAAAACCATGTAGCTTACCTTGAGGTACTTTAAAAACACATTTTTTGGGATTTAAGGAAATCCTAAACTTTTGACACCTCTGGAAAACCTATTCTAGATGATCGAAATGATCAACTTTTGACTTTGAAAAGACTTTCATGTCATCTAAATAAATTAGAATGGTCAGATTGATTAGTCCTCTGAAAGTAATGTCCATTGCTCACTAAAAAGTTGTACTAGCATTTGAGAGTCCGAAGGGAATTTTTGCATATGCAAACGGTCCCCACTTGGTAGTAAATGTCATTTATGATGATCACCTTTCTTGGCATATACCTAGTTATACCCTGAGAAACCATCAAGCAATGAAAACATCTTCGATCTTACCATAGTCTGTAGGATCTGCGCCATTGACAACAAAGGGATCTTTTAGCGAAGCTTTGTTAAAATCTTGAAAATCAACACAAAGCCTAATGTCACCATTTTTCTTCCGAACTAGTACTAGATTAGACACCCAAGTTGAGTGATTAATCGGGTAAATGATTCGGGACTCAATCAATTTGGTGATCTCCTACATCATTAATGCCTTGACCTTCAGATTGATAGGACTTTGCTTCTATCGGATGGGCTTTGATCCTTTTCCAAGTCAATGGTATGCTGAATTATGCTAGGGTTGTATCCTCTAAGATTATTATAGGTCCAAGCTATAACTCCATTGTATCTAGAAAACAAATCCCTTAACCTTTCTTTATCTTCCCATGGAACATTCCTTTCGACTTTTATCTTTCTACCATTTCTAACATCGAGCTCCTCAGAATCCTTTTCATCTGCGTAAAACTTTGTTTTCCATTCCTTACATCTTCACAATCAAAGAGATTTTTGAGGGAGATCAACCCTTGAGGGATCTTATTTCCTTTTACTTGGATAACCTGCTCTTCAGAAGGTCAGACTCCTGGTTGTGAATAGTAGGAAACTCCTTCCAACTTCTAGATGAAGGTGTCAATCTGAGTGTCATCTTCAAACACTTGCCAAATTTGATCATTATCAGGGATTGATGGTCAAACAATGATCTGCATTGAATTCTTCTTTGTTATCGAATTGGAAATAGGTTCAAACTGTGATCTGATTGAAGCCATCCAATTAGTTACACTATCTTGGGATCTGGGAATGACTTGCACATTAAAATCTTGAAAGCCCTCAATCAAATCCCATATCTGATGTCTATATGACTTCATTCTTGTATTTTTAGTAGCCACTTGCATGTGGACCTGGCTCACAATCAACTCAAAATATCTGAATTCCTGCAACCTCTTTGCACCCATTCGCTTAGCGAGAATCAAACTATGGATCAAGGCTTCATATTCTGCATCATTATTAGAGCATGAGAATTTAAAATGATAGGCCTTGAGGGTCTCCAATCCTATTAGGGATAATAATCAGACCCTTGCTTTAGAACTGACTTTACATTTTGTGTCATCAAAGTATAAGGTCCATAGATGGTTATCCATCAGATCATCATATTCTTCCCAATCCTTCATTAGTTTTGAATAAATCAAATCATCATCGAAGATCACATACATGCCTAGTCCTGTGGCATGGAAATTTTTGAACTAGTTAGAGTTGATGAATTAGTTGAGGAGAACCTCCTCTTAAGGAGTCTGATCACTTGTGCCTTCTTCATCCTCCAAAATCTCCACACAATATCCCTCCTATTTTGAGGAGGTATGTGCTGCTTCAAAACATAAGACTGTATTGTCCGCTATATGTTCAGGGTGCAAAGATTCAAAGAGGATCTTCATTTTCACCTCGTGCTTGGTTCTCAATATTAGATGGGACAAGTAAAGTGCTAAGTATCCACCAAGCTTAGTGGTAAAATATCTGGAAAGACACATCCTAAATATCAGGGGGATGTCTATCACCAATACTTCTTGTGAGACTGTTTGGCTTGGGCATGAAAAGAGGGTTAAAGACAAATCTTTTATCCAACCAATGGTTAGAAACTTCTTTCCATCCAAATACATGATTCCCTTCTCAAAGGGCCCATACTTAAGCATCAAGCCATTGGCCACTTGCTTTGGCATGACCGTAGTACTTGCTCCCAAATCAATCATATTATTGTTCAAAATTTTATCTCCCATAATCAATGTTAAAAAGAAAGGTGTGGGCTTCGGTTTGCTTACCTCTTTCTCTTTTACATTGCCCACATCATTTGTATAAGCTACAAATTTTGGAGTTTGAGGGTCTGAAGTAGGTCCTTTATCTTTAATTTGATCGCACGAAAAAGTTACATCCATCTACAGTCTTTGTTTCTCATTTTTCAATGCTTCCCAAAGAAATTTATTTTGCTCAGGAATAGATATAACATCCCATAGGGACATGTTGGTAGGTTCCTTCTTCAAATATTCCACCACATTGAGCACTCTGACCAGTAGAACCTTTAGCTTAAATGATAGAATCTCCCTTGGATTTGAAGGAAAATGATCCGTCGTGAATGGGTTTGGCATCTTATCTAACTCCTTTGCAGGAAATGGTGGAATTCACTACTATTGATTTAGTCAAACAGTCAGTTGTGGAAGCTATTTTTCCTATGGTGGTGGTTGGCATGGTTGAGGACGAGGCAAAGCTTATTGCACATACTCTCCTGTGAGCCTTCTCTTGGATCTCGTGTTGTAGTCCAACTACACCTGTGGAGCATTGGTCATCAGAGCTTCATTTTCTAATATCACATCCTCTTCCTCCATCCATGAAAATAGCACTTGATTGAGCATAATATCCAACCCTTGCTATATGGACATTCCTTTCATTTGTGCCCTAAAATGAGCATTTTCCATTTCGAAGGACTCGTATCCTTTCGCATTCAGAAGCATGACTTTGTTTCTTTACTTCGCTATCTTTTGTTACATATTTCCCCTTGGGAAATTTTGGGGTATATGACTATCGTTGCATGGGAAACACCATGTATTTTCATCTTCCACCAAGTTTTTTAGGCCTAGGATTAACTCTTTGCTTTGGCTGTCCTTGACCATCTACAATGGCATGGTGACCAAAACTATCTAGTTTGTGGACACCACTTGTTGAACTCCATGATTCAAGGGTCCTTGGTATGTCTTATCTTAATAGGATGGCCTTCCTCCCTGATAGGTCTGAGTAGCTTGCTTCAGAGGGGCCGCCTGCAACTGCTTGATGAGAACTAACTTATTAGCGAAGGACCACATGAGGCTCTTCATGTCATTGATGTCTTCTGCTATAGAGGAAGAACCTACCGCGATTGGATGCATGGTGGGTTATACATACATGGATTGTGGTGGACCCAAAATTGTCACTTGAGTAGTAGAAGTGCTTGGAGTAGCTTCCTCTTAAGGCCCACCTAATGTTTTTGCAAATACAAGCATTGGAGGTTGTGGTGGAAGCTTCCTTGCATCAATTAAAGTATTCTCCATGCATACTGCCAACTCATATGCATCGTGTAAGATATCTCCTCCCATAGAAGTTATCATCACCACAATATTTGAATTGATAGCCTTCAAGTAGAACATGAATGCCATTTCACCTTGAGGTTGAGCAATCATAGGGATCCTCTACCAAGTTTTTTGAAACCTAGTGTTGAAGTCACTCATGGATTCTTGCGGAGCTCTTTTGATGGTGATTAATTGATGTAATAGTGATGAACAATCTCCTTTCTTTGAAAATAGTTCAAACAAAATTTTCTCCTAGTTGACTCCATGAGATGATAGAACTGAAAGTCAAAGATTGATACCAATCTCTAGCCTTCCCTTTGAACGAGGCCACCAATAGTCTCACAACAATGTTTTCCTATGCTATTTTATGCATCCTACATACCTTCGCTATGTCTTGGAGGTGTTTGGAAGGGGTTTTGAAGTCCTCCCCGAATAATTTCAGAATATCCTTGAGGGAATTTGCGGGTATGGCAGGCTAGACATGTGGGGGAGCAGGTGGCTATAGCAGACTACTGCTATCCTAGGTTGAAAAATTTCTAGGAGTAGGAGGGGGTTCATGAGCCATGGAGAAAATATGCCTATAAATTGGGTAAACTGGTATTCTTATTTAGAAACTTCAGCCCTTAGGCGGAGTAGATAAGGCTCTAAACTCTAGGCTCTTACTCCTTGCTCTACTACTTCTTATAGGCAATACAAAACCTGTAAGTCTTCTTATCCTAGGTACCGAAGAGGGTAACTGCAGGAGTAATGGAAATGGCCCCTTGAAGATGCTCTTTTTTGGACTCTGGTCATGAAACTTCTAGTTTCTTTCCTTGGCCTGATTTAAGAAATATTTCAGACTTCTAATTAGATGTTCGAAAAACTTGTGTCCCATTGGGCATGCCAGAAAAATATTTGTTGATCATCAAAGCTTGCACATCTCTGACAGTCTTATGGGAAATTCAGCGAGTGGGGGACCAATTTGTGCCTCACTAAATACCTCTTGGATTTTTATAGAAAGCTGACTCTTCTATGAGTTTGGGAAAAAGGTAGAAAGAAATGTAAACATAAAACATGAGAAGTGGTGATACACCAACACTTTTACAACATTTCAAAACCCAAGTTATTTTCTATGAATGATATAATAGTCACATAGAATGCCACAACCCTTCAATGTCAGGAAGATAATGAACAACAAAGGCTAGATACAGGCATAATACAGTCATTCAAATCTACCCATAAGAAGTTCTCATTAAGATCCGATCAAGCATATAAGTTCCAAGAGCTAACATAAAACATTAAAAAAAGCTACATAAACTCTTCCTCTTAATATAACATAACACAAAGAAATAATAAACTTTAAAGAAAATAGAGAATTCCAATGAAATAATCCAATTTCTATAGGCTATCACTTTATCATATAAGCCTACAACATGGAAATCAAATAATCAAACTATTCAGATTAAGCTAGACACAATGTTCTATTCTGAATGAAGATATAAAGAAGGGAAAATTGACAGAGGCCATATGATGCACAATTTCAAATATTTCTCCCAAATATTTCGTACCTCAAATATTAAATGAGCTTTAAAATAAAGGTCAGATTCGAATCTGACAATAGTTTGAGTTAAAATAGATATAACATGCTAGAGTGAAGCATTTATCTAAATTTTTTAATAAAAATACTTCCTATAACTATGGAAACTAAAGAAATTATTTCCAAAAGGGAAAAATTTAAGAAACCTTCTCTTTTGTTGTTGCCTCAAATTTATAGCCAAAAGGAGAGAGAAACACCGCCTCTACCCGAAAGTAATTACTGCCAGATGTCTTCACTTGATAGCTCATAATCCAATCATAGATTTTCAATTAGGTCATGAAAATCTTCACTCATAAACTCTCAATTGTTGCATTAATATCCCTTAGATATTTTTGCAAGATTGCCCTCCATAAACTCTCATATCCTAGAAAATAGCCTGGTAAAAAGTCTTGTTAACCAATCACGTGGCTTGGTGACACCGACTCAAACCCTTCTCCTAAAAACCAAAGAAAAGTATGCTCTGAAAAACTTTGAATAGAAAACTCCTTAGAGCACAACTTCCTTGTAGCGAAGAGATGACGTGTTGAGTGGGTGGGTATTCTCAGATTTGCGAAAATCATTTTTGAGAAATTTTTCGTCGAGCTGACATGTGGCCCAACTTTATCACAAAAGGAAGGAGATAAAAAAATGCATGCAACCACCATGTGGCACATTGTGCACCTTTAAGAACCAAACCTTCTTTTGCATATGGATCCTCTCAAAGCCAAAAATCAAAAGACTAAGGAAAAATTTTCTTCACACACCATTGAAAGCTGGGTACCTTTGAGAATTTGGCTATCTGATAGGTGATCTTCTAGCAAAGTTTCTTGGATTTCTTTTCTACTTCCCTTTATATTGAGTCTTTTGATTGTTAATTGGATTTGAGGTCTGCTCATTCTTAGAGTTTTCACCGGCTTCATTTCCCAAACCACCTTTATCTTTAGAAGGTCTTTACCCTGGAATCAATTCATCAAACTTGCTGGAGCTTGTCTTGAAACTATCTTCACAGATTTTTTCTTTCTCCAAATTTTCTTTCAGGTTCACCACTTCTTGTTCAAGCCTTGAGCATACATCAAACTTGCTTTGCACCACTGTATTCAGACAATCTTCAATTCTCTTCTTTTCCTCCACTTGCACCTTCAATCTGATAATCTCTTCATTTGATTTTTTTAATTGCTCACTTACTTCTCTATGTCTTTCTTTGAATTTCTTCAATTTCTCTTTCAATTTCCGGATGCATTCATTTGCCTCATCAAGATTTTCTTTCAAATATTTGTTTTCATTTTCAGCCTTATCAAGATCTTCAAGAGCAACCCAGGGCTCTTCTTTATCATCCATTTGTTCAATATTTAGGATCTTCCTCAAGTTGTTAGGCTTCTTCGGAGGAACCAAAGCTTTGATACTAATTTTTGAATACCCAAGATACTGAGAGGGGGGGTGAATTAGTATCTTCTTTAAATTATTGAACATATACCATCCCAATTACTCCAATTCATATAACAATAAATATGAGAAAAAGCATTAACAAAACATAAAACCACACAACACCTGAACACCAAAAAGTTTATGTGGAAAAACCAGAATGGGAAAAACGACGGTGAGGATTAACTCACAATATAATGTAGTTCCAAAATCAGATACAAAAAGAGGCTCATTGCCAGATACAAAAGCTCACTTCTTACAAAGAGGATTCACTATCCAAGTAAGGAGGATTATTTCCTACAAAAGGATTACAATACATAAGTGGCTTTACAACTAGAATGAAATGGTAAGAGTGCACCTAAAAAGTGTTGATTCAGTTCTTTTGAAGCTCAATAAATTGACTTAACACACTTCATCTTTTTCACACACTTTGCTTCAAATTCTCACCATACTTCACATTGAATTCACTTCAACAATATCAAAATAATCCAATATATATAACTGATACATCCACAAGCATCAATTAGGTCAGCCTAATTAGATGCAATCTTTATTCACCAAAAAGACTAACTGTCGACACCAAGTTAGTACAAGACTTCTAAAAAAATAATCCAAGCGTGTAGCATGCTACAATATGTCAGCATGGACCAAAGATAGGTCACACATATATCATTAAAATATCAGCTATTCATTAGGTCAGCCAGGGATCGACCTAATAACAAAATGCAATCCACAGAATAGTGCCAACTCTCCATATGAGCACATGAGCACACAAGATTATGAACTTACAGGCTTCCAACATCCAAAAACCATCTCCAAAAACTATGAGCAATGATGATCACCAGAGGAGGATTGTTGACCAAAATACTGGAGGATGTAAACTGGTTCTTCATACCAGTTCAGAGTACTAGATCAAACTGACGACTCATTCAATATGGTGACATCAATGACAACACAAAGTTTGCACAACTAGACGTTCTTCTTAATTCTTCTAGCAAAGCTTGCATAGTGAAAGACTAATTGGAGTCTCTCAACTTGTCAAATGCGTCCACACAACTTTAGGTGGGTGAATACTCATCTTGAAGAGTGTGAGGATCTGCATTAGAATATATTCAAGCTCCTTGATTATGTCTTCAAGCTATCTCTGGATGTGTAGCTCAAGAACATAATACTACAAGATTCATGGATCTCATAGAAAAAGTTGCATACTGTCTTCCAGATGCTCTGGTATCAAGGAGGGTGCAAAATAGAACTTTTATCCATGAATGTTGAACACTAATCCTCTTGTGATCTCCAAGAGAGAAACACAAAAGAAACTTGAGTTTCCCCATACAACTGACAAGGCCAAAAAATGAGTTTTTGGATGTGCATATAGAGAAGAATCATCAACTGGTACTAATGCAAAAGGTGTTGGATAACCATGAAAACCTGTAACCATATTCTCAATACCAAGCATATCAAGTATAGTAATGCAATTTGATCCATTAATAACTCCACCATTATGAGTGATTTATCATTAGAAAATGGAGGGTAGATTTATTAAAATAAATACTTAAAAAATGGATGGATAATTTCTATTTAAAATGATCACTTGTGTAGAATCTAATCTCATTAACACAAGAATACATACCTTTCTTTGGTCCAAATCTCACACATTTTGTTTTATTAGAAGCACCAAAGAAACAATCATGAAAGGATTTATTAGCAATCACCTAAATATTTTGAAAAATTCAGTGGATTTCCTCCCAACTTAATTTCATATTGTAAAATTATGAGGGTATTAGGATAATCCAAAGAATCAAGAAATATAGTGGCATATTTAATAATAACTTATTCAATGAAAATATTTTTTTTTGTAGCATGTTCGGTATGGTCATTAATACATTTAAATCCATCTATTTGTGCTTAATTAATTAATCATTGGTGGACGTAAATCAATAAGTGTGTGTGGGATATGTATTTTGACCATAGGTCTCCAAAGATCTAGAAGTTTAAGTATAGAAACATTTATAAATGATAGATCTTGTAGGATGTTATCACACAACTCTTAAATCATTAAGGCATATAGTTCACCTTTTCTTATTGCATGATTAATTTCAACACACACATTTATGAGTTTAATGGTAAAATTAGACCCATATTGGGATATTTCTTTGTGTATGAATGCCTTCTAAACGTTGTGATTCGTTAATTAGATAAGAAGAACTAAATGAATGATGTTTTAATTGACCATATTGTTCTTCAAACTCATTTATACCAAAATCACATCCATTAGTTGTTTTGAATTGAGATTCACCAATTTCAAGAATATTAACAAAATGTAAAGGGATCATTAAAATCTCATTATTATATGTAGTTTCAACCACCTTATTATGTAATGTTTTATTAGGCATTGTAGTTTCCCTTGGTGGATATGTTGAAGTGGATGGTGGGTGATATGAATGGGATAGTGAAAATGGTAAAATTTGTTGTGGATATAGAGTAGGTGGTAGTAGATAGGATGGATATTGTGGAGATGATAATATAAAATATGGATATGGTGGTTGTTGTGAGAATTCATTATACCATTCTTGGTAGTATGGGGATTGTTTCCATTCACCATACACACTAGATGGAGAATCATTTTGTGAAGAAACACATTGTGTTTCAAATCCAATAGAATTAATATAAGACGTTTTAAAACCATTAAGAATACCTTGATTTTCTTGATTTGAAACTTGTAGTTGTCCTTGAGTTACAAAGAAGACATTCTCACTTCCACTATTGTTGTGTCGAGGATCACTTATAAAATATATCTCCTTCACCATGTCCTCTTGAATAGTTTGAAACATGCACTCGGCTTCTTCCTTGCAATAATCAGAACAACAAATGGTCAAATCATCATTTTCAAAACTCCATTGTCCGAAAAATTCATCAATTATTTGTTCTTGGTCAGTTATAGGAATAATACCTATAGATGTTTGTGATAATGGTACTAGAAGATCAATAATATCTAAGTTGAATGGTCCATTAGGTAGAGGGGCTATAAAAACATCACTTTATTTCTACGTGATTCCCCCCACCAATTTCATCTTTTGTTTTTAAATTTAAAACTGGAGGTCTAGGCCCAATAGGGTCAAGGAGAAGCACCCCTTGCAGGGTCTCTTGAACATTTTTCTTCTTACGAGACCTTCAAACTCTTCATTTTTGAAGCATTTTTCCTTTAAAAGTGATGTGTTTGAACTTCCTTGAAAATGTAACATTTTTTATTATTTTTATGTTGTTTCTTCAAAATTGCTTCTTTCCATCAATTGAATCACAACAACTGGTGTGAATATATATAAATGGTTGTATTTAATAAGATCTACCTACAAAATCAAACCATGTATCTATATGATCTAAGCAACATAAATTAGGAGTAATCATTTGAGCACGACCGACAGGTGCATGAGCTTTCATCTTAACACATTGTTCCTAACTCATCCCACTAAACTAACTGGACTTTGACACCTTTCCTTGGTAATAGTGCCAAAATGATAGGCCAAAACTGGGGCAAAGATAAATGGATTTGATGTTTAATAATGAATTTCAGTTTGGTCTATACGTGTCAATTCGAGGATCATAAACTGATGAAAGGTGTCATGGAAATTTGCACAAGGGCTGGGAGTCATGAGATGAGTGGTTATGAATGCAACCTATGAAAATAAACTTACAACAAATCAAAATGATTCTGGTGATAGGAACTGTCATTTCCTAGCTACAAAAGCTACATAAATTATACAGTAAATTATGAAACAACTTAATCAACAAATATCAAAACAAATGACAAAGTGATTAATTTTGTAGCATGGAAATAAAACATAAATCATTAATAGATAAAAACATAACAATCAACTGAAATTACAACACTCAAAAACATACTCTACAAATGTAATCATTTGAAATAAAAAAACATAGAAACACTCTAGAGAAAATAAATATTTACAGTCCATCGGTGGTTGAAGAGTGGGCCCCCTCCCAATCAGCCGATGGAGATGAAGCTTACGAAAATTCTGAAAGAGACTTCAAAAATTTTCTCTAATAAATTATTTCAAATATATTTCCTTCTTTCTAGATTTCTTCTTAACTTCTTGGATATTACATATGAGTGCATATATAGTTTCAGTGCACAATTAAAAACACGTCTTACTATTTACAATCCAACTACTAAGGTAAATTAGCCCATTAAGGACAAATTTTGATTTCCACGTGGCCAATCTTTCCTTAAGAGATTGGAACAATTTATTAACAATAGACAAGTCGCACTGTTACTAACCTAATTTGATAATAATAAATAACAACCACGCCTGACTGTCAAAATAATATAACATAAAATAACCTCGACAATTTATTGGTACACCAAATTTAATAATTTGGAGATGAAATTTGGTGCTGTATAGTTTGAAGTTGCAGTTTATTTTCCTCAAATTGTGGCACGTGGTTGGAGAAATAAATAAGTGAAACTAAAGTGAACCATGTAGAAAATGAAACTGCAACAATAATCATGAACCATATTCCTGCGAAGAAGGTGATAGAAGGTTCCTATGAAGAATGTGATAGGAAGTTTGACAAGAAATTTGTATGCTGCGAGATATAATATCCAAGGCTTAAAATGAAAAAACTTATTATTAAAGATAATCAATAATTATTTTCCATATTTTATCCAAAACTATATTAAATACCACTTATATACATTTAACCATATGCAACATAAAATGGTTAAATAGTATGATCTGGAACAAAAATGGAATGTGGGAATGGGTATGAAGGCATATGAAATAGGCTAAAATATGCCATAAAATGGGACATAAATGGCTTTCATCAATTTGCAAGTTTATATCGAAGACACATTGAGGAGCAAGCCTAGAGAAAGTTTTCAAAGTTGTCACCTTGCATTGGAGATACTTGGAAGACTTTTACAGGTTGCAAATTAGGGTTTCGAATCTAGAAATCAATTGGGAAGCACAAAGCAGGCCTTGAAGACTAGATTTAGACCCTAAAATTCCAAAAAACCCTAACTAGACTGATTTACCAATTTTGGCATATGAGTCCTAGTTTAGGCCAAAATTCAGGTTTTTACAGATTTAGATACCCATTTGCCAAATTCTTGTTTCTGCATAGAAACCCAAATCTAGGATTGATTCACCTAGTTTGGCATATGAGTTCTATTCAACATTAAAGTCACTATTTTTAGCATTCTAGAGCTCCATTCAGTCATCTTCAGGTTTCCAAGTGCACACATTTCATCTTACATTTTTTTGTTTTGATTTTCATGCATTTCTAGGTCATTTAGTGAAAGATTGCATTAAATTAGGGTTAAGCATTTTAGTTTACATTACATTTATCTTTCCAAGTCTTAACTTGGTGGTGAACACCTAATGAGTTTACAATCAGCCTCTGGGACAACCCTATTGCAAGATCTCTTTCTCTTTTGCATTGAGATCTCTAGGGTTATCCTTGAATGAAATAATTAGAAAGTGGGTGTTCTTTATGTTCTAAACCATATGAAAGCACCCTACCCCATTTTCCATTGTTTCAATAGAACTTTAAAAACATTGCAAACCTTGTAATGATCATCTCTTCTTTACATATACATTTTTATAGTATGATGTTGGATAATTAAGTATGTTCTATATTTGATGTATTTTGTTCTTATATTAGTCTTTCTATGCTTCAATTCATTTTTTCTTTGGTGAATTGTGACTATATTACCCATTGAATAGGCATCAATATTGGAAATATATGATTCAATTAAATTCCTTAACATGAGTGAATATTTAACTGATAGTTTATAAATAGTTTTAGTGTATTTTTATTCATGATTCAACATTGCAAACAAGTATACACCATAAATAAACCTTTCTATTTTTTTCTTTTATAAGTGAATCATGTATACTTGCCTTCATTTTTAACTTCTTGTAATGATGTCAAATCTCAACTTTATAAGAGGTTATTTCTACAATTGGTTTATCTTTACCTTTGTGATAATGTTTGAGGTTAAATTTATATTGGATAAAACTATAAATTGTTATATTGTTGCATTATTTAGTACCTCCAATACTATTTATGATACCTATAGGAACACCCTCTTGGGATTAAGTTGATCCTAAAGTACAATAGAGAATATCTACTCTCATCAACTTCTCTTTAACCCTCCTTATTTTTAAATGAACTCATATTTTATCTCCTTGAATACACCCCTTGTTATTGAGGGTGAAACTATGTTGTAGAATTGTAGGGTAGTGGATTCAAGGCCCAAAAAAATGACATTATTTCTATGGATGGGTTTAATAAATATTTCATCTTGAATACTATAATGATTTTGGATAAAAATATTTGGAGCCATTAATAGTTTGAAGTGGTAGAGTGGTTACAATAATATTAATTTAAAAAATTATCTCTTCTAATTGAAGAGTGGGGACTACATCAGTCACCCATAAATTCATACATTCACCAACTCTGTAACAGTAAGTGCACAAAGATGGGGGACCAAAAAGGGGTCTTAAGTGACCACTTTTATTTTTTATTTATTTATTTTTCTGAAATTAGGAAAGACTGACCTTGGATGAGAAATTGAAGATAGTTACACTCAAACTATTAAGATGCAACAAAAACAAGAGTCATAGTGCTTTGAATCTACCTTCTAAGCTACTATTTTTTCAAAAAAACAAATGGTAGAGATTAAGGGGTTCAAAAAGGGTGGGCACAGAAATTGGTCCTATTTTTTCAAAAAATTATAACATAGTGTTTGGTGTGGCCCCCTAAAAAGTTTTTTTTTTTTCAATATTTTAAAAATCGCTTTAGTGAGAAATTAGCTAACACTATGTAGTTTATCTTTGATTTCTCAGCTAATTTTTTAATGAATATATGATATTTTACTAATTTTCAAAGTGGACACATCCTGAAAAATAGAAATTTGAGTGTGCTCCCCCCTAATTTTTTTGAAAAGTAATCGAACATCATATATATATTTTAATATGTGTAGAATGGAGTCTAGTTTCTAAAAATGTAATTTATTTGAAAATTTGATAAACAGTTAAAAACCAAAGTAAAAAATACCAAACATTGCTTTTTGACAAAAAAATTGATACACCAAAAAAGGAAATTAAAGATGAAAACCTAACATACACAAAATTTGAAAACAATTGCATTGTTAGATAGCTAAGAGAGAGCTCAACATTACCATGGTGTTTTTTTTACTTGACCTTGAAACATGTGCAAACCTAATGGGGAGCATGCTCGTGATTATATCATTTTTTTAGAATATACAAAAATGCATCGTTAGGCAATAGAAATCTAGCTCAAGCCTTTGGGTTGGAAGCCCAAGGAAAATCCAAGCAAAGTGATTGGAAATTTCAAAAGAAAACCAAACCATGAGTATGTTATAGCATGCTCATATTATGCTAAAGCAAAACATAACATGAGTGCATTATAATGTGCTCATGTTATGTCATGTTAAATATTTTTTATATATGTATGTATGTATTTATGTATATATATGAACTATGTATGTATGTGTATATCTATGTATGCATGCATGTAAGCATATTTGTTTGCATGTATGTGTGTCTTGAGTGTTTAGGGTATGGGATTTAGGGTATAAGATTTAGCGTATAGGGTTGAGGGTACAAGGTATAGGGTCGAGGGTTAAGAGTGTAGGGTTTAGGGTTTAAGTATAGGGTTGAGGGATAATGTCTAGGGTTGAGGGTATAAGGTTAAGTGTATAGGGTATAGGGATTAGGGTTTATGATATTGGGTATAGGGTTGAGGGTTTTGGGATTATGGTTAAGGGTAGAAGGTATCTATTTAGGGTTGAGAGTTTAGGGTACAGGGTTTAGGGTATAGGGTTGAGGGTATAAGGTTTAGGGTATAGAGTTGAGGGTGTAGGGTTTAGGATTTAGGGTTGATGTATGGAGTTTAGGGTTGAGGGTTTAGGGTTTATTGTATAGGATTTAGTGCCTACAATTGAGGGATAGTGTTTAGGCTTGAGGGCACTAGGATTTAGTGTATATGGTATAGAGCTTAGAGTTGAGGATATATTGGGTATAGGGTTGAGGTTATTAGGTTTAAAGCTAAGGGTATAAGGTACAAGGATTAAGATTGAGGGTATAGGGTATAGGGTATAGGGTTTAGGATTTAGGGTTGAGGGTATTGGATATAGGGTATAGGGTTGACGGTGTTAGGTATAGGGTATAGGGTTTATGGATGAGGGTAAATAAGTTATAGGGTTGAGGGTTGAGGATATAGGGTCGAGGGATAGTGATCAAGGTTGAGGGTACATGGTTAAGTGTATAAGGTATAGGCTTAGGGTTGAGGATATTAGGTATAGGGTCGATGGAGTTGGGTTTACAGTTGAGTCCATATAAGCTATCTATTTAGGGTTAAAAATTTAGGGTATAGGGTTTAGGGTAAATAGTTTAGTCCATATAGGCTTTAAGGTATAGGGTTTTGGTTTGAGGGTGTAGGGTTTAGGGTTTAAATATAGGATATAGGGTTGAGGGATAATGTTCAAGATTAAGGGTATAGGGTTAAGTGTATAGGGTGTAAGGATTAGGGTTTAGGATATTGGGTATAGGGTTGAGGGTATTGGGTTTATAGTTGAGGGTTTAGGGTATAGGGTTTAAGGTACATGGTTGAGGGTATAGGTTTTAGGGCACATAGTTGAGGGCATAGGGTATAGGGTTGAGGGTTAAGGGTGTATGGTTTAGGGTTTAAGGTGTAGGGTTGTGGGTTGATGATATAGGTTTGATGACCTATTAGGTTAAGTGTATAGGGTATCTAGGGATCAGGGTTAATTGGTATAGGGTTGAGGGTATTCATTAATGGTTGAGGGAATAAGGTATCTATTTATTGTTGAGGGTATAGATTATAGGGTTTATGGTATACAGTTGAGGGTATAGGGTATAGGGATGAGGGTTGAGGGTGTAGGGTTTAGGGTTTAAGGTATAGGGTTGAGGGTTGAGGGATAGTGTTCAAGGTTGAGGGTATAGGGTTGTGTATAGGGTATAGGGATTAAGGTTTAGGATATTGGGTATCTGGTTGAGGGTATTGGGTTTAGGGTATAAAGTTTAGGGTATAAGATATAGGGTTGAGGGTTGAGTGTGTATGGTTTAGGGTTGAGAGTTGAGAGTTGAGGGTATAGGGTTGAGGGATAATGTTCAAGGTTGAGGGTGTAAGGCTAAGTTATAGGGTATAGGGATTAGGGTTTAGGATATTGGGTATAGGGTTGAGGGTATAAGGTATATGGCTTAAGTATAGGTTTGAGGGTATAGAATTGAGGGATAATGTTTAGGGTTGAGGGTATAAGGTGAAGTGTATAGGGTATAAAAATTAGGTTTTACGATATTAGGTATAGGGTTGAGGGTAGTTCAGGTATCTATTTAGGGTTGAGGGTACAGGGTTGAGGGTTGAGGTGTTGGGTTTAGGGTTTAAGGTATAGGGTTAAGTGTATTTCTATATAGTGATTCTCAATGATTTATTTTACTCAAGAACCTCTATGGTAGCTCTTTTCCTTAATTTAGTATTCTCCCTAATAAAATTTTGGACTTTATCCACAACCATATATGGCATTTACCTAAGATACCAAAGTTAAATCTTCAACCATTTTTTCTTTTTAGATACTAAGAATAATTATTGCCTATTCTCCATGGTTACATTTTCTCCCAACCACTAGGTTTTACTCTTAAGTACTCTTTTTTCCTTCCTAGTAATTTTATAATAAGAAACCTCTGAAGAAATTTCTTATATCATTGAATTTAATCTTTACTTGACTATTCAATATTACCTTAAGCTCATAAATTCACAATTTCCTCTATGGAAATCCATAAGCTTGATTGTGAATTTCTATTAGGAGGCTTCTTAGCAATTACTAAAAGGGAATCCAGTGTGGAGAAATTATACTAATAATAGTTGGCATAGTAATTGAAGTAATAGAAAAAAAAATACAACACAAACTCTTATTGTGATGAAGACTATGGATAATAAATTAACAATTAAAATTGAAACTCTAGATATATTAGAAACTAATACTATAATTTCACTTGATGCACCAATGAAATAATGGAGACTAGTAGCAACAAATATCATTTATCTCTCATAATTGTATTGAGGGAATCTAAATACTTAAAATATATTAGCCTACTAACTTAATTTATAACCCTAGAAATATGAAGAAAATATAAAATACTTTTGAGTTCACTAAGATAATAGAAACATTATCACTCAAAGAAATAGAGGAAGTAATAAAAATCACAAAACATTTGATACAACCTATAAAAGAAAACTTGGCGCACTTTCCTAAGAGATTTGACACTTGATATATGAGCATCTACCTATGAAAATTCTTAACATAAGATGAATCCCTTAGAGGTGAAGTAGCTCTTGAAGAAACCTCACCAACTTTAATTCACCTTAATTTGGAAAAATCTCAAAATAATCATTTTCTTCTTCATTGTCTTTAAATGTGGCATCTCATCAAATTTTGGGGTAAGTTCAACCTTATACACCAACCACTCCTTTATAGATATTTGCGTATATTTTGGAGGAAGCTTATCGTCTAATTAGTTAAGAAACCAATGTGATTGATAGAGTCCAAGTACTTATCCACAATCAACACTTTATCAATCTCAAGCTTAAATTCATAATATTTTCATCATATGACTCATATACATTATACTTGTCATCAACTTAGATTCTTCATCCTATTTATACTAGAGATTCATGACCCTTTTCTATTAGATTAATTATCTAAATATTCCCTCTATATAATAACCACTTTGGGGTTCTTGATCAAATATAAATTTTTTAATTATGTCTCCAATTCTTATAATTGACATGAAGTAATAGATTTCCCCCACAAGTTTAAATGGATTAGTAGGGATACTTCCTAGACTTTTTTGACTTAGAACCTAAGAAATTTAATTAGATCACCAAAATGAAATTTCATACAATATTTATTGAGAGTACATACTGATGTAGAATGTGAGGCTCAATTAGAAAACCTTCAATCATAATAAATGTGTCTGGGGTAGATCTATTAAGCTACTATCTTTCTTGTTGTAAATTCTCACCAATGTTGGATTCATTCTAGGAATAGGCTTTTTGTACACTCTCTCATTCACTATCATAAAACCTATAACTTATCACTATAATTTCACTCTCATATCTATTATAATGAAGCTATTGAAAAATGACATGGAATGGGATTTTGGATTCTAGACTCTATTTGGTCAAGGAAGGATGAAATTTTATGGAAGGATAAATCACATTCATAAGATATGATGCCATGTAAAATTATCTCCCAATCGTAGTCTTAAAAAATAATTATTTGGGAGTTACAAAACCTAAGAAATTCATGAAATCCAAAACACGATTGTGCTATGAAGAAGTTTAAAAGCACTCACATTTTGAGCAATCTAAAGTGCACTCGTGCTTTGAAAAAGTTCAAATCTGCTCGCATATTGAGAAATCAAAAGCTCGCTCACACTTTAACACGAGTACATTTTGGGAAGTGCAAAAAATAGTTAAAAAGCGTGTGACCCATGATCTAGGCCCACATTCTTTGTTATTCTCGAGTTTCTACACATTGTCCAACAAAAAAACACTTTTTCATGTTATTGGTAAAAACAGAAGCATTTTTACACATTCCACCACCTTTGCACCACCTTTTTTTTGTTTGAAAACATAGAAAGTGGGAAATACCATAGTTTTTAGATTAATTTTGGTTATATGAATTAATATTTTCATGTTTGTGTTGGAATGTTAATTATGATTTTGTTGTTAATTATATTAATTATGTTAATATTTACATGATTTTGAATTTTTAAATTAAAATAAATGAATTCATTATAATCCAAGTTAGATATTTGATGGGCACATTTTTAACCTTCATGGTGTTAAAGTTCTCAATTTATAGAGTGAAACCATTTATTGTTTACATAATTTAATCTTGATATTATTGTTCTAATAATTTAATATTTTTTTTATGAACTTAACTAAATAATTTCTAACTTAAAACTAAGAAAGAGGTTAACCAAATGAAAGTGATCATTTGAGGGGAGTATTTTGAGAGTAGTTCCTATACTTAATATAAATCCAATAGCACAATAAACAAGGTAATACACCTAATAATTCTAATGTGGACACTATTGACACATCTCAATAAAATTATCAAGGTAGGATAGGTTATTTGATCTAACATGTGGAGCTAACAAGGTAAGTTCAAGTGTGTAACTATATTAAATATACAAGTAGGATCCAGTAAGTCACCATTGGCATGGATGTATTTAAATAAAATAATAATCGAGCTTGATATATATACAAGACTTTGTTGTCTATTATGAGGAATATCTTGAGGGTACAATGTAAGTTATAAACACAAAGGTGATGAATAAGGGGGATGTTAATGGAAAGAGGATCCTTCAGGGGGATCTATACGAGATTGAGGAGGAGTTAGGAGGAAGGGAATGAGATGGTATACCATTAATGGAAATTTATATATCCAAGAAAAAATAGATAAATTTAGGAGAGGGATACATTATGGATGTTATTAAGGTGATAAAAGAGGTTGAGTGGGTCTAGGCATGGGAAAAATACCACCACATCAACATAACTGAATTTGGAAATTAAGTGTTGAGGAAAGAGGTTTGTGAAAATTTTCAAGCTAGAAATAAGGGTTGACAATAACAATACAATTTATTAAATTATGAAACTAAGGTCCCTTATACCTAGATTATCTTATTACATATAATATCATATATTAAGTGTCCTAGGAACATAAACCTAACTTTTCATGTTAATTTTGTTGACATGGTGGTACTAGTAACAAGAAATTTGGTCCATCATAAAATTATGGTTAGTAGAGTTTAGGGTTGAAGGGTTGAATAAAAGGGAGCTTGATAAGTTTATAGGTGAGGAATTGATGGACATGAAATATAAGTGATAAAATAGCTTCATATATTAGTGGTTACCACATGAATGAAGGGAGAAGGATAGGTTAGATGAGGAAGATGAAGGAAGTTGGGGTTAGGATGAAATAATTTTTTTATGCTTTATTTTTACTTGAGTATTGTTTTCTTGATAAAAATATGGAGTTGATGAAGAAATAGGGGCATTACAGGTGGAGGAGATGGATTCAAAATTCAAGTACCATATAAAAAATACATTTAAGGTAGTATAGTGTGTAACAAAAGAGGGATATTTATGTAAGATAATTTAATCACGAATCTTCATGAAAAGATTCTTAGTAAATACCATCTATGTATATTAGAGTTAGGAATAATATAAGAGAATTTAAGAGAGAGAATGTATTGGTAAGAAAGATTAAATTTATCACCTTATGATTTGGTATTTATCTACAATATGTACAGGGATAAAAAAACTAACCAAGTAGGTCCCTATGTTCAATTGAATTTGTATTCCATGAAAATATACATAATCTAATTCTAGAAAAAAATAAAATATATTTCTAGAAAAATAAAGAGTAGAACCATTTTAAATCTAATTTTTTAAAGGGAATGTGAATTTAAAGTAAAAATTTATCATCATTCTAATGATCAATACATGTGGATCTATGAATTGTCTATCCCATTATACATTTCAAATTTTGACATAATGAATTATGGTAGGATTGGGTCAATATGAAGGATAAAGAAATAGGGGTATGGAGGAGGTCTAGGATTTTACTATCTAGCATATAAGATAATAGGAGAGTGACTCATTTTTATTGTGTTGATCCTATGTCTTGTTCATTAGTTGGCCCATTTCAGACAAGGTCAATAGTGGAGGTTGGGACATTAAGGGTGGGAGATGTTGAATTCATCAAAATAGGATGTGAGTGTGGAAATGGTTATGAATGGTTGTGGTGGTAAGTGAGGAATAAGTGAGATATTTGAAGGGTAAAGGTTGAGAGGGTAAATGTTTTTTGTAACAAAAAAATCACCTACTAATTTGAAGGTATGAATCTCCATCATAAGTAGAAGATGTTATTCCTTTGGCATGCATAGTTTTCCTAGTCTAGATGGATTTTTATGTAGAGGTTGTAATGATTTAGATGTATAGTCAGAATTCAACAACCAACCTAAAAAGGACTCATAGATCATTTATTCTTGTCTATTAATAAAGTTCAATAGAATGTGATATATATGTGATGGAAGAAATTGGAACTTGTAAGGTTATTATTTCAATTATTCTCCATTATTGAAGAGTGTTTACCTCTTGTTGTTATTATTTGTGATATTGTAGTATGGATATGGATATATGACTATGAATTTTTTTATTTAAGGAGTGTAGAGTCATAAATTCTCACCCTTGATAATTTATCACTATGATTTCCCCCCCTCTAAGTGAATGGACCTAATTATATACCTAATTTCCTAAATTATGCATTTTATAGCCCATTTGAATAGTTATCAATAAAACCCATGTGAAAAACCAATGCATACATTTGATATTTTACCCCTGACACCTTAGATCCCACAAAATAAGGCTGGGAATAAGTCACCCTAGGTGACATGGTCCCCTTATTTTTCCTCTAAAATTTAATATGTCGAAGTCGACATTTTATTATTTGAATTTCAAATGTCAAATGTCGGTTATCGATATTTAGTTTTTGGGAAATTAGTATTATTGTGTATAAATACCTAGTCATTTCACTATTTGAAAAGGAATAAGCAAGATCTAGCAATTATTGGAAATCAAGAGAACTAATAGGAAATCAAGAAAGTAAAGAGAAGTCAAGAGTAAATTTATTGCAACAATTGAATATCGAATCATCATGTTAAATTGTATGTGAGTTTGTTCATGTTTATGTTATCATATTATTTGTGAGATTTAACCCTTATAGGACTTTAAATAAATAAAGAAAACAACAATCAAGTCTTGAGGAGATTTGTATGACTTCAATCCTTCAAGGAAGTGATTTTTGAGTGGTGAGTTGTAGTACATTATCAATTCATAATTCATTTATCATTTATCCTATATACCTCAAAAGGATAAGATCTATTTCATTAACATTACCATTATGGAGGTGGAAACACCAAAACGAGGTTTGACCGAGGAAAACCCATATATAATGCAAACCTTCCTCTCTATTTGAATATGCAAGTTTTATGTTTGATGAATATTGAGAGAGCCTTGAAGGTTAATGTTCATTGTTGCATTCAAACCCTACACCTCGAAAACATACAAAAACTCAATTATCTCTCCACCCAATGAAGATTCAACAATGCAACACCTGGGAAAATAGGGCTTAGATCAAATATTAGAGGATTGTGAAATTAGATCCAAAATTCATCTACTAGGAAATAGTCACCCAAGGAAACTTGGTCCTCAAAATTAGCTTCAAATTTATATCATAGGTGCACAGGAATTTTCTCAATCTATTTCCAAAGTTTTAATTTATCTGTAACTTTCCATATCTACTGTTTTGTATTAGAATAGTTATTTGCATCATCAACCTAGTCAAATCATTACATTTCATTTCAAAATCCATTCCAAATTTCGTCAAGGGAAGGTTGACTCACCTTTGAGGTTGTAAATCAATATTATACCTTGTCCAAATCCATCAAACCCTCACTACCACAACCCCTCTAAATGAAATGAGGAAAGGCGCTTAAACCCTAGGGTCAAATCCTAGAGAGTCTCCCATTTTTCTTTATTTCATTTTGGTGAACCCAAGATTTTAGCATTATAAGCCTTCTAAAATCCAAAGCAAATCATCCTAGATCTAGGTTTAGCATTGTGTTGTTTTGCATTGTTCATTTAGGCATTCATTTTTTCACCATAAAAGGCATATGTTTTTAAAAAAATGCATATCATATTGCATTATAGGCTGCAATAGGGTTAATTTTAGTCAAATTAGGTCAAATATATATTCCAATTTTATTTACAAATCTACATTAGGTCATTTAAATCTGAAATAAAATATGAAAATGTTTCTTGCACTCATTTAGGGATCTTGCATATAGGTCAAAAAGTGAAAAAAATTGTATTGTTTTTTTCAAAATTGCATTGTTTATTTCAAAATTGCATTAGTTTCATTATTTTCAGATTTTGGCATATTCAAATCAATCAATCGTTGCATCATAGATATAGAAATTGCATTTACTATTGGAAGAATGTCATTGATGCTATTGTTGGCAACATGAGCATGAGGGATAAGCACAAGGCATATTACTATGTGTTGCAATGTTTTCATTGATGTCAACATTGTACCTTGACATGGAGATCATGGTGTAGACCATTGTAGATCATTTTGGTTGGTTCTAACAAGTTTTGGAGTGTTTTTGGAAGATATTTTTGCAATATGGTTTGATTTGATAAAATTGGTTGTGATGGAAAATTGAGTAAGTGTCAACTCTGTTAATTTTGTGTAATAGAGCTCCAGTTTTTGGGTCTGCATTGATCCACAAATGAATATTTCACTTTGCACTTCTAAAATTATTTTTTGGTTGTTAGAAGTATCCGATTCTAGAATTTCATCTTGTTTTGGCTCTTGGTTTGAGAGATATAAGTAACAGAAGTTTGACTTGATAAGTTACAATCATTTCATGTATGGTGTATATGAGTGGGAGAGTTTGAACTTATCTACAGATAATTTTTTGGCTTTGCAATCTTAAGAAGAGATTGACATATGTCAATAGAGTATGAATTCTAGTTGGCATGATGTTTTGAGGTACACATGTCTGAATATGGATACATAGTTGAAGAATTTTTGTATTAGGTCTTTTCCGGTGTCGACCTAATAAGTTTGAAGGTATGGGAAGGTTAAATATGTATTATGGTGTTATATGGGAACTATAATAGGTAGATGCCAACCTATTTCAAAGTTTTTGAGATTTTAATTTTTGCACAAGGCATATGTGAAAGGTTTTGAGCCGGAAAGTTACACTTTATATATTTTATATGGTACATATAATTAGGCAGACCTAATTGATGTTATACTTGAAGAAAATATATATGTTGGGTCTTTTTTGGTGTTTTGATGAATGTAAATAATGAGAGATATGTATGTGATAAAAATTATGTGAATATTATCAAATTAGTGTGGATTTAAGTTGTGAATGTTGAGTAAAAGATTAGAGTGACGTGAATGTAGAGAAAGGAAGAGTGTTAGATCAAAATCAAATTAAGCGTGTAGAGTTAGTTTATTGAGATTTATTGGAACTATAATTCATGGATATGATAGATGCAATTGTAACAATTCAAACTAGGTTGTGATCCACAATCTCTCTTTTATCTCTTTCTTAGTGGGTAGTGAGTCCACTTGGATAATATAATTGATTATAATATATTGTGAACTAATCCTCATCATGGTTTTCCTATTTTAGGTTTTCCATGTAAAAATATTGGTCTTGTGTTATGAGTTGTTGAATATTTTATGCTTCCTTTCATTATTGTAATTGAACCTACTAAGTGTATTGTATGTTTAAATGTTTGAATGGTTTAAAATAATACAAATTCTCCCTCCTCTTAGTATTCCATGTGTTCAACAATTGGTATCAGAGCTTAGTTCCTTGGAAGGATCTCAACCACTTGGGGAAGATCTTGGAGGTTGAACACATGGCTGCTAGAAGACTACCTACTCGTTCGAAAGAGATTTGTGCTATTGGATTCATAAAACAAGATTGCATGCTTGAAAAAATAGAGAACTCAAAGTTATCCTTGAAGATCTTGGAAGGATTGAATGTGAAAATAGAGATCTGAAAGAAAATTTCAAAGAAGAAAATGAATGTATAAAAAAATTGAGAGAAAAAATCAAGAAGTTCAAAGAAAGGCATATGAAAGTTAGTGAACAATTGAAGCAAGAAAATGAGACTATCATTGGTCTTAAGGTGCAAGTTGAAGAAAATAAAAGAATTGAGGAATGTTTGAATGTAATGGTGAAAATAAAATTTGAGGAATGCATAAGGTTTGAACAAGAAGTGGTAAATATGAGATTAGATCTAGAGAAAGTAAGGAGTCATGAAGAAAATATCAAGATGAGTTCTACAAAGCTTGATGAAATGATTGAAAATCAAAAAGGCTCTAAAGATAAGGAAGGTTTATGATTTGAAAAGGGTGAAAATTTAAATCAAAAATTAAATGTTGAAGATAAGAAGAACAATGAAAAGCAGATTCAAAATCAAAGGAATGAAGCAAGAAGACCACTAGTCAAGATACCAAATGCACACAGGTACCCATATTTTAATGGTTTCTATTATTCTTGCAATAAATTTGGACGAAGGCAATGCAATGTAGAAGTAGAATGAATTAGAATGTTTCACCTTTTTTTGGTCAATATTGTACATGCAAGAAAATTGGTCATAGAGCTAGTGAGTGTAGAATGGGCATAAAGCTAATCAATGTAGATCTAGAATGAACAAAAGGAATAGTAGTTAAAATAATGTCACTTGTTACAATTGAAATAGGCTTGGTGTATTTCTAAGTTTTGCAGAAGCATAAATATGAGGAAGGATAATCTAGTAAAGAGGAATGAACCAGTGTAGAATATTGATCTGGCATAAACAAATAAGGATATGTAGAAAGAAGGAAGAGACAAAGGTTAAGGATGGATTTTTACCAATATCTAGTTTAGATTTTTCATCTGGAAACTAAGTTGAGAGCTTTGTATTAGGGGGATCTTGAATGAAAATCTTATATCCCTTTCCAAAGAAATGGTGTTGACGTCTGAACATGAAGATATGTGATATAGATTGACATGCTTGATCTATTGGTGAAGATTGTGGAAGAAAATATGATAATGTAGAAGTTTGTAGAGCACTAGAAGTTGACTGTGCATATAGATGAAGGATTTCCAACTTTATTGTTTAAATATTTCAAATTGAAATTAGGCTAGATTCAAAGGGTTATAAAGTGATTTCACTTAGAAAAATTCATTCACAAAAATTATTTGAGAGAAGAAAAGTAGTGGAGTGATCAAAGGTGATTTGTGATATGGTACACATGAACCCTAATTAGAAAAAGAAAAGAAAAGGTATTTACAAATCTTTTTTTGGCCTACTTTCAAAGAAATTTTGTTTGAAAAGGAATTTAAATTAATTTTCAATGGCTACATCGAGGGTTATTAAGGTAACTGAGAAGCCACAACCTAAATTTAAGAAATACCCAACAAAATCAATAGAAGATGACTAGTTAAGGATATTTTCATATGTTCCATATGGGGTTTTTCCAATAGAATATATAAGGATTTACATTCATGGAAATATGGATGAATATGATCACAAAAAGCTAGGAGATATGTGGATGAAAGAACTTACTAGAGACATTTTTTACCTAAAACCAGAATACCAAAACCTTATCACGAAGAAGCTTGATGTATGACAATGGTTTCTGAATTTTTACTTTGATTACAAATAGGTTAGGATTGCACTAAGAAAAATTCATGATAAGAATTTTTGGATTGAAATGCTTGGAATGATAACAAAAGAGGTAATTAGAGTAGTTACAGGTTTATGCTCCATCAGACCTATTCCTATGTTAAAATCTATTAAGATTGAAGTTGTAATGGAACTAACAGGTGCAACATGTGATAAGAGAGATCTAGTATTAAATCCCCTCAGAAATCTAGTTGTAAGATATGCAACAATGTTAATTCGTTATAAAATCTATTTCACAAATAGGGAAAACTCAATATTTTCTATTGTGATCAATTTTGCATAGGAAATGGTTGAAAAAGGTGTTGACTATGATCTTTGTGAGTTGCTAAGACAACAATTGATGGAGAATTTGAAGCAAACCAAGGAGAAGAAATGGGTATGTGCAGGATCATGATGGGCCAAAAAGTGGCTATATGTAGGTGATATGATGGCCCATGTGGCTGATGACTTTATTTTTACCCAAAATTGATGAAACGAAAGTGGTTTTTAAAGGATATTCTCAACTTTCTACCAATATAAATTATGCTTGATTTTGAATTTAATAAATAATTATTATTCATTTTCTATTTGAATTATGACTAGAGTCCAAATTGATAGGCTGATTGAAAACATTTATAGCTTTCAAATGGTATCAATTTTTTTGAATTTGAAACATACATCACATTCTATGCTTTGCATATTATAGGATTAAAAAAAATTGAATTTCATGAAGTTTTGACCAAGTTAAGGTGGTTAGACATACAAGTTTTTATATTTTTCAAAAGTTGTAATAAAAAATCATAATTAATTATTTACTTGGAAAAAAATTACAAAAATATATGCATCACATCGGGACATGAGTCCTCTACTTATATCTAAAATCTTATAAAAAAATATTATCATTTTATTGTGGTTAGGGTGCTCAAACAGACACCTACTTCTTATTTTTTCTCTGAAATTTAAGTACTACTGCATTGAAATTTTAAATTTTAACCAAATAGATTTTAAAAAAAAAAAACCTAGTAGTTTAGAAAATACATTCAATTTTCTACAGATTCTATTTTTACATATTTTGAAAATAATATAGATAACTTATTCAAAATTTTACGTCAAGTTGCCTAACTCTGATTTTCTGAATTTTCATTGCTATTTAAGGGCCTATTATTTCCATGATGATCCTGCACATACCCAAATATGTGTTTAAGTATGGGACTTTGGTTATGTGCTTTCTTTTATAATTTTTGAAGGAGCTTCCTAGAACAAATAGTGTGACCTGGCTACAAGGAAGACCAATAACTCATCAGATTGTAGACTTTATGAGAAGTCTTGGTGATGAAAAGGCACAAGATAATTCTCTTACTATTTTTATTTGTAGTTTTCCAAAAGAGGATGCATGAAAGAGATAGGATTCCTTGGAAACTGGTAGAAAAATATCAAAATGACATTAGATTCCTAGTGTCAAAAAATGAGTGTATGATGGAGGTAGTTGAACCAAGGAATGTGGGGATCTCTACATTGGGATATGAAGTCACTAAAGAATAAATTACTGGCTTAGCTGATATTTTGTTGAAGAGTTCAAAAGATACCAGCAAAAAGAGATATGGCACCTATGAAGAGAAATCCATGGAGGTTCACATGGAGAAGAAGAAACCACAAATATAGAAGAAAGTTAAAAATATGGTCAAGATTAGTTTACAGAAGAAATGGGTATCTCAAAGGAATAAGTGGAGAAAGCAAGATAAAAGTCTAAGGAAAAATCGAGTGTTGCAGGAGGATCCATAAGCACAAGAATATCTGATAGGACTGCTACCACTCCTTCTATTTCAAAGTCCTCTAGGACTAGGAATCTTATTGAAGAGAAAATGAATTCAATAGATAGTCCTCGGGTGAAGGAGAAATCCCCTTCAATTGTACACATGACAAGGCTAGAGAAGAAGAAGGCTACTTTGGTAGGACCACCTATCGCCCTTGCAAAGAGAAGGCCGAAGAAAAATGATTTTAGAGAAAAGAATATAAGTGTGAATGTAGAAGAAGAAGGGGAGGAAGAGGAAGAAAGACATGAGTTGGTCCAAAAGAGGAAGGAAGAAGCTTCACAGAGTGGAGCAAGATCAAAGAAGTAGAAGGTAGATATAGTTGATAATTCTAAAGAAGAAGAAATAGAGAAAGAAAAAGAAGCATTTTTAATGCACATGCGATAAAAGAAGGGAGAAGCCAACAAGAAGGAATCTCCAAAAAAGAAGAATACAAAAGTATAGCAAAAAAATACCCTGAATGTCAGAAAAAAGCTTAAACAAACTCCTTTGGAAAGAGCTTGCAGTCCTATGAAGGTAGAGGCACTTGTAAATGGAACGGTTCTGGTGGAACCCATAATTTTTTTTGTGTTCTAGTGATATTAAATCCATACTAGGCTATTTCTTTAGTTTTGTGGTATGTCATCTAAGTTAGGATTTTGTTTTACTTGTGTACTAGGGTTCTATCTATGCCCTAAACCCTTGAAAAATCCTAAGTGTTGCTATGTATTTTGGGCCTATTTTCTATTTCTTCGGTGACTTATCATAGCCTATTCTTGGTCATTTGAGTAATGACTTATGTCTTTGAAATCATCCATTTATCGGCCCATAATACTTAGCCATACTAGTCATTACCTGCTTGAATATTTTAAACCTTGTTGAATGTTATGCAAGTCAAAACAATCATTAAAATATTTGTCATATATCCTAATTCTAAGTTCATGAGATTCCTAAGTCTTTTAATTTTTAAACCTAGCTAACAACCCATTTTAAGTCATCACTAAATTCACATGTTGATTAAAAACCCGTAAGATATGGTTGTTGGGCCCCACTACTTACATCCCATTTGTTACCTGCTAGCCCTTAATATTAAAATAATCCTTTAAAAATATCGATGAGGTAGTGGGCGGGGTGACATTTTTCATTCCTCTTGGAAAGACCTACCATCTCCCAAAGGAATCATTGATGAAAGGTAAAGTGATCTACGATTGAGTTCTAATCCTGTGAATGCATCCCAACCATTTCTTGCCAGCTTGCGGGGGACCCAAAGATAGGTTTCATCTCTCGGCATGGGAACGGGAAAATCTCACATGGCACCATTGCCACCATCTGAAAAGAATTTATAAGGAATGAGTTATTTGATCAAATATTACTGGAACCTATAGTAGCATTAATGAGTGAGCTACTGAACACAAGGGGAATAGGAGTCCACCTTTTAGGAGATAGAACTCAAACCTATTTCACACTTTAGTTCATTAGGATACCAAGATCCCTCAAACAAGTGAATTGAGGGAAGGACTAGGGATTTCCTTCTGTGATTAGATGGGGGTTCACTATTGAATGAAGCTTCAAAGGAGGAATGCAAACTCTTATGCAAAAAAACTTAGAAACTTGAAAGCATTAAATCAAATTGATAAAAAACATGAAACATAAAAGAATGGAGAGATCAAAATAAGATCTAAAAACTCTAAAAATTATTATTTTAAGGTGCACTGAGACTAATATACCAAGCTGGGAAATTTAGTCTTGCTACAAGAATCTAGGAAAAATTTGGAATCTTCTGGTGATTGTTCAGGATCTACAAAAAGTTGATATAAGGGCTATAATGGGACTCATATGCCCAAATGGGCGATTTAGTCTTGTTCTTCCTTTCCAAAAAAGTGAGATCTAAAATTGTTCTTGTATCTATGCACTTCCTTCCTATGTCTTTCAAACTTCGCTTCTAGATATGAACCTATTAAAAATCTGCAAAACAAAATGTGGTGTGGATTTTCATATGGGGGGTTTTCCTTGGTCAAACCCCTAGTTTGGTAATTAAACCTTGATAAAATGTATAGATCTGAAATGGAAATGTGTGTGGAAGCCCTAATATTAAGTGTGTCTAAGATTAAGAGATCTAAAATGCAATAAACCCTACTCTAATGCACTAGAATAGGATGCATAAATGAGACATGAAAATGATGATGAATCACTTTGGGAGATCTCTAATCACCCTAATAGGCCATAAGAATGCATGTACCTTCCTTTAGGTAGAAAGTAGAATGATAATGGAAGATGGAATCATTTAGGAAACAAGTCATTAGGCTTGGTTCAATGGCTAGTTGCATCTCCCCAACCTAGAACCCATCATGATCCTGCACATGAAACCATCATCAATCTTTGGCAATGCTTGATCTAGAAATGAAAGTGAGCTTGAAGAGCTACACAAACACTATAATGTTGCTCCAAGACTTCAAATTTTCTTGCTCCTTACTCTTGAATACAAATGCTTGAATCTCTTGCTTACTTGCTTGCTTGTCTTGTTCTCTCTAATTCTATCTAGTTGAAAAATGAATACGAGACCTAGATTTTATAGGAATCCTATCTAATTTACCATTTATTAGATCCCAAATGCAGATATTTACAAAATTTGAATTGAAAACTTGAATTTACTGGACTCAAAACCATAAAAAAACCCCAAACAAGACTCATACACCCAAGGTGGCATATGGGTCCCACCCTAGATTTTCAGGGTGAGAATGTCAGGGGGTTCAAATATTAAATGTATTTATTGAATTTGTCAAGATTTTAGTTGAAATAAGCCTTGGGATATGTAATAAAGGTTCTTAGGGGCCTATTATTGATGATTTAAAGGGCATGAATGTAAGGGTACTAAAATGGGTCCAAAATAAGTGTTAAATTTTACTATCTCCAAGAAGGGAGTAAAATTTTTGACACTACATTTAGCCCCCACTTTAGTGCCCATATGAAGTACATGCATATGCAAGCTAAATTACTTCAAAAATTAAACTTTATCTCATAAAAGGATACTCATATGGATTCGTTCACAATCATGGGAGAATAAAGCCCCCATTGTATTTATCTACAAAATCACAATGTTAGGAACCACATCCTATAAAATGACTTCATTAGTCATTCAAAAATCTTCTTATCTACATTCTTCAAGAAATAATGTTTGAGGGTATATGTATGCCCCCTTGATTTTGCTTGCTTTATGGAGGTGGAGTCAAGGTAGCAGTCTAACCACATTGAATTGCATAAGTCATATCATAGGGTGTCTCCATGTACTATACCACATAGTGATAGACATTTGATGAGATCAGGAGTAGAATTATGAATCCAACACAACAAATGGCATTGAAAATAGAGTTCTCGAACCCCCAATATGCTAATTTGAATGAAAAATCACTTTTTTACTTTAACATGTAAGTAACCTAATTGAGTATATAAGAATAAAAAGTTAGGTAGTTTTTGATCATTTTGGTTTTTTACCTTTTTGCAGTTTGACTTTGGTGGAGAGTGATTGACAATGCTGAGCATATGACCTTACATACCTCTGAGACTCAAGACCCTACGCAATGAGGTGGCCCGGGGTGAGCTGCAACATATGGTGAGTGGATTCTTCTCTACCTTTGCTTCATTTTTATGCATTTACCTTATGTTTATACGTATTTCTAGATAGATTTAGGATCTTGGAAGAAAAAGTCATAAAGTGTCTCTTTTTTTCGTAAAGCATCCCACTTTTTCGCAAAGTGTCCCAAAAAAGGAATAGAGTGTGTAGGACCCCCAAAAAATTATCCTAGAGAAACTCTAGCAAACTTTTTGATTGTTGATGTATAGATTTAATACTTTTAGGATGCTTATAGGTGATATTTTTTCTTTCTTATTAGGTTCCTCCCTGATCTTGACAACGTCTAGGTGGGAAGTTATTTTGTCACCTACGAGAGCTCATTTTAGTGCTTTCAAAGGAGGATACAAAGACATTACAGGATACTGGGATATATTGGGCCTATCTCATGCCACTCATGAGATACCATGATTCCATGCTTATGGTATTAGCTGATATGGGATGCAAATAACTACACCTTTCATCTACCCACTGGTGAGATGATCATTACTTTGGCGAATGTGAATCACATTCTTCAGCTCCCTCACTTGTACAAAAAAAACAATAAACTACTTTAAAAAATTCTAAAATATGCTTATAAATGACTACAGTTGGTCATGTGACCACTACTAGTTTATTGCTAGTCGTATATAACATGACCAGATTGATGACTAAACCATTTTTAGTCATTTATTGCTTGTTTTGATTGATTGATTTTATAGTATATTTAGTCGTTGATTTAGACACTCATTGTTGTGATCTGGTCACTTATTTAGTCGCTTTTTTTTTTACTAATATATTTAGTCATTGATTGTTGTAATCTGGTCACTTATTTAGTTATTTTTTATTCACTGATATATTTAACTGGTCACTTATTTAGTTGTTGATTTAGTCATTAATTGCTATAATCTGGTCACTTATTTAGTCATTTTTTTATTCACTAATATATTTAGTCATTGATTGTTGGTAACTGGTCACTTATTTAGTCATTTTTGTTCACTAATTTCTATGCATTGGTAGTGTATTTAGTTATTAATTTTAATCATCATTTTGATCAATTTGGTAGTATATTTAGTCATTTTTATTCATTGTTCACTTATTTTTGTGAATTGGTAGTATATTTAGTCAATTTAATTATTAATTGATGTCAATTAGTTATATATTTAGTCATTTTAATTGAATGATTTGAGTATTAAGCATAAAACATAGAAATACACATCAATCATCAATTGCACACAATAAGACAACCATTGAGAAGGAAAAATTGGTGAACTTTATTAATAAAAGAAAGGTGTTCTAGCTGTTACAACTTAAGAAATAAAGTATTAAAATTATTATTTTCAGTCACAAGATTCAAAATTTGAGTTACAATATTGCAGAGAATGATTGCAAGAAATAAAATTCTCCAAAAAACTTTTTCAATGATGGAAACACATGCTTGAACCCCTTCAATGTGAGCACATACCCCTTTCATCTCTTAAAAATTCTACAAAGTGGGAAATATTCCTGGAGCAAGTTGTAAGGTGTAGAATCCAAGGAGAGTGTTGATCGTGTCCCATATATGAAGCTCTCTCCTTCAATGCAGTCAACAATAACCCAACTAGAATATTTCCTCCTTTATATGCAACGTGCCATCTAATATGAGTAATAGGGTGCTGCCTTTTCCACCATGAATGAAGTTGTGCCTCAATACAACCAACAAAATTAATATTGGTCTTAATTTAGAAATAATAAAAGTGCATTGTATATTGCAAGTTTACAAAAGAAATTCCAAACACAACAGAAAGATAAATCAATTAAAAAACTGTAGCCTTGTCAACAAATGCCTTAAACAAAGTGTTCAACATAGGCCTAAAATATGCATATTGAACTGTCAATTTCATAACCTTGTTCAAAATTTAAGAAAGGTGATACACTCAGATTATAGAATGAAGTTGACATATTATAGAATGAAGGCTATCAACACTAACCAGACTAGAACAACATTATCGACAAAAAATTTCTGGAAACCAAGCCCAAGAATGCCATCAGACTTGGACAACAAAAATGTCAACCCTGGTTCATGTGTTATTTCAGTAAAGACCCGCACCATTAAATAATCCATTTGTACATATATTCTAAATTAATTTGATGAGAAAAGATCTTTGATATCCAATTGGGAACCCTTAACATCCAAAAAACACTAACCTGATGTTTCACAACAAGTTTCCCAATTGTCACATCATCTTCCCCATTCACTTTACAAGCAACGCCCAATTCAACTTTTGAAGGCACATAAACATAAGGTACTTTATTCAATGGTAATTTTTAAACTAATGATTAATAACAAAACTTAAGGCATCCATTAAACTTGCAAGAAAACAACTACTTGAACAAATACACAAAAGCATCACCAAATGGTTCAAAATTCATCATCAATATAAGTCCAAAAATTTGATGTTCTTGTCCAAGTTATTTAGGTTTATTCTCTTACAATTCATCAAAATTAGAAAAAGGGGTAGCAAGTCAAGGGATTTGATCATGGGAAAACTTCGCAGTTAAAAGTGTTTTATACTATGTCAAACATCATTTCATTAGTTTCAATCCCGCCATAACTATAAACTCCAATGTTCTAGAGTATAATGTCTTGGTTGCTTGCAACACCCTAAACTCGTTCAATATTGGCAAAAATAAACTAGGTATTGATCCACTGCCATATTGGATCTCACAGGATTCTCCTTCACAAACAACAAATGATATATATTAATTGTTTAGCAACTTCCTTAATATCCCCATGTAAGTAGACTAAACTAAGTGAGGTTGAGGGTTTGAAGTAGAGTACCATATTCTTGGTATGTGCTTGAATTTGACCATGACTTGCATCTTGAATGAAAATAGCAAGCTAGTTGCACTATAAAATCATTGTTAGAAAAATAACCACGAAATCCTCTTTAATTAAAATAATCCTTCTAGATATTTCAAGACAAGATATTTCAGTTAATTTCTAAGAGAGCTAATTTCACTATCCAAACAACCATCAATCTATTTACTATATATAATTTCCCGAAATTAAAAATTTGAATGTAATGAAATCAACCATAATTACAAAAGATTTGACACCAAAATGTAGTGCAAAATGATTTTTTTGACAACAAATGTGTTTTTGATAAACTAGATATACCCTTGATATATTAATTTAAATAACAAGGAAAGATCAAACTAGAGACAACAAGATAACATTCATTAATTCACTACAACAAACAATTGAAACCAGAATTCAACCACCAATTATAACTTCATTCTATTGATCTTCAAAAATATTTTACAATACATTTCAAAATTTTGTCCTGACTCTCATGTCAAAAAGTGTCTTGTCAATTACCCACTTTTAACATAAATAAAAGTCTTAATTATCGTTGTTTACATAGGATTACATAAAAATTTAAAAGAAATGAAAGATGAGAAATGAAGATAATTTATCAGATGTTGAAGTCCACAACACTCACAAGATACAAAAGTCCATTACTCATCGTAAGGTACCCATGATCATTCAGATCTAGTAAGGCCCTCTCTCCATGATAGTATTTGCAAGGCTTGGTACTTCACTGCAAGGCCTATTCTTCTGTGTAGCTAGATATGTCTGCTCCCATTGGTACACCGTGTAATCATGAGGCCATTTGTACTCCTATATTTTGTGTGTGTTGGCCAAGTGACTCTTCCATCTGTTGTCCAATAACCCTTTGGTGTCCATGATGAATTTTGAGTACCCAAAATCTAGTGCAATTATTCCATCCAAGGTTAAATTGAGGTGATGAATATTTATGTCACCATCCTTCTATATATTATTGATTCCATTGGGAAATTTTTTTCTAAGCTCATCTGTCCAATCCTTGGAGCCTTTCAGTTGATCATAATCCCTTAGTATCTTAGGCATGAACCACTACTTCAACGTGTGAAAGAATCCATTCTTGCCTTGATATTTTGGTCTTCTGTAGACATGTATTGAAATTTATTTTTGACCATTCAAACCATTTTCATAGTAGTCTTTAAAGTTGTGGGGGCCTCAACACTCCTTTGTAAAATTCTACACAAAGTCATTAAGATGTGATGTACAAGTTTTCATTTCTTGAATACGGGGTCCAATATAGGTACATAGGCCTTTATGTGTCAACTGCTTGTGATAAAGAAACATAAAATTCATACACATTTTCCAATTTTTCCATAATTAGTTTAACCCCATGCTCCAATATTTGTTCCAATACCTTGAGGGTTTCTCTCTTTTCTCTTTCCTTTGTTTGTTCATTACTCTTTTTCAACTTCTCAATTTCTTGTTTTAGCACATGAACTTGTTCAATAGAGATTTCACTTGTATCAGTCTGGATGGCAAGGGGATGGTATAATAGTAGTTATGTGATTTGGAAAGGACCTTCTCCCTTCAACTGTTGTTTCAATTTCACATTTTCTATGAATAACCTATTCACTTCATCATTTAGATCAGTCTGTGCTTTCTCATAGTCTGCCAATCTAAGCTCCATTGCTTTAACCACATCCCTAGTAAACATTGTTGAGTGAATTTTCATTGTAGCTACCTCCAATGATGATGTTTCTCGAAGTGTATTTACCATGGAAGTCCCTCTCATTTATTTTACAACATCAATCACTCTTGGTTTTTCTATTCTTTTTTTCTTTGTCCAAAAGGATAGGGTTTCAAGTCTTGAATTATAACCTGTGCCACTCATTCCCTCATTTGAATTGAATTTAGAAACCAACATGGGATCTTCTTGGCTTCTTACTTGATCCAGTAAGAATATCTTTTTTAACTCCATCCCAAGAACAATTAGTATATTTCTTTCTAAGACCAATTTTATTGCTTCTTGGGGGTTAATATTAATTTCATTAATCTTGAGTTCTTCAAGAGTCTAGGAAACAATATGCTCATGTTGTGACTCCTCAGTGCCTATCTTATTAATTTGGAGTCTCTCCTAAAATTATTTCTTTTCATCTTAAACCAAAAATCCTTAAACTTGGGAGTTTGAATAAATTCATCATCTTCAATAAATCTTAGGATAGTAATCACCCTTTCATCATCATTCACTTCTTGATCATTATTCCCATGTACATCCACTCTTTAATCTGGTTTGTGAGCATTCGTTGCAAGCTTAGGCGGTGGCTGATCAACTTCATCATCTTTAAAATTCAAAAGTACATTGGCTACCTCTTCAGTATCCCCTACTCCACTTATTTCATATGCCACTAAGGGGGCCACTCCATGTGTCTTCTACCTTTTAGTACTTGGTTTCTCAAGGGATGCTTCTGATTGTATTGTGGTAGTGTCTGGTAGAGGATCTATGATTACAATACCTCTTGGTTTGATGGGAATCTTGGAGGGTTTTGAAGACTAATCCTCAGGTTTCTTTTCTAGTTCAATATATAATCTTTCAAAGTTTTCAATTATTATGTTCATCCTTTTGATAGGATCCTTTTCTTCAACACAGAATCCTTGGAATCCAGTGTCCCTTTTCTTCTTCTCCTCCTCAAGCCTCTTTATGATTTCCCACTTCCTCTTCCTTTGAAAAACTTCATCATGTGTACAACAATTTCTTATTACATCTTTTTCGTAATCCATTACATGGGTAATCCTAGCTTTAGTGAGAAGTGTTTGCTTTATAAAATTAATATGCCCTTCAGGATCAAGGAACCTTTCTCCTTGTGACCTCAATGAATACCACATCTTCAAATAGTTATGCAATTCTTCAAGAGTGTCAAGACCTATGGATAACTCTTCACATTCAGTTAGGTCAAGGAGGAATGTCCCCTTTTTCTATCTTTTTATAACAACGTTCTCCATCCATAAAATTTGCCACATAAATTCTAAAAATACAATTCGAATAGAAAATAATTTAGGTAAAACATGAGGAGCTTGAGGACACCCATAGACCTGTATTACTTTTTGGTTTGCTAAGAAGAACCAGTCATCAAAATTGTGAGTGTGTCCCTGATCTAGCTTCAATGCTAAAGGTCTTAATACTTTCATGATTTTACTAGGCAATCTTGGTGAAAGATGACCAAGAGCATCATGACCTTTACTATGAAGTCATCATGAAATATTACATAATCACTATTTTTACATCTACTATCCCAGATGCAACATTGGTTTTTTACAAGAAACCTATTCCCTTCATCATCAATCATTCCCAAACACATTCTTTTAGTCCATCTATTTTTCTTTTGGTACAATATTAAATGACACAACAAAGAGTATTTCTTGAAAGTGATGGGAGCTAAGTTCTCTCTTACTTGAAAAAATCCCTCATGTAGTCCTTTCTCAATTTCAGCAACAAAGTCATACTCAATGTTGACTTTAGGATTTTTTGTCCTCATTGCCATCGTCATGAGATATGTTGGCATCCTCTCTTCATCATCTATTCCAAGCACTTGGCACACAGAAAAATAAGTTCTTTTGAAATATACTTGGAAGTCTTATATGGAAAATGGCTCATTTTGGGAGGGGGAGATATGTATCGTCCTATTTTTTGCACCCTTTTTTATGTGTAAAGGAAAGTCATCACTTTTGTAGTTTTTTATCAATCTCCTATAATCCTCCTCACTTCTATCCAAGTCGATCTTAGTGATAGCTTGCTTGTTTAACATAAAACACTCTATAATTGCTTCTTTAGTCAACACCACTAATGGTGAACCATCTGGAATTCTTATAGTCTTGGTAGGTGGGTGATAATATTGTGCCAATAATTTAATTAACTTAACATCTATGAAGACATTTGGGACTATCAATTTTTCCAAATTCAAGGTCCAAGCATTCAAAATTGGTATCTTCGAAACCCTTTTTTCATAGAAGTAACAAAATAGATCCCACCTTGAGATAGGGATAATTGGGTCTCTACATCCTTGGACTGTATCTTTAAACACCTTTTTGGATCCTTTGTCTACAAAATTAGGTAACACATCTAAAATGGATTGGTGCAAGGGCCTCTTCTTTGATTTAGAAACCATGGACTCTTCCTTTTTACTCACAAGTTGAATTCTTTTGGGTGGCATGATGAAGAGTTTACTCCTACTTGATTTTTTAAGTGTCTACTTGTAGAAGAAAATTCAGTTCTTATACACTTGCGACAGAGGGTTTCTGTGAACTTACCTAGTGATATAATAGCTAAAACATTTTCCTACTTGAACTCCCTTGCCTCTGGTACACTGAGCTTTGTGAATGATTTCCAAAATGTCCTCGAATCCCAAGTAATATTTTTTGTTGAGCTCGGTCACCTCACTATTAATTTCAATTCGTGCAAAATATTCAGAATCCTCCCATATTTTGAGTTTGAATACATGCCCTTGATTTTGGGAAATCAAATGGTGTAATCATTTAATGCTTTGAAAAATTGTACCATAGTACCTCTCTATCATTTCAAGAATTTTTTGGAGTAGCGTTAGTAGTACTACCATACTATTCTGTCATATTAAGACCACTATAGGGTAGTGGTAGAAGTACCGCCATACCACTCTGTTATATCAAGACCACTATGAGGTAGGAGTAGAAGTATTGCCATCCCGCGCACACCCCTTGGACTCTCATGGGACAACGGGTCAATTATATCAGTTGAGTGATTGTTCACCGCCATACTACAGTCACTGTGTACCCCTTGCGGGGTTGTAGTTTACTTTAGTTGTTAACATGTTCTCACCACCACCCTATGGTATTCATATTTGGTTGCCACAATATTGCAATAAGAATTTGTACACTGACCTATATGTCCCTCCATCCCTTGCATACCTCTATTGATTGTTACGATAGTGCAATATTGGATTTTATTATGAATGCAATATTTTAGATATCATTTTATTGAAAAGATTGAACAATTTTCTAATTTTTCAATCTCTTAGTTTTAATTTTCAGTGTCACTTATACCTAAGAGATCATTTCTTTGTTTGTAATGGGGAGGCTTAGTTCACCTAATGTTAAGATATCTATATGTATTATTAAATCACAGATGTTCATTATATGTTTGTATCTAGAAAACATATAGGACATAGAAGAAATTATATTCTAACTAAACAAAATTAATTTTAAATTTTCAACCAAAGTAAGAAAACTAAGAAGAATGATTGAACCTAACTTTAAATGCACTTCAAACTAGCAATGAACATCTTAGGTTTTTTATACAATGTACCAATAGAATAATGTTGATTACATTCAAAAATTTATCAGTAAAAAAATAGTGAATAAGAATACCTATACTCAGATCTTTATTACATTCAATAATAAATTAAACCATACATATAACCAAAGTTTAGTGACAAGCTAACCTCTTAAGGTGAAAAAAAATCATCGTAATCATCTACATTTCCAACAAGATTAGAATCCTGACCACTCATGTCTACATCTGCTTGATTTTCTTCCTCATCCTCATCTGTGACATGTAATGCATTCTCTCTCCCAATTTCTTCTTGAAAAACTACATCATCATCTTCATCCACTTCATAGAATGTTTCTTGTAAATTAACATATTGCCCATTAGGCATTATATCAACAACTTCCGGGAATTTTCATTTTGAATGAGACTCTGTTTGAATAACATACGACCATCCTGGGCTTCTTACAACATCAATTAGAAATGATTGGTTAATTTGAAGAGGGGAAACATACGACTCATCCGACTCTAATAAAAATTGTCTTTTATTTGCACGTACAAATCCATACTCATCAAATTGTACCACAAATAGTCGGATCCACTTACATTTAATAATATAGGACTATTTTCACCATAGTCCACTAGAATAATTTGTTGGATGAACCAAACATAAAATTTCTTCTCATTTTCATGAAGAAATTCAGCTCTAACAACACAATCAAAATTTATCTTTCCTTTTCATTTTTCTTGGACTCTTAAATGACTACCATAGGGCCACATTCCATTAAAATTCATAGCCCATAAATGTGGAGATTGTGAAAGATCACTTTCTGCCATTGTTATATCTTGACCTTATTCTTTTGCATCACTGACTGCATTATCAATCCATTCTTCAAATTTTGAAAAAGAATCACCTCCAATCAAATCAGCATTACGTCTACGCCTTTGAGGTCAATTTTGCATCCAAGCTTGATTGTCTTCTTCACATTTTCTACATAGAATATTAATGTACAAATAGTAAGATTGATAATATAAATGTGTAAATGCAATTGAGTAAATAAATTATTGTGTAATTTTTTTTACCTGCACCACTTATCAAATGAAGATGTGTTTTGAAGAATATAGGCATGCATCACACTTCTTTCTTGATGTGATAGCTTTAAGCAACATCTATTGCCTTCTAATACTTCACTTGCAACTGTTTCTTCTTCGTCATCATCCCATATATGCCAATTGACATTTTTAAAATCCTTCATATATCTGTGTAAAATCCCATGGCCTCTTGCATTGAATATCCCTCAGACATGGTGCCTTTCGGTTTTTCCCTAGTATGAACATTTTTTTTCAAAACCTTCATATATCATTCTATAGGATACATCCATCTTGTTCTGATTGGGCCACAATTCTTTAGTTCATATTATATGTATCTAAAGATGCATAGAAATGTTAAAGATTGTTGGGGAAATTCTCGTTCCAATAGACAAAGGACTTCAACAACCTCCTCCCTCAAACTATCAAAGTTCAAAGGATATAATACATGTAAACTCATTCTCTTTAATATTAGGCCCAACCTTATAACTGCCAATCTTGGCCCCTTTGCCAAACTTAATATATTTACCACAATAGGTAAAATATTCTCCATTATGACATGATAGTCATGGGTCTTGAGGCCTCTTAATCCCTTAATGTCAGTTTGGCTTCTAATAATACTACTTACATATCTAGTGGGAAAGTGAGTTTGAGACATCAATTGTAAGAATCCTGCACATTGTTCCTTTGTCCAAACATAAGGATCACTAGGTTTTCTATATTTTTCAACCCAAAGATTTTGATGAATCTTTAGTTGTTGAAAGTCTTCACATGATGAAACAGTATCATAAGCACCTAAAAGAGTTTCTATAATAGCATAGGCTATATTTTTCTCAGTATGCATAAAGTCAATAGTATGCCTAATGGCTATATCCTTAAAGTATGGTAACTTATAGAATATGAACAAAATTTTTACACCGCTTTCATTACATGGATCATATATACTACTAACAATCCCATCATTTTCAAAAAATGACATTCTTTTTTGTCCATTCTCAACAATGTAATCACCTATTATTAGCAATGGTGCTTCACGATTCTCTTCTTGACCATTGAATCATGTATTTTGTTGACAATATAGATGATCCATTTTAAGGTAAGCACGATTTCCACAATAAATACACTTACACAAAATTCTTGAGTGCCTCACAAAATGCTTAAAGTTGCAAGAAGGACATTCATGGTATCCATGAACACTAAGACCAGACAATGTGCCATATGTAGGAAGATCATGAATCATAAACAATAAAGAAGCTCTTAAAGTAAATTTGATTGAATGACCTTCCCTTAAAGATCGAATTGCTTCAATTCCTTTTCAAAATTCCATTAGCTCATCGTATAATGGCTCTAGATAAGCATCAATTGTATATGAAGTCACACTTTTCTTTCTTTGTATAATTAGTGATAGCATTAAGAAATATGGTTTAGGTTCTAGCCATGGAGGCAAGTTATAATTTATTAAAAACACTAGCCAAGTTGACCATTTAGTACTTTGATCTGAGAATGGATTCACCCCATCTAGAGCCAAACCTAGGCTTATATTACGAGGATCTTGAGAAAAATCAGGCCATCTATGATTGAATTCCATCCATGTCTTACAATTAGACACATGTTGTTTTCTGTTAGTGCTCTTATTTTGGGCATGCCATTGCATAAGTTCAACAATATCTTTGCACCTATACATTCAAAGTAATCATGAGATTACTAGAAAGTGGTGAAGAACCTTTCTAGGAAGCACAACTGATTTCAACCCTTCTCTATACCTCACTTCATGACATTTCGAACATTCAATCTCACATGCAATATTCTTACAAAATAATACACAACCATTCACACATGTGTGGATGTTTTCATACCCTAAGCCTAGCTTAGTGATTTACTATCTACATTAACTTTGTTTTGTTGGCAATGTGGAGTCAGGTGGTAACAACAAACTTAATAATGACAATAATGTATCTACACTCTCATTTGTCCAACCAAACACCTCTTGCAAGTTAATAATTTGAAGGATTGTTGTCAAACAACTTAACCTGCAATTAGCATACAAAGGATTTGAAGCATCCTCCATCAACTTGGCCCTATCATCATTTAGACCCTCATTCAAAATTCTATCAACTTCAAACCCTTTTTTCTAACATTGATGCCTCTTCATCTATGTTTGGTGCCACTTCATCTATGTTTTTTGCCTCTTCATCTCTCACACTCTACCGTTCTATCATATCTTCATAATAATTGACATTCCAAGGGCTTATAACACTATGCCCATATCTTATCATATGTCGATAAATATGACTTCTTTTTTTCACCTTTCCACCAAGACAGTCTTTACATGGACATGGATATTCTTCCATGTCACTCTCATTGGTTATTCTCTCATCAAATGCATAGTATTTCAACCTTTGATGTTGATCCATCTGTAATGTTCTACACATAGCAACAAAATATTGTAGACTAAGACAAATACTATTTTTTTAAATTGAAAGGCATTTTCCATAGCAATAGAGTTATAGAGAGCAAATAAAATAGAGAGTTTAACTAATGAATTGCAAAAAGTAGATTTTTGTAGTTTATATTCAAATTGCTGATTACATTGCATTGCACATCTTTCAAACTCAAAGCATTACTTCACATTTCATAACTAATAACTAGATGCTAATAGATGAAAAAATTTATATTACAATATAGTTTTTACAAAGTCAACCTAAGCAACTATGCAATTACTTCACATTGCATAACTAATAACTAGGATAACCTTCCAATTGCATTTTCTTGTCATGGAATTCCATGAGACGACACTTCTTTGAGGCATTTTAAAAAAAAGTTCACTGCCTTGTCTATGCTACCACATTTTTCATACAATGTCTACCAAATAATTTTATCAAACAATTCACTGCCTTACTGCTATAGCTAAAAGCCTAAAACATGTGATTTCAAAAAAGCTATGGATTCTTGGAAAAAATATATCAAAGCATAATAGTAAGAAACAAGTTATGGTCTCATGGTTTTTTTTGGGCACAAAAATCAGTGTGATTTTATTTGCAAGTTTTAAATGCATTTTTTTGGAAATTTTTTTGTTTGAAATGGGGAAAAATCTTTGTGGTCAGTTTTGTGAAATTCTTAATTGTAGGATTCTCACATTTAGTGAAAAAGGTAGTGTGCATGAAGGAATGGAAAAGATGTGTAAAGCCTTTCAATTATACCCGTACTGTGCAATGACATTGAATAATTTAGCAAACCATTTTTTCTTCACTGTAGGACAACATTTTCTTGTGGATCAGCTAACTGCGATATCTCTTGTTTCAACTGAACACCCTCTCATGAAATATCATTCATATTATAATCTTGTGTGATCTTATCATAGTAAATGTGATTATGACACCACTGGCTGCTACTACATGAAATTAGTCAACAAAATCCAGAGACCACATGATTTTGTGGATAGGTTCAATTGAAGCTAGGAGATCTTAAGATTTCTCTCTCAAATTTTGAAAAGGTTTTGGAGGTCCACCATGAGAAATGTGAGAGATTAAAAGTTGTAGGCCATATATATGATCAACAAGGGTTGGCAGAGAAGGCTTTGGAAATTTTAAGAAAGGCAATTCACATAGATCCACATGATATCCATGCATTAATCAACATGTGTGAGATATTGATATCATTAGACCCCAGTGCAACCTTAGATTCTCTTAAGATGCCAAAGTCTTCTGAAGAAGAGTAGAGAAGAAGTACCCATTCAATTGTTAAATTTTTTTGGGATTCTTCATTTTGAGCATGATGAACTAGAGTTGGCTCAACCAAATTTTATGGAGGCATTAGAAAATGATGTTTTGCCTCTACATAAATCTTTGTGGTTAGTTTTGTGCATTTTTTACTTGTAGGATTCTCACAGTTAGTGAAATTCATGAAGAAATGGAAAATATGCATAGAGCCTTTGAATTATACCCGTACTCTGCAATGGCATTGAATCATTTAGCAAACCATTTTTCCTTCACTATAGGGAAGCATTTTCTTATGGAACAGTTGACTGAGATAAATCTTGTTCCAATTGATCACCCTCTCATGAAATATCATTCATATTATAATCTTTCATGATCTTATCAAAGTAAAGGTGATTATGACACCACTGGCCGCTATTGCATGACATTAGTCAAGGAAAGCCACAGGCCATAGGATTTTGTGGATAGGTTTAATTGAAGCTAGGAGATATTAAGAGTTCTCTCTCAAATTTTGAAAATGTTTTGGAGGTCCACCCTAAGAACTGTGAGAGCTTAAAAGTTGTAGGCCATATATATGCTCAGTAGGGGCTGGCAGAGAATGCTTTAGAAATTTTAAGAAAGGAAACTCACATAGATCCACTTGATTCCCATGCATTTATCAAGATGGGTGAGTTATTAATATCGTCAGACCCCAGTGCAACCTTAGATTCTCTTAAGAGGCCAAAGTATCTTTTGAAGAAGAGAAGATAAGAAGTACCCATTCAATTGTTAAACAACATTGGTGTTTTTCATTTTGAGAGTGGTCAACTAGAGTTGGCTCAACAAAATTTATGGAGACATTAGGAAATAATGTTTTGCCTCTACATAAATCTATGTGGTTAGTTTTTTGCATTTTTTAATTATATGATTCTCACATTTAGTGAAAAAGGTAGTGTTCATGAAGGAATAGAAAAGATGCGTAGAGAATTTTAATTATACCCGTACTCTGCAATGGAATTGAATCATTTAGCAAACCATTTTTTCTTCACTGTAGGGCAACATTTTCTTGTGGAAACAGTTGAATAAGATAACTCTTGTTTCAATAGACCACCCTCTTATTCATATTATAATATTACATGATCTTATCAAAGTAAAGGTGATTATGACACCACTGGCCACTACTACATGACATCATTTAAGGAAAGCCAGAGGCCACAAGATTTTGTGGATAGGTTCAATTGAAGCTGGGAGATCTTAAGAGTTCCCTCTCAAATTTTGAAAAGGTTTTGGAGGTCCATGCTAAGAACTATGAGAGATTAAAATCTGTAGGTCATGTATATGCTTAGAAAAGGCAGAGAGAGAAGGCTTTGAAAATTTTAAGAAAGGAAACTCACATAGATCCACATGATTCCCATGCATTTATCAAGATGGGCAAGTTATTAATATCGACAAACCCCAGTGCAACCTTAGATTCTCTTAAGATGCCAAAGTCTCTTTTGAAGAAGAGTAGAGAAGAAGTACCCATTCAATTGTTAAACAACATTGGGGTTGTTCATTTTGAGCGTGATAAACTAGAGTTGGCCCAAAAAACTTTTATGGAGCCATTAGGAAATGATGTTCCACCTCTACATAAATATCCGTGGTCAGTTTTGTGCATTTTTTACTTGTAGGATTCTCATAGTTAGTGAAAAAGGTAGTGTTCATGAAGGAATGGAAAATATGTAGAGCCTTTGAATTATACCTATAATTTGCAATGGCATTGAATCATTTAGCAAACCATTTTTTCTTCATTACAAGGCAACATTTTCTTATGGAACAATTGAATGAGACAACTCTTGTTTCAACTGACCACACTCTCATGAAATCTCATTCATATTATAGTATTTCATGATCTTATCATAGTAAAGGTGATTATGACACCACTAGCCGCTACTACATGATATAAGTTAAGGAAAGCTAGAAGCCATAGGATTTTGTGGATAGGTTCAATTGAAGCTGGGAGATCTTAAGAGCTCTCTCAAATTTTAAAAAGGTTTTGGAGGTCCACCTTGAGAACTGTGAGAGCTTAAAAACTATAGGCCATACATATGCTTAGCAAGAGCTGGTAGAGAAGGCATTGGAAATTTTAAGAAAGGAAACTCACATAAATACACCTGATGCCCATGCATTTATCAAGATGGGTGAGTTATTAATATCATCATAACCTAGTGCAGCCTTAGATTTTCTTAAGACACCAAAGTCTCTTCTGAAGAAGAGAAAAGAAGAAGTACCCATTCAATTGTTAAATAACATTGGGGTTCTTCATTTTGAGCATGATGAACTAGACTTGTCTCAACAAAATTTTATGGAGGCATTAAGAAATGGCATTTGGGTTGAATTCATAAATAAAATCCCTAGTGCTAATTCTATAGTTTTTCCTATGCTCTTTAAGGATATGAAATTATTCTATTGACTAGAAGAAGGTGGTGTTTCACTTGAGTTACCATGGGATAAAGTCACAACACTATTCAATCTTGCTAGGTTGTTTGAACAACTACATGATACTAAAAAATAAAATCTTTTATACAGGATAATATTGTTCAAGTTTCTTGATTATGTGGATACATATCTACGTCTTGTAGCCATGGCTTAGGGTTAGAATCAGATCCAACTAAGCCTAGAATTGATTGGGGATGCACTTAAGGTGGATAAAAACTCATCAAATGATTTATATATGAAAAAATGGAACTGAAAAAAATGACTGGATTAAAGCAAAGAAATAATTAAAGCCACACAAAGTGAATCAGATGCAAAGAATTCTTATTTTGACATTTCACTTGGAAATTGGAATTATTTTTCAGCTTTATGCAATGAGAGGAGGGATCCAAAGGTGGAGGCACAACATATTGAGAAGGCTAGAGAACCGTATTGTAAAGTGTTGGCATAGAATCTAGGAAATGTTTATGCTAAAAATGAGGCAACCATTGTGCTAGCTAAAAGGGGTCAATTTGGTATTGCAAAGGAAATTCTTACATAGCTACAAAAAGATGCAATAGGAAAAATCTTTGTTCAGGTCCCTGATGTGTGGGTAAATCTAGCATATGTTTACTTTGCACAAGGAAAGTTTATGCTTGCAGTGAAAATGTATCAAAAATATTTGAGGAAATTATAATTTGGCACCGACACTTCAATTTTATTATATTTAGCTCAAGCACATTATGAAGCAGAACAATGACAAGATTGTAAAATAACATTATTAAGAGCAGTAGAATAGTATTAAGAGAAATATATTGTAATGAGCCTTTTAAATTTGTGTATAATGTAATTGGGGTTTCAAATTACCTCTGAATTCACTACAGAGGGCATCCCCAAATCCGATTTCACTACAGAGGGTCTCGGTGAATTCAAATTCATTGCAACAAAATCTGAATTCCTTGCCCTTGCCTACCTTTTAGAAGTCTCTAGGTCCTCTCTAAATCCTTATCACCCATGAATGAATGAAGTGAGGTCAAGCAATGTCAAGCGAGATGAATGAATCTACAATTGATCCAAACAATCCAATCCTTATCCAAATCATCAAATTGATACATCATCAATTGATCCATCAATTTATCCAAACAATCCAATCCAATCAAAATCAAATCCAATCCTTATCCAATAATCAAATTAATTGATACATCATCAATTAATACATAATCCAATCCAAATCATCATCAATCCAATTGATCCAAATCATCAAATTGATACATCATCAATTGATCCATCAATTTATCCAAACAATCCAATCCAATCTATCCAAACCCGATCAAAATCCCATTATCCAATCAAAATTAAATCCAATCCTTATCCAATCATAAAATTAATTGATACATCATCAATTAATACATCATCCAATCCAAAGCAATCTTATTCAATTGATCCAAATAATCCAATCCAATCAAAATCCCATCATCCAATCAAATCCAATCCTTATCCAAATCATCAAATTAATTGATACATCATCAATTAATCCATCATCCAATCAAAAGAAATCTTATCCAATTGATCCAAGCAATCCAATCATTATCCAAATCATCAAATTAATTGATACATCATCAATTAATCCATCATCCAATCCAAATCAATCTTATCCAATTGATCCAAACAATCCAATCCTTATCCAAATCATCAAATTAATTGATACATCATCAATTAATCCATCATCCAATCCAAAGAAATCTTATCCAATTGATCTAAACAATCCATCCTTATCCAAATCATCAAATTAATTGATACATAATCAATTAATCCATCATCCATTCCAAAACAAACTCATCCAATTGATCCAAACAATCTAATCCAACATCATCCAATCAAAATCATCTAATCAAATCCAATCCTTATCCAATCACCAAATTAATTGATACATCATCAATTGATCCATCATCCAATCTGAATCAATCAATCCAAATCATCACCTAGATCATCCTTGGAAGTTGCATCTTAAAATCACTTAGTTATTTTGCACGTTCATGCCCATTCAGACCCGTTCACAAACAAAAAAGAAAATGGCAGACCAACAAACCCAAGGTTCCCAACCAAATGTCCCTCAAGATCCTAATAAAATTCCACATGATCCCCATAATGGCGTCTCATCTCAATCAAACACCGACATCCAAAATATCACACCACCCAGTGAGGAAAACATGGTCAATCAACCTGAACTCACCGTTGACGAATATCTCAGTAATCCCACCAATGTCCAAATGATAGATCGTCTCCTAAATGAATGTGGAGATAAGATCCTTGCCACCTTAATCATGAAGGGAGTCAAACCACCGTCTGGTTTTGAAACATCACAATACGTGCTTCCCACATTTGTTGATCCGCAAACCTCACAAAATGTTCCAGAGGGTTCCTACGTTCCTGAAGGTGCACCCACTAAAAAATGGTACCACCCCGAATTTGGAAATGCTGTCATCCATCAAGTCCAAGAATATCCCCATCTTCCGACCACAACATCTACTATTCCACCACCCGATCCTAATGATCCCCATACCTATGGCATTCCATCATACATCCCATCTGCTCCACCGCTTCTCCCCCATATTCTCATATTGGGGGCACACCTACACTTACCAATGTGCTACCTCCTACATTTTGACAACCTCCAAATAACCCACACCAACCCACCACACTACTAGCACCACTACAACATACTGCTACCCCTCTAGCTTCATCTCAACCCTTGCATCCACAACATCCACAACACACTACCATTCTTGCACAACCATCACATCAAGTGGTGCAACCTACCTCACAACCACAACCACCACCGCATAACCCTTTTATGGTCATCCCCCAACAACAACATATCTCATCTCACCCATCTCATCAATAACAACCACAACAATGACCCCCACAACAACATGTGCATATCCCTACACAAACACACCATAATCCACTCACTAAGTACCTCTATCATCCTTATAGCACATACATAGTTCTATCCCATCTCAATATGAATCCTCATCAGAATTCTCAAAACCAAACACATACCCAATCGCCACCTTACACCAATCCTTCGCAACCTCAACATCATCCCCACCAACAAACATCGAATCCATCCCCATATGCCACACAACAACCCACCATTGCACAAAAATACCAATCCTATCCGCCTTACTTTCAACAACAACCAATTTATCAATAGGGGGCACCTTACACTTCCTATTACCAACAACCATCGTCACATCAACAAAGGGGACCTACCTCCACATATTACCAAAATGCTACAAAAAAATAGGACTCGTCCCTCGCTTCTTACTATCAACAACAAGTGGGTCCCACTCATCACAATCAATCATCCGACTATCAATCCACTTATAATGAAAAAACACAATCCTATCAGACTCAAACCATCTATGATTCAACAATGGTAGGGCCATCCTCATCATATCCACAATACTATCCAAACAATCAATCCACTTTGACTCCCATGACTCCCGTCAATAAGGACCTGGAAGAAGTAAAAGCAACATTAAAGGACCTACAAGCTGGAGCGGGCAAACAAACATTCAAGTTTGAGGACATATGTCCTTATCCTTTTGATCCCTCCATCTCCTTGATTCCTTTTCCCAAAAATTTTGAGATAACAAAATTCAATAAATACAAACGAACCAGGGACCCTAGAGCCCACCTTCAAGAATTTCATGCCCATTGCCAAGAGGTCATGCATAATGACAATTATCTTATCTGACTTTTCCCTAAAAGTCTACAAGGAGTTTCCCTTAGCTAGTTTATGGGCCTTGAAAAGGGATCTATCAAAACATTTGCACAATTATCCAAATAGTTTGTCTCCCACTTCTCTTTTAATCTAGAGAAGGATATTGACACACTTGATCTCCTGAAAGAAAAAGAACGTGAGGGAGAGACCTTTGCAAACTACTTGCAAAGATGGCGTGCCTTAGCCAGCAGGATGAAATCCCCACCATCAGAAAAAGATATGTTCACACTATTTATCAAAAATTCCCACCCAGATATGGCTCATAATTTCCAACTCCATTGTATCACCACCTTTGTGGAACTTGTGGAGAAGGGCCCCATCTTGGAACACACCCTTGTTGCAAAAGGGCAAGTCAAACATTTCAATTTTGATATAGAGAAGTCCTTTGGGGATAAACCTCGTTATTGGAATAGAAATAAAAATGCTGTCAATGATGGTGTCACTGACATTAAACATGTTCAAGTAGTGACCACCACACAAAGATACCCTCCTCAGCAACAACTGTCAGTCCAGAATGCCATATACGTCACCCAAGGGGCACCACGACAATAATCCAACCAAAATAACCAAGGGGGAAACAAATGATAGTTCACTCAGTTGGGAGAACCCCTTAGCATGGTGTTTAACAAGCTTCTTCAAGCTAATTATCCCATCACATAGCCTATCACCAAACCTATTGATACATCTAAACCCAAACCAACTTGGTTTAAAGACAACGAATATTGTGAATTTCACAAGATTAAGGGATATACCTTAGATAAATTTCAAGGCCTAAAAATCTACATTCAAGGCCTCATTGATCGAGGTGAAATCCATGAAGATGCTAACACAACATCTTCGTCCAATTCTCAACTCCAAATATATTAGAATGCTTTTCCTAACCACAATTAGGGTCCTAGTACTTCCAACTCTAATCCTAGATCTAGCAAAAATAACAAGCAAAGTAACAACACCAATAACATCAGCTATAAAAATGTTCCATACAATTACCAAGGTGTGGTCTTGTATGTGGATCAAGTAGAGCCATGTGTATCCATGATACATGTTAGAGGAAAAGATCCACAATGTGTTGTTACCACTTGACGAACTCGCATCACAGTCCCTGCAGCTCCTCCATCTACCCAACGGTCATCTGTCAATTCAAAATATAACATCCTAGACCATCTAGGAAAAACTACAGCCCAAATATCCATTTTGGATATGCTTAAGTCATCTCCCGTGCATCAAGACATCTTGACTAAGGCTTGGAAAAGCACACAAGTTCCCAATGATTTTGACCCTACCCAATTCCAAGCATTGGTAGGCAATCTCTCATCAACCTATCAGTTATCCTTTAGCTAAAAAGACTTGCCACATCTTGATTCAAGCCACAATCACCCCCTCCATCTCGAGGTTGGTGTAAATTGTCAAAAAGTAAAAAGGGTATTGGTAGATAATGGTTCAGCCCTAAATCTTTGCACATTAAAATTGATACAACAGGTTGGATACACCCATGTTGATTTAAGAAGTTGAGTTATCACCATCAAGGAATATGATAACGCAGAGCGAGATTCTGAAGGAATTATTTGCCTCCCTATTCAAGTGGGCCCTATTGTATAGTACACTATGTGTCATGTTCTGGACCTTGAGATTCCATACAACATCCTTCTTGGTCGTCCATGGATTCATTATGTGCAAGCTGTCCCATCCACCTATCATCAATGCTTAAAGTTCCCATTTCAAGGAATGGAGATTACCATACAAGCTGATCCCCAACCTTTTGAATATTGTCATGCCTTGGAAGCTTCCTTCTCGCATTCACATTACTACCTAGGAGTCGAAATGGGGGCATCCCCAACATCTAATTCTGACCCATCCACCAATACACTAAACACCTCATCTCCACCATCATCCACACATGGTTCCACCGTCACCAAGGTCCAGATCATAGATAAGGGATGTGGTGAATATGAAATGTATACAAAACTAAATGTGGCAACCATGCCACTCTCGCCCTGCACATATGGACAACCAACTCTGCCAGTACCAAAAGTGGAAGAAAAGACACTTACACTCACCTTCTGAAGAAAGACACCACCTTCAAATGGAATCAACAGTGTTAGTTGGGCTTTGATATGATCAAAGAATACTTGGCCCAACCACCAATCTTGATGTCACCTATCCTTGAAAAACCCCTCTTGCTCTACATCTCTGCCACTTAAGTTGCATTGGGGGCATTGTTGGCACAACATGACGAATCCTCAAAAGAGTGAGCAATATACTACATTAGCCGAACACTGGTCAATTATGAACTTAATTATTCACCAATGGAGAAAGCATGTCTCACTATGGTCTTTAGTACACAAAAACTATGTCATTATATGCTTAGCCATTTGATAAAGTTAATATCAAAAGTGGACCCCCTCAAGTACCTGTTATCTAAGACATCTCTAATTGGCCGAATGGCTAAATAGATCATGCTTCTTAGTGAATTTGATATAGAATATGTGGACAAAAAATCCATCAAAGGACAGGTAATAGCAGATCAGTTGGAAGATACTCTATTAGTAGATTCCTACCTTATAGAAGTCAAATTTCTGGATGGAGTCTTTGCAATATCAGAAGCTACCACATGGACATTGTACATTGATGGATCACACACTAATAATGGATCAGGGGCATGAGTCTTTTTTATCACCCCCCAAGGCGATTACATACCAAAATCATTCAAACTAGCTTTTCCTTGCACCAATAGCATCACCGAATATGAATCCCTTCTCACTGGCCTTAGAATCACAGTCCAATGGCACATCACTCATCTGCAAGTTTTTGGTGACTCCTAGTTGGTTATAAAATAGGTCAATGATGAGTTTCTAACAAAAGATGAAAATTTGTTTCTTTAGAAATGTATGGTGGATGACTTCAAAAAATATTTCAACTCCATCCAATTTAAGCAGATCCCGAGACTCTAGAATAAGGCAGCAGACGCTATGGCTACCATTGGTTCTCTCCTCAACATGCCAAAAGACCACATAGATTGTCAGTTCCTAGTTGAGCAACTCCTAATCCCAGGGTATGATATCCTTGAGAGTGATATGGTGTGTGATATTATAGGTCTTGAATCCCCTTGGTACCATGAAATTTATACCGATATTCATCACAACACCCTCCCACCTGATCTCACAAGAAACCAACATAAATCATTCATCCAATGCACTTCCCGCTACACCATCATCGGTGATACACTTTATTCACGTGGGTATGATGGAAGTCTCTTCCATTGTTTAGATGAAACCGAAGCCCACACCACATTAACAAAAGTGCATAGCAATATTTGTGGGGCCCATTTTAATGGTATGACCCTAGCCAAACGGATTCTATGAGCAGGATATTATTGGCCTACAATGGAACATGATGCTTGTGAATATGTCAAAAAATTTCTTCCGTGTCAACAACATGCAGATTTGATTCACGCTTCGGGACAAGAGCTACAACCTATCACAACACCCTGGCCATTTTCACAATGGGGTTTTGACTTGATTGGCAAGGTCTACCCTCCATCCTCTGATGGTCACACTTTTATCATTACAACAACTGAATACTTCACCAAGTGGGTGGAATCCATTCCACTCACTCAAATCACTGGTGTTTAGATCTCTAAGTTCATCCTCTACCATATCCTCTGCAGGTACGGTATCCCCTCCGCCATCATCACCGATAACATAAAGCCATTCAAGAATAAGTGTATGAAGCTCTTTTGTGACATGTATCATATCCAACATCATTGGTCCACCCCCTATTACCCCCAGGGTAATGGACAAGCAGAAGCAACAAACAAAACATTGATCAAAATAATTAAGAAGATGGTCAATAACACTGGTCGAGATTGGGACCTCCATATCCATCCTGCTCTTTGGGCCTACCATACGTCCATCTGCACCCCCACTGGTTCTACTCCATACTCTCTGGTCTATGGTGCTGAAGCCATCTTTCCAATCGAAGTTGAAATCCCTTCACTCTGAATATCACTCAAGAATCTCATTATTGACGAAGACACCCGAGTGGCATGCCTGGCACAATTGGAATTGCTGGATGAAAAACGGGTCAAGGATTATAACCATCTACAAGCCTATCAACACCAACTCAAAAGGAGCTACAATAAGAAAGTCCACCCTCACCAATTCAATGTTGGTGATTTGGTCCTTAAAGAGAATCAACAAGATCGAAAGAAAAAAGGTAAGTTTGAAGTAAATTGGTTGGGGCCTTATGTCATCACCACAAAGTATGGTTCTAGTCCCTACAAGCTCTCTACCACTGAAGGGGAGCCCTTGGAAGAACCCATCAATATCATGCATTTGAAAAAGTTCTATACTTAGGTCATCTGGGGTATCCTTCCTGGTAAAAATGCAAAAAAATCAAAAAAGTAAAAAAAATACAAAAAAAAATTAGAAAAATCCAAAAATAGTAAATTGAAATAATTCGTCCTATGGTGAAAACCACCCCTGTGTGGCACCTTGGATACATATGATTGGTGAAAACCAGGCAAAAGGAACCTCTCATATAGGCTTAATCATTATCTACCTCGTGTCTTGGTTACTTTATGGCTTATCCGCTGATTCCTCAATCCCCATATCCTCCCATCTGCTTGCATCACCTTGTCGCTTGGTATATTTTGGTTGAGCATTGGACGACCATCATCCGCTATCCAACATCTTTATCTTGTTATCCTAATATGAGCTTTTTTCATCTCATTTTTGTGATTGTCTCCATCTAGGTTCACTCCACGTGTTTGTCCCCATCTAGGTCTCATCATGTCTTCTCTTCAACTACAACGCCTTTGCACTTGCACGTAGGCTAGGCTACTCTTTGGATCGGCCCCCGAGACATTTCTTCCTTCATCATCTGTCCTCATGGTCCACTTTTTGATCTTTTCCATCCTTGGTCTCTTGTCTTCTCCAAACTACGTTGCCCCTTCACTTTCATGCAGGAAAGGTTGATCTTTTGATCTACCCTCGAGGCTTATGTTTGTCTTGGTCATCCATCAGTTTCCACCAGTCCACTTTCCAATCTTTTACCATGGTCTTTTCCTAAACTATGAGGGCTCTGCACTTTCATGTAGGCAAGGCTAATCTTTGATCAACCCCTGAGCCCTTAGGTCTTTAGGTTGTGTCTCATCCTCTCATTGTCTTGTTGTCAAGTATGTCCATATGATCGCCAATTCTTCACAAACAAAATCTTCTCGTATCAAGAAATATACCCAATGGCAATTATCCTGCATCATGTAGGTCACTTTAGCTTAGTATCCATCATCGGTCTTAACAAGATGCATCCTTGGGATCTTATGGCAAAGGAGGCTTGTAATTGATCACGATCTTTTGGTACTTTTGGATTTTGTTTATTATTTGAGCTCCCTCTTTTAACTAGTCAAGATCGCCATAATCCATCATATTATGGTGTGTTTTGCCTAGTCAACATAGTGGCATCTCTTGAATTTTTTATCGGTTTTGTCTACTGGGATGCTCCACATAGTACCCACCAGGATTCCTCTCAGATCCTACATTATGTGGGGGCATCCCTTTGTGCTTTTTGTTATTCCAATACCTGGCCCGACCAAATTCATCGTGACTTTGGGGTATTGGGATAACCTTCTTATTTGTTGTGTTTGTTTTATGCATTAGACATTAATCCATCTTGGTTTACATACCCTGATGCCCGATGTCTTATGCTATAGCAAAAATTAGTGCTCTAAATGATGGAAAATTGCATTCATGTTGCATTTCATCTCAATGCATATTCCCCCCTTCATCCAATCTTGCTCCTATATCTATGACTCCTGATTTTGGTTGTGCAAACTCTCACTCCTCTTTACTGAATTTCCTTCTTAGGATCCCTATGGTTCTTGGCAGGTATCATGTCCCACACACCCTATTCCTATCACCTACCCATTGATACTTATGTCTACATTACATTTAGTGTGTCAGTTCATCATTTATCCATTTGCATCTATTCATTTAGGTTCATCATTTATCCATTTTTATCTATTCATTTAGGTTCCTTATTTATCCATTTGCATCTATTCATTTAAGTTCATCATTTATCCATTTGCATCAATTCATTTAGGTTCATCATTTATCCATTTGCATCAATTCATTTAGGTTCATTTATCCATATTGCATCAATTCATTAGGCTCATACATTTCCATACATTTTCATACCCATCTATGCATCATTGTTAGGCCCATATTAATTACATCATTCAAACACGCATAAATAAATCATTAACATCATGGATTTCCACATCATCCATATCAACACAACTCATCATATACATGCATAACATACATCATCTATCATAAAAACATAAATATATAACCATATGCATAACATAAATCATCTATCAAAAAAATGTTCGACATAATATCAATGGGAACCATCACATATCATCATCAAAATAATACAATGATCATCTCATATCCAAAATATAGTCACATGATAATCACATACATCCCATCCTCAAAAATAAAGTGCATAATCTCAGAATATATGCTACACCTCCATCTGGTACCTGTTAAAACACCCATATCCTGTCACCTGTCCGCTGCTTGACCTAAGCTACCCACACCTGACCTCTGAGGAGACTTAGGCATCGGTCCCCTATGTTTCAGTGTCCCCTACGACTCACGAGCCGGAGTCCCAAACCGAGGAAACGGCTAGAAATCAGCGTACTCTCTGGTCCATGTCCCTAATGACTGGGACGATATGAACATCTGTGGTACCTGCCTAACATATCATGCTGCCCGCTACACCAGATATGGAGCTACTTACTCATATGCACATCTTGAATAGCCTACCTCATGCATGTAATCATCTCTCTACCTAGCCTGGAACCTGGTGGCATTCCGCTCATACCTGTATCTATCCCGCTCTTTGTTGATGGCTCGCAACTCCTGCTCCCATGCCTCTTGTGCCACTGTCAGTAGTTGTACCTACTTTGTGGTCCTCTCCCTCTCTGCTTGTACACTTTGTAGCTCTACCTACAAGCCCTGTATAGCTAACTCTATTCCATCACCCTGCACTCATTGTGCCTTCTTCTGTGCTATATCTCTCTCTACATTCTCTATTCGGCCCACTGCTGCATCTCTCTGAAACTACATAATCTGGACCTATCTTAGCACATCATCCCTCTCCCCCTGTAGCACCTACACTTGTCCCTATGCACTCTCTCTCTCTACACTATCTCTAACCCAGCCTCTGTAGTCTCAGCCCTCACTCTCATCTCCCCTAAGGATGTCTCTATAGTAGATATCCTCTCCAAAAGGTCTTCCTGCTCTCCCTATAGTCCTACCACCTATCTTCTTAGTGTCTCCATCTCCCTCTTGGCTCACTAGAAACACTCCACTAAGACATGATCCCCTCCGCCTACTGGCTCCGACTGACCCTGCAGCTGAGCTACTATCATCGCTGCCTCTAATTTGTCTCGATCCCAAGTCACCCGAGCCAGCTCACCCTGTACTCTCTCCCTCTCAATCGCCTGTATGTTTGTTGTCAGACGACCCACAACATGCTCAAACGCTATCAACTCTGACTCCTCCGCCCTCCTTAACTCCTCCTCTAACACCCATATCCTCACCTGGGCTCCTCTCAGTAATACCACTGGATCATCCACTGAAGCCACTAGTACTACTACTAATGGCTCCACCACCTACACATCCATGTCCATTGCCTCCACCTCTACCTCCTCCTGAACAGGCTTCACCCAACTCGTCACTCAGATCCTCCGCGGCTATCCTCTCCTCCCCACCTTCATCAATCTCCTTGGTTGTCCTCCAGCCTATCCCTCTTGCTTGGCTCTCACCTGTACTCACCTTCACCATACTCTCCCACCAATATCTATTTGAGTAGCCCTCACCTCCACCACCCCTAACATCTCTACCTTTGGCTTAGTCCCTCATCTTGCCATCTCTACCTCTGGCCCTCACCCATCACCTAGCCCTCCTGCCTCCATCTCGTCCCCCCCATCACCTAGCCCTCCTGCCTCCATCTCCTCCCCCCTAATAACCTACCCCACCTACCTCCATCTCCTCCCCCATATCTCTCTTGGCCCTCCTCTAAGGATGCCTCCTCCTCTCTGGCTGATCTCCAACACCACCCTCATCTGCCCTGCCACTCTAATGTTCTGCATCCTCCTGTCCCCCCTTCTCCTGCTCATCCTTTAGCCCCCACTCCATGGATCCCATAATCGGCTCCTCCAGTGTGACCCTCTCCCATTAGTGGTTGTGAAACCACCAAGAGTACCAATCTGTAACTCTTGCATCCTCTGGACCCACCCCCCTCCTTGGATAGGGCACCCCACCTACCATCACCCATGCCTCCCTCGTTGCCCTCGCTAACAACCTCGCTCCCCATGGTACCTCTCTAGTAAGCCGATGAAACATAGTCGGCACTACTGGAATATCATGCATAAGTCCAAACTGGCTCATCACCCTGTCTAGACAATGCGCCTCCACTATGTGTCCCTGACTCCCAATCAGGAAACATCTACATCTAAAGAAACCTCGATGTCTATCCTCCTCGAACCTTCATCCCCTAAACCACCAATATATATATGGCCACCATACTATTTCCTCCTCTTGTATCCCATCAAACGCTTTCCTCCACTAATCCATGTCTCACTGCGTTTCATACCGTAGGACGCAACCCTTGGCTGCCCCAAACTCCCAAGTCATCGACTCTCTATCATCCAACTCTCCTCTCCTCAGCGATACGCTCCCAACCCCACACCTGTAGTAACGTCTTGTGCATCACGCTCTGTGCCCCTTGATAACAGATCACATGCATGTCTCACTATAACTGAGATAAAATGCATGACCCCCAGGAAAACTGTCCCTCCCACCACTCGACAATATGTCGAATCACCTCCATATACCGTAAGCTGCAGAATTTCCTACTTCAATCCGGTAGTAGTATCCCACGAATCAGACATAAGAATAACAATGGTAATGTTGGCAACCCTTAGGCCAGACATCTATCTACATCTATCTACCCCCTCTATATTGGAAAATCATCTCACCCAAATAACACCAGGACAGTCTCATCTAACTACACTCCTCTCGACACCACCTCACTCACTAACCGACCTACTATCGGCAACCTCAAAATCCACCACACATCCACTAATGCCACCATCATCTCCCTTGTTAAAAGATGGAAAGTCGATGTCGCTGAGCTCCATCTCTCTATCAGGGCTGTCAGCATCGCCTGATGCGCTCTCATCTCTGGAAACTGCACTAAGTGTAGTAACCCTGCCTATTCCAGTGCTGCATGGTCCACCCCACTCATAGCCTCTATTGTTGCCACCACTGCCTCTGGCCTCTACTCATGAGTTTGTAATCGACCAAAATCTTGCAATCATAAAATTCACCTTTTTAACCCTCGTCAATCTTTTTCCTAGCCCCAAGACTTTCTCTTTCTTTCTCTCTGTCTCTCTTTCCCCACCCCTACCCTATAACTCCCCCTCCTGAGTTGAGGCGGATCTACCCCGGCCACGGGGTGGACCCACCCTTTGCTGAGGGGGACCCACCCTTGGCCATGGGCGGACCTACCCCTGGCCATGGGGGGGACCCGCCCTGCGTCGGGGCAGAGCTGCCCTTGGCCACTGGCCGGACCTACCCTGATCTGGGGTGGACCCACCCCTGGCCGTGGGGCAGATCCACCCCTGGCCATGGGGCGGACCCGCGCTTAGCTGCGGGGTGGACCCGGCCCGAGCCGGGGTGACTCCACTTGTCGATAGGTAGCGCCATCGCCTCTGGCCATGGGGTGGCACCCGGCGGGGCTGCTGCTAGCCGCCGTGACATCTATTGGCATGACCCCCAGGGTGGACCCGCCCCGTGCTAGGGTGGACTTACCCTGTTCTAGGGCGAACCTGCCCGACCTTGGGGTAGATCCGCCTGATCCCTTGGGTAGACCCACCCGCCATAGGGCGTATTCGCCCTTCTATGAGCGAATCGCCTGTTTCCTCTTTCCCCATTTTCTCGCCCCATTTTCCTATTTTTCTCGACTACCCATTTTTCTTCCCTAACTGGCCCACAAAATCCATATCTTACATTTTATATAAAACATTTAAAATATGTTAAAATCATGAAAAATAATGCATAGAGTGTTTTGACACTAACCTAGTGGGCCCACCCTGCTGACTGTACGCTCGTGGAACCTTGTCCACCCAGTCGATGATCTCAGTGTCATTATCCTGCGACATCTTCACTCCTCGTCTTCTTCCTCTTCTCTCCTCTTCTTTCAACTGCTACAATGCAAATGAGGTGAGGTAATTTTTAAAAATTACCTTATATTCTTTTTACCACCCTTTTTAAGGGGTATTTTTTACCACTTATTTACCTTTTTTTTCCTTTGATTAATTTCTTCCCTTCTCGAGGCCGCTAGTTGCACCCTGTTTGTCCGATTGACTTCATTCAAAAAGAAAACTTGCCTAATTTTTTGTGCTCTTTCCAACCATACCATCCATGTCTTCCTATTGAGAATTTTCCTGGGACCCCTCTTCCTCCCCCATCATCCTCTCGAGGGGGCATACCCTTCATATTTATCCATTTTCCTTGCCATAGTCATTCCTTTGTAGGATTGGGGCATCTTCATCTATTCCCCCACTAATTGGACAGATCAGGTCATCCTCCCCACGTCGGGGCATCATTTTCTGGTTACTTCTTCTATAGAGTCATCTACATTTTCTTTTCTTTGAAGCACGGTTATTCTAATGGTACTTCAAAGAGGGGAAAAATGTAGACATCTAAATTTGATCACTTCCATATGATCAAAATTATCTACTCTATCCATCTATGTCATTAATAGTGATTAAATAATTTATTTAATCATTATTTTATTTTCTGCCTAAGGTTCCTAAGGTATGTAATTGAATAAATTAAATACTTTACCTTACACCTTTTCTTCTCTAAATTAAATAAATAGGACAATTTATTTTAGTTATTCATTTGACCTATTTGGATTAAAAAATAAATTTAATCCCTCTTTTTCTCTCTCCTTGTCACTTTCTCCATAATCCTCTTTTAATCCAGATTAAATTAATTAATCTGTGATTAGGATGTGCACCACTTAATCAAGGTTAGTGTCACATCCTCCATAATCTCCCACTTGCTTCTAATCTCTCGTTAATTATCATATTCTTTTGTTTGCACAACCTTAATCAAAATTATTAGCCACATTTGGCATACCTTTTTGGTCAACCTTTCCACTTGCCTTCTTGTCCTTGACTCTCTTTCCCATGTGAATTTTTAATTCACATTTATTCACCCAAGGCTCCCCTCTTCCCCATGTGAATTTTTAATTCACTTTTATCTTTCCAAGGTCTACCCTATCCCCATGCAAGTTCTAGAAGAATTGACTTGTCACTTTACATGTGCCAAAGACATCTAGAACCTTTGACTTGTCACATCACCCACATGTGACAAATCCCTGAATTTTTGGAAACCATCTCTTATCCAATAGACTCTCCTAAGAATGTGAATTTTTATTCACATTTATTTCTCCAACCACTTCCCCTTTTCCCATTGATATTTTTGAGGAATTCTAAAATTCCTCAAATGTTTCTTTCATGCTCATTTGGGGACAAGAAGTTCCTTTTTGAGGAAATATTCTCATCCCCCAAGGTACCTACGAGGTACTTGTCCTTCATCCACCTCATTTATACATCATCTCGCCCTAGGCCATCTCACATTACACATGTCAAGATGTGATGGCTTGTGAGTCCTCAACTCACCATAGCCCTTCATCTTGGCTTTGTTGGATCAATCTCAACTGTTGAATTCTCTAGAGAATTCAAATTATCCTATAAATACCCCCTCATTTCTCTCAAAAAAGGGATGAAGTCTTTTGCTACCAAACTCTTGCCAAATTACCATTTGCAGCATTTTAGTTTCTCCATAGCATTTTTCATCAATCCATCTTGCATCTTGCATCCATTTAAGTCCATAGCCATCCAAAGATCAAGGGAAAACCAAGGAAGAAGAAGCATGAAGGTATAATCAATTTCAATCTATTTCATCTTGTTTTATGCTTATCTATCCTTAAGCTAATCATTGAGGTGTCCTCTTTTTTGTTAGTTCTTTTTATTGCATCATTAGTTATTTAGCATCTCACATTAGGAACATAACATTTTAGGAGATCACAGTGTGCATGAATACATCGCATCAATAATTGGTGAATTGTTTTTTAAAAACAAATTCCACTTTGGATTTGACGACTAACTATTTAGTCATTTTTATTTTTGTGACTAAATAAATTTTTAGTCTATGAACAGATTAGTCATTTATTTACTCATTTATAGCCGAGTTGCAAAAAATGAGTAGAATTTAGTCATTTTTAGTTGTTGTGACTAAACGTTTTAGTCACCTAGTCATATATTTGCCAAATTCTACTAGTTCCTATCTGGGTTGAGATTGTGCACTTTGTAGAGGATCGATCTTATTGGGATATGAGGGTAGACATTCAGTATTGCCTTAGATGTCCGATTCGAGAGAGGATCATGGGGCCATGTATTGAGTTGATGTGGCTACTTCATGCATGATCACCACTCCTTAGACGAATTATGATATTTATTTTAACACTAGTATTATTCCTAAATGTCTAGGGGGGACACCTAGATGGAGGAATGGTACATATTATTTGGGAGATAGAGCAACATAGGACCATCTATGCCTACGGTCGTAATATGCTAGCACATCTCTATTATGACTTGGGATGGTTCACCTATTAGGAGGTGGACATTACGGTTCATTGTACACTATTATAGGTTTGGTGCTTAGAGCATATCACATGTATCAGACCAACATTATTTCCTACTATTGGTGCTATGGGCTATCCACAATCCTTGAGCTATTTTCTTAGAAGAGCATGGTAGTATGGGGGTTTATTATACTAGAGAGTCAGGTTCGACCATCTTGATCAAGAGATCCAATGGAGCCCTTATCTCTTGATACTCAGTGGCCAAATGAGACATTCCAGTTGACTAGGATGTAGAGGGACCAATTTTTATTAGGGAGGCATGATTATGTAGTGATACCTTTATACTATGATTGTGTCATGAGGAAGTTTAGACAGATACAAGTTCCACTAGCACCACAACCTTTCTATACATGATCAGTGTGGAGTGCCCATAGGCATGGAGATGCGAGATGGATCATAGTTGATGATGTTATGTCTAGTGATTCGGATGATGAGGAACTTGACATGCCCAATATCTAACGTTGATGATGTGGGTGTTTTAGATGCATGCGAGGAGTGGTGGGCCACACCATGACCAACTCCAATATTTCCAATGGATCAACATATAGGCTATACAAGACCTCTTCCAGATCACAAAGATGAGGACTTAAACTATGAGGAGGAGGAGGAGGAGAATGAGGATGTGGATGAGGAGGAGAGCAAAATGATGAGTGATGATAGTGCTACAATAGGTGAGGATCCAGTTGCCCCCCAAGTGGAGAGATTCAATTCCTACCTGGTTTACTAGATCACAGTCAGTAGCCACAACACATGCCAACACTTATGAGGATGGGATGGTAGTGGATTTTCTATACCTCCTAAATAATGGGTAGGAGACCTAGGTGATGACACATTATTTTTTATTATTATGCTCACGTTCTTGTTTTTCATTTATATATATATACATATATATATGTCATGATGTGTACTAATTATCTTTATGATTTCCATCTTACAAGATCTATGAGAGAGCTACAAGATCTCTATCAACATGCCACTATAGAGATGGTCCCTCCTTTTCCTGTAGATGAGGTTGTCGCCATAGAGTACATGCCTGCACTGATTACAGAATAGCATCCAAATCTATTTGATCCTTTTGCGAGGTTGAGTGGAGCATACAAGAGTGCTACCAGGTGTGCTAATCAAGCCATGGGTGAGCTATCAACACTACAGGCTGCCTTGATGAGCTTCGATCATCTTGAGATCTAAGAGAGCTCAAGAGACTAAATGGAGAGGTTGCCAGGCTACAGGAAAAGAGAGACCAAATAGATCAAGAGAATATGGAGGCTATGGTATGGGAGGCTAGGGATGTTGGATGAGTAGAAGGCCTATAAGATGCACTAATATCCATGAGTAGACCATGATAATATACCACTGCCTCATGACGGATTCCACCACCAGACCCTAAGGGGTCTAGTAGTCACATGCCATAGTAGGATTGTATTATTTGAGGATATGTACTTAAAACTTTCTTATATATATTATAGTGTATAAAATTGTATTCTCTTCTTGGAGATGGTACAATTTCACACTTAATTTGGACCTATTTTAGTACCCGTTCATTCACAAAACTTTAAATCATCAATAATAGACCCCTAAGACCCTTTATTTCAGATCTCAAGGCTTATTTTGACTAAAATCTTGACAAAATCAATAAAATCCATTCAATTTTCTAACAACTCAACATTTAATCACCTCAAAAAGCTAGGGTGGGACTCATACACCACCTTGGGCATATGAGTCCCCTAGGTGAGACCCATACACCACAAGTGGTGTATGAGTCTTGTGTGGCCCCTTTTTAGGGTTTGAGTGAGAAATTAAGGTTTTTAATTCAATTTTTTGGTTGATGTCAACATTTGAGATCTAATAAACAGTAAATTAGATGACGTTCCTATATAAAAAATGTTTCAAATCATTATTTTCATCTAGAAAATCAATTCAAGATCTAAGCATTCACAAGCAGTCAAGCATACTTTCACAAGATCATTTAAGAACAAGTAGCAAGAAAAGTTAAATTCTTGGAGCATCATAGTAGTGTTTTTGTAGGTCTTCAAGCTCACTTTCATTCAAGATCTTAAGGATTGATGATGGTTTCCTATGGTGAATCATGATGGATTCTAGGTTGGGGAGATGCACCTAGCCATTGAACCAAGCCTAATGAATGATTTCCTAAATGATTCCATCCTCCATTATCACTCTAATTTCTACCGAAAGGAAGGTACATTCATTATTATGACTTATTAAGGTGATTAGAGATCTCCCAAAGTGACTCATCATTTTTATGTTTCATTCATGCATCTTATTCTATCACATTAGAATAGTGTTTCATTACATTTTAGATCTCCTAATCTTAGATGCACTTAAAATTAGGGCTTGCACTCACATCGACTTTCAAGATCTATCATTTTTATAAAATTTTAATTAACAAACTAGGGGTTTGACCAAGGCAAACCCTCCTATAAGAAAATCAACACAAGATTCTATTTTGCAGGTCTTGTAATAGGTTCAAATCTAGAAATTAAGTTTAGAAGGAAGAGCAGAGATAGGAGAACAAATTCAAATCTTAACTTTCTAAGAAAATATATGGGATTGATACACCACTTGTGGCATTTGAGTCTTGGTATATCTCTTTTTCTAGATTTCAAAGGATTCAGACTTGTCACTGCCAGATTCCAGTTTCTACCCAGAAACCCTAAACTAGGACTAAATCACCTAGCCTGGTGTATGAGTTCTTGTATGCTTTCAAAACTACACTTTTTAGGATTTCAGATCTCATTCCAAGCACATTCATCTTTCTAGGTGCACCTCTATACTTTTCTAGTTTACTGTTCTGATTTGAATTCATTTCTAGGTCATTTGTTTAAGCTTTGCATATCATTTACATTCCTTGTCTTTCCCAACCCTAGCTTGGTGGTGAACCATATTTATACCTTAATTCACACTTTAGGACACCTTATTGTAGATATCATTTTCTCATTCCATCCCTTTATTGATATCTCTAAGGTTTCCTTGAGTGAAACTTATAGAAAATTGGTGGTTGTGTGTCCTGAACATAACTAACTACCATTTTTGAGGTTTCATTTTTGGCAAACCTAGCCTTTAGAACACCTTATTTTCTGATTTGGAGTGCATCATAGTCCTAGATCTAGCTTACATTAACTTTGCATTAGGTCTTGCATTAGTTAATTTGCATCTAGGGTTTCTAAATCTTACATTAGTGAAAGTGCATATAGGTTACATTTTTGCATCTTGCATCATTGAATTTCATTTGAAATCTATAACTTCAGTTAGTATAAACCTCATTCAAATTAGAGAACCTAACATTCAATCAAATCATTTTGAAATTTGTGCAAAAACCCTAATTTGGGACTCATACACCCCTCTGGGTGATTTAGTCCAGTACAAGTGGTTTTGCCTGATTTTTGGGTATTCTATGTTGACTATTTATTAGCATATTAAACCTTGAAAAACCATGATTGGGAATCATGTTCCCCTCTGGGTGATTTAGTCCAGTGTCAAATCTAAAATTGTATTTTGCAACATTAAAAACCATGTTTTTGTGTTTTAGTTTGCTATTGTTAGATTTTTGTTTCAGTTTACCGAGTTTCTATTTCATGCATTTCATTAGATATAGCTTAATTTAAATTCATTTCAATTGTGGATAATATTACATTATTGTGCTTTGATATTTAGCATTACTTTATAGATTGATAAGATTAGATTACACTTGGAATTCATTAGAAAACAAAACCAAAAACACCTATAAACTAATGAACCAGTTGGAGAAAGCATAGTTATTTGATTATGTTAAATCTCTTTTTCCAAGTTAACGTAACCATCAAGCCTTTTAGTAGTGATGAATTTGACATGTTAGATGAAGCCCTTGAGGAATTCATCTCACAAGGTTCATCCACTATGGCTTGTTACAACAAACCAAAACAAAGAGAATTTAATGTCACTCAACCTCAATTCATCCTTTACCCACCTTCAAACAAACCTCAAACTCAAAAAAGACTTGTTTTCACCCTTGAACCACCTAAGAATAATGTCTCATAGAAATCAAGTTATAATACCATTTCTCATACATATAATACTAGAAATAATCCACAACCAAGACAAACAACTTCAACATCCTTACCTTTACCTCAGCCTATCTTGCCTAGTGCTCCTCATTTTCCTTCACATAGTGGGAAGGAGTATGATCTTGTTGAGCAACTTAAGAATACTCCTGAAAATATACCTCTATGTGACCTAATTCAAAAATCCCCTAACTATCACACTATGCTTCAAATAGCCTTGCAACAAGTTGTGATTCCATTTAATACAAATGCAATTGATGTAGTAACTCTAATTCAAGGAATGAATGTGGTTAATGTAGACATTACTTTTCATCAACACGAGCTACCTCCCTTGGAGATGAGAAAGAAAAATTATGCCTTCGTGATAATAGCTAGATTCAATAGGATAGGAATAAAAATAACCCTTGTTGATAATGGCTTCACTCTTAATGTGTGTAGTGTGAACCTTTTGGATAGACTTGGTGTGGATAAATCAAGAATTGAACCTGATTCCTTATTGATTTGAGGATTTGACAATGTAGGAAAGAAACCACATGGTGTGATTATTTTGCATATTACAGTTGGAAAGGTTACCTTACAAACTCCTATTCATGTTATGCCTTATGATATTTCATACAATATTATTTTAGGAAGACCTTGGATTCATGAGATGTATGTGGTGCCTTCAACTCTTCATTTTATCATGAAATATGTTATAACAATAAAGTATACCAAGTTGAAATAGACCCTGAGCCTAAAATTTTCTTACAAGTTGAAAAGGGAAAGATAAATCCTTTGAACACATTAATTCCAACATCCAACATAGAACCTATGAAATAAGAGAAACAAGAGATGGAAAAAGTGTCGAAGTTATTAGAAGATGATTGAGGTACCTTAGAGTTCACACCAACATTTATGGGACAATACAAAATTACAAAAAAGGAAATTGAAAAACAAAAGCAACCAATGGTAATGTCAATGCATAATTCAGAAGAAAACTCATGAGCATCTACCTCATCTACTCTAGAAGAATACACAAGCTATACAAAAAAATTTGATGAGATAGATTATCAAAAACCACCAAACCTCAAAGAAATGGAAAGACATTATGGGAGAGGTTATGAGCTTATGAAACAAAATGGCTATAGTGGGAAAGGATGTGGAAGGAAAGATCAAGGTATCCATTTTCCTATAGAGACTAACACACAAGAAGTGAAAATAGGTTTGGGATATTTCCCTTCTAAGATAACAAAAGAAACTAAAAGACCCTCGTTAAACATAAACACCATCATGTGTAACCCTATAACAACTCTCACCTTGAAGCATCTTGAATTGATTGATACAGCTTGCGAAGACTCATTGGAACACTTTGAAGATGATGAAGCCTTGAAATAAATGTTAGGAGTTTATGATAAACCATTTAATCCTCCTAAAAATAAATGGGTTACATATGCTCTAATTAGTGCTAAGCAAGAATATGGAGAAAAGGAAAGTAAGGAGATTGATACAGACAAACAAAGAAAGCAATCTTGAAATTCTGAAATAAGGTGCACTTCCCTTGGGAGATACAATAGACATTTGATGAATATTAAAAATGAGGAGAAAGAAATTAAGATAGGAAAATTCCTTGATGATCACGATGAACAAGAAGATCATGCAACTGTACTTCATGAATTTCTCAAACTTTTCTCTTGGACTTATTTGGATATGCTTGGAATTGATGCTAAGATAGTGAAACACAACATAGTCCTTTCCGAAAATGCTAAACTGGTTAGACAAAAGATAGAAAAGATGAATCCTAAGATATCCTTATTGGTTAAGAATGAGATTGAGAAACTCCTCAAAGCTAGTTTTATATGAACTATAGATTAATCTGCTTGGATCTCGAACATCGTTGCAGTCATGAAACCTGATAATCATTTTAGGATGTGTACGGAATTTCATGATTTGAATAAAGAATCTTTAAAATTTGATTTTCCCCTTCCTAATAGTGACATGATAGTGGACTCAACTACGGGAAATTATTTCTTGTCATTCATTGATGGATTTTTTGGATATAATCAAATCTTTATCAACCCTCAAGATATATACAAAACAACATTTACTACAATTTGGGGAACATTTTGTTGGGTAGTCATGACTTTTGGATTGAAGAACGCAAGTGCAACATATCAAAAAGCTATGACACTAATATTTCATGATTACATAGATAATATTTTGGAATATTATGTTGATGATATTCTTGCAAAATGTTTAACTCGACAAGACAATGTGGATATCCTTCGAAATATCTTTGAGTGAATGTGTAAATAGAACATGAGATTAAATTAAAAAAAGTGTCTTTGGTGTAGATAGTGGAATTTTTTTAGGTTTTATCATATCTCACAAAGGCATTGAGGTGGATACAAATAAAATTGATGCTATAGCTAACATGCCACCTCCTAGAAAGATTTCACAACTTTACACTTTACAAGGAAGAATTCAGGCTATCCCTCATTTTGTAGCATCTCTAGCAGACCAAACATTACCTTTTATGCATCTTAAGAAAGAGGTTCAGTTTAATTGGAATAAAGATTATAAATATGCTTTTGATAGTTTGAAATATTAACTTTCTACTCCACCTATTTTACTACCCACTATGCAAGATAAACCGTTTATCCCTTATACAATAGTATTGGTGCATGCTCTTGTAGCATTGTTGGCTCAACATGACAGAAATGGTAAAGAACATCTTGTTTATTACATTAGCTGAACTCTGATTGATTATGAAACATGATACATAATTATAGAAAAATAATGTTTGGATCTTGTATTCGCTACTAGCAAATTGAGAAATTACTTACTGAATGCTGAAATACATGTGATGAAAAAATTCGATCCATTAAAACATCATTTCACTAAAACATATTTATCAAGATATTTAGCAAAATGGGTTATGTTGTTAAATAAGTTTGACCTTAAATTTGTCTTGCAAAAGGAAATTAAAGGATAAGCCTTGACCAAATAGTTAGCTAACACTCCCTCTCCCATCAAGTTACCTAATAATGATTCATTCCTTGACGATAATGTGCTGATGATTGAAACTAGTACATGGGAGTTATACTTTGACGCCTCTAAGTGTAGAACAGGCTCCAAAGTAGGGATTATTATATTCCTACCTCCAGGAAAGCCTATTCCCTTGTCCTATCACTTAAACTTCCCATGCACAAACAAAACCACAGAGTATGAAGCATTAATTGTTGGATTATGCACTGCTTTAACTTTGGTAGGCTGAGATATTAAGATATTCAATGATTCTCAATTAGTCATTAAGAAAATAAATAGAACGTATCGAGAAAATCTTGAAAAATTATCAAAATATAAGGATCTCACAATGACTGTTAAACACATTTAATTTGGACACCATTGATAACATCCCACAAAAAGATAATCGACATACAAATGCAATGGCAAGTGCGACTTCCCTTGTATCTCCTCAAGATCCTTCAAAATATTTCGCATTCATTATCCATACAATTATGCAACCATTAATAGAATATAAGGTCAAAGAAGTGCTATCAACCATCATGGAAAGCTCTAGTGAATGGTACACACTGATATTTAATTGTTTAAAAGAAGGTACATTTCCTTAGGTGATAACTAAGAATATTTGAGCCTACCTTAAAAAATGTGCATCTAGATATATAATCCTTGCCGATGTGCTATATATAAGGTCCTTTGATGGTATTTTTCTTAGATGCCTTAAACAATCTTAAATCCGAATAAAACTTGCGGAAGCTCATGTAGGTGCTTATGGAGGCCATTTTGGAGAAAGATCATTAGTTCAAAATTTATTCCGCATAGGATACTATTGGAGACATATGGAACAAGATTTCTTTGAATACGTTAATAAATGTCACAATTGTCAAGAACATAGAAATTTCATTCATGATCCCACTTCTGAGCTTTGTGTCCATGCTCCTATTTGGCCATTCTTAGTATGGGGTCTGGATCTGATTGGAAAGAGTTCACCTCCTTCCTCCGTCAGACATACCTTTATAATTACTGCAATAGATTATTTCATGAAATGGGTAGAAACCATTCTTCATTCAAAAACTATTGATGTAATATGTCATTTTATATTGGAACACATTATTGGTTGCTTTGGACTTCCTTCCGCATTAGTTTCATAAAATGGGTCACCATTTAAGAATAATGTCGTGAAGTTCTTAGAAATATTTAACATCCAACATCATTTTTCAACACCCTACTACCAGCAATCTAATGGTCAAGTTGAATCAACTAATAAGATTCTAGAAAAAATATTAAGGAAAATAATAAGCAAACATAATAAGGATTGGCACATGCAGTTGACATATACATTATGGGCTTATCATACTAGTATTAGAAAATCAATTGGGAATAATCCTTATAACCTTGTCTATGGTACTAAGGCAATAACTCCCTTGGAGTTAGAAATTACTTCATTAAGAATCGCTCTTCAAGGACTTATTGATGAAAATAATTATAAAGAACAACGATTGTATTAGCTTGAAATGCTTGATGAATGGCACATTAATACTCTTGAGCATCTCCAAGCTTATTCCAAAAAATTGCAATTTAGTTACAATGATCATGTCATCCCTCATGCATTTACTAAGGGTGAATTGGCGTTATTTGAGAATTAATCTAATGTTAATGCTTCTCTGAATAAAAAGGAAAATTCATCCCTAATTGGTTAGGACCTTATATAATTGATGAAATTTATGGGTCTGGAGCATACATGTTAAGAAAAATGGATGCCACACCTCTTAAATATCCTATTAATGTCCCACATTTGCATCGGTACTATGTCTAATCTTCTTGAATAGTGTGAATGATAAACTAGTGGTATTAGAGTTGGTAGTTGAAAATCTATATTCTCCTGCATTACTTCATTCTTGACAAGAAATTATTTGTGTGTCTTGAATACTAAAGTAATTATTTAAATTAATTTTAGGTGGTTACTTTAGGCTTCATACTATTCAAGTTCATCTTGTATGTTGTGTTACATTATATCCTTATATGCATTTACTGTTCATTAATTAGATCATATGTGCATTTAATTTAACATAACATACTTAATCATAATGTTGCATCTAAAAGAAACTAGAAGAGTTTTAATTAGATCGCTTAAAACATGTTAGATCATGGCTACATTTATTAGATAGTCTTACAAAGATTATTTGATAAATCACATTTTCATCTAACTTAAACACAAAATCATTAACAATCAAACATAAATGAGCATATATGTATATATATAAATTTAAGGTACATGTCATCAAATAAACAATGCTAGTGTGGCCTATGACTACCAAATTTGTTAGGACCTAGTGAAATCATCCGTTGAGAGACGGTCCATCAAGAGATGGTAGTGTGTGATCGTGAACTAATAAGTGAATCCAATGTATACTATAGGCCCCCTGCTCGTCCAATATTTGCAGCCTCTTATCCGACGACCTCTAGGCACTCTCACTCTATGTGGTCTCTATCCTTCTATAGCCTGGAAATCTCTGCATGAAGTCTCTTGACCTTTGTTGAATCTTGAGATAATTGAAGCTCCTCATATGTAGCCTCAAATTGATTAATGTACCTAGTAGTGCCCTTGTATGTTTCTCTCAGTCTAACATAAGGCTCAAACATATCTAGGTGCTACTCCATGATAGGTGGAGGCATGTAGTCTATGATGATAGCCTGATCTAAGACTAAAGGAGGTACTATCTTTACGGTTGCCTATTGGCAGAGAATTTGAAACTCACTCATAGACCTTCCTTAATAGAAATCATAAAGCTAATCAGTACACATAATGATATATATACATATATAAATCAAAAGCATAATCATGAAAGAACCAGCATAATCATAAATAATATGTCATCACCTAGATCTCTAGCCGACTATGTGAAAATAGCCTCATCCTCTGTGGGAGGAATATAATATGTGCTAGCCTCTCAATGCTCATAAGTATTAATGCATGTTGCAACTACTAATTGTGATCTAGTAACATGAGTGGGAGCTAAATCTCTCCACTCATGGACACTTGGACCCTCATTTGCTATGTCACTACCCTCACTCATCGTAGTCTAAGTCTTCCTCCTCTACCTCATCTACAAATAAGTCTTCTACCTTGACCCTTGTATCCTCACATTCCTCCTCCTCATCCCTCTGATTTGGAGGAGGCCTCACAAAGCCTATAGGCTTGTCCATAGGAAATACCAGAGATGGTCATGTTGCCTCCCACCACTCCTCATATGTATTTGTAGCACTAAGGTCATCAACATCATAGACTCGAGGCATGTCAACATCATAGTCATTTAAATCATTGGGTACAACATCATCCACTATCAATCATCTCGTATCTTCCAGCCTCTAGGAACTCTTCACTGATCGACTATAAAATAGCCATGCTACTAGTGCCACCTATACCTATCCTAGTTGTCTTGAATGACATGATCATAGTAGAATGTTCTTACTACTATAGTGTAGAAAAATTAATACCCTTGCATTTTCACAACTGTTTGGGCCCACCTTGATTTTTTAATTTTTTTTAATTTCTTAATTGGTCCTATTTTGCATCCAAAAGACTAATAAATTACATCTTTTTATGGCTAATCCAAGCAAACATCAAAAGATAAATGACAATTTAATAATTTTGGTGATGTGACCCTAATTTTTTGGTCGAGACTAGGATACCACTTAGGGCGTCTTTTCCCCCAAGGATCTTGGGACCTTGATTTTAAATGTGCCTTAAAGGGGCCCCTTTTTGGAGTTTGTGCCCCAGGTTTTAAGCCTCGAGACTAAGATGCCACATAGGACATCTTAGTCTCCCTCAAGTTATTTTCAGGATTTAATTTTAAATCTTGGTAGGATTTAGCCTCCTTTAATTAATGATTTCATATGTCAACTTGTTGTGGTGTAATTTTGGGATATTAAGCATGGATAAGTATAAATACAAGGTTCTTTCATTCATTTTCATCCTATAAATTTGAGTTCATAAGAGCATTCAAGAGAAATTCATCAAGCATTTGGAGCCATAATAGAGATTCAAGAATTATGACAAAGATATTCTTGCATCATGTGTGTTTTTGAGCTAACATTTGTGATGTAGGATTTTGATTCAAGCAACCAATTCAAGTCAAGATCTATCAAGCATTCATTCAATTCAAGGTCTATGTTCAAGCTAGCCACTTCATACAAGTTTTCAGATTTCATAACAAGGGTTTGGTGAGTTGTAACATAAAAATTTATTCATTCATCATTTCCCTCCATTTTTTCATTTCCTTCCAAGGTTTAATTACCAACAAGGAGTTTTACCAAGGAAAACCCCCATTTACTAACAATCAACAAATTTTTCCTCTCTTGTGTGTTTGTGTTTGTAGATTTAGGTTGAAGATCATTTGAAGTGAAAAGTTGTAAAGTTGCAAAGTTGCATTGCAAATTTTTGATCTTCATGGAAAGTCACCTACAAGATAGATCTGGAAGTTTTAGGACCTGAGATTTGAGAAGAAGGAAGTGCAAAAATTGAACCTCGGGATCACCTTTTGAAGTTGTAAAAATTCAAATTGGGACTAAGTCGACAATAAGGGCGTCTTAGTCCCCCAAGTGTTATTTTGTAGAGATTCTTCGAGATTCTATTTTGACATCTGAAAATTTCACATTTCTCCCAAAAATAGGAACAGGAGTAAGACAACAGTAAGGGCATCTTAGTCCTCACTAGCATATTTTGATAGCATTTTTGTATTTCTAGAATCCTCCACATTTCTAGACTTCCCAGGTACATACATCCTAACTTATTACTTAATTTTATCATTGGCACTCATTATTTGGCTTGCATTACTAGGTTTTGTGAGTTGAATATCAAGTTGTCTTTTCCAAGATTTTGCTTGGTGGTGAACCCTTCAAAGACTAAAGAACCCCCTAGGTCTTCCTTGTTGTGAATTGACTTAGCTTTGTGTTGATAGTCAATCTAATTTGGGATTTGTATAGGAGCAAATTTTCACCCCTAAGGAAAATTCCCCTTTCACATACCCTCACCTTAGAAAATCAAATATAAAGGAAAAATTTCACATCACCCACCTGCCTTCCATCCACTTGGAATCTATCTTGTGTATCGGTGAGAGAATATTTGTTGAGGACAAATGCACATCGCGTGGATGTCTGTGTAGCATGGTATTTTCCTTGATAGATTCCTACATTTGAAGCTGGCAAAGACATTACACACTTGATTGGGGTTGGATTGTAACATCCCTCTTCGACCAACCAACCCGAAAATGATAGATTCTTCCTCATTCTTCCTTCAAATTCATCCATTTTCACTTCATTTGGATCTCTCTATACATTCACCAGTTCATCTCCTCACATTCTCCAACATTCTAGAATTTCATTGTGAGCATTAGAGTAGCAACAACACTCCATCAAATCCACATTGCAAGTGTGAGGCCATCATAGATGTTGTGAGCTTGGATTCTTGTGAGACCTCCCTTCACCATGGTTGCGGCGGTGCTGACTTTTCCAAGTTCATAGCTTTCTTTCTCCTTCCCTTGGCTAGTGATATTTTGGGTGGAGGTGGTAACACTTCACTCCTCTCCTTTGTGATTTGATTGAGTAGCATAATATTGTATGTAGTGTTCTTTTTTTCCTTTTCTTTCCTTTATCGCATATTCTACTCTGTTTCTTTTTGGCTATCCATGGAGGTGGAAACACCAAAATAGGGGTATGATTGAGGTAGACCCCTATATAGCCCTAAATTTTTTCCCTCTTGTGTGTAAGTGGAAGTGAATTTGGAGTTGGTTGGTGAACTGGTACTTGTGTGAGATCATTTTCATCACCCTTACTCTTATTTATTTTCTTTATCATATTCATCTTTACTTTCTGCATTTCCTCATTCTTTTTTTCCAGCCGAAACCAACTAGCTAGGCTATTAGTACAGTTTTAGGTAGTCTTTATTGTACTTTCTATTTTTTGGTTGTACAGATGTTAGCATGCCAAAGAGACACCATCATACCACACTATCATCCTAGAATTGCACTACCATCCTCAGACAAAGAGTTGTCTAAGCTACAATATTGACTCTGAAAACCAGCTCACCTAGTCCAAATCTAAAGCTTAGGTTTGTAGAGTGAAAAAAGCATGCCATATTTCTCATCATTCTTGATGCTCATCCCAATACATCCGTTAGAGTGAGGTAAGTTAGGGCAGCTCTCTTCTCTCAAATTTCTATGACCTAGAGCCTTGACATGGTTGGTCCCCCTCTCTTACATTTTTGGTGAACTCGATGTGAAACAACATCTACTCATTCATCGGTGTTGAGAATTTTCCCATGTACCTCATGATTTTTGTAACCCTAAGTGTTGTGAAGGTTTATGAGCATCACAACCCAGTCCATGAATTTTAGGTACATTTTCAGGAGAATTATGCGACACCTTCGAATGGAGAAGATGAAGGTCACCTCTAGTTTCACCCCCTATTTTCCCATTGGTTTAAATAATTATTTTACTACTAGCTTTCCTATGAATTATGTCGATGAGATGTGTTTCATGGAAGAGACCACTCTTGTGCCTACTCCTCCAACATCCCCTATGCCTTCATCCATAGATGAGGATGATCTTGTGCATGTTCCTACAAAAAGTCTCATGTCATTAGATAACAAATTTCTAGACCTTATAAAACATTTAGAGAAAGCATTGAACATGGAGAGAGCCTATAGGCTTGCAAGTGAGGTGAGACAATTTTTAGGGAAAGATCAAATAGGAATACAATTTCTATACAACCTTGCCGATTTGACTGAAGCTTATGTCCCTTCATATAGGCCTAGATTAGGTACCACCCGAGGAGAAGTGCTTGATGCCTATGAAAGACAATCAGGTGTTTCAATGCCTACTACATCTATGTGCATGACTAAATCAGGGCTTGCAATAAATATCTTTTCTACTCCTCAAGAGCCCCACACCCTCAAGGTGAGTAAAACACCCCTTGGGTTTAGTTTCACTCCTCCTAGTGCCCCTGGTGGCGAAGGCTGGGTTGGAATGAGTGGTAGTGGATTTGGTAGTGGAGGTGGCACCAACGAAGGTGGCTTTGGAGGAGGTCATGGAGGTGGTTTTGGTATTGAAGGAGGCCCTACCGGTATTGGTGGTGCCAATAGAGGTAACAATGGTGGTTCTGGTGGTGGTTCTAGCAATGGTGCTGGTGGTGATGGTTCTGGAGGTTCTGATGGTCCTCTGTCATCTAATAACCCTATTTTGAATACCTTGCTTCATAACATGGGTCACATGCAGAACTAGTTGGTGAGTCTCTCCCAAGCCTCTACCCAACCTATCTTTCAACCCTCCTTCTGACATAGCCCATCGCCGGTGAAAATCCTTAACACTCTCTTCCCATAAGGAATGGAGATTCCTAAATTTGAAAAGTATGGCAGAAAAGGGGACTTGCAAACACATGTTCCCTCCTTTAACACCATGTGTATGGACTTCTTCCATCATGATGCGTTGATGGAAAAATTATTTCTAGATCTCTTGAGGATATAACACTTGAATGGTATTATTCCTTAGCTGATAATTCTATCTTCTCATTTGACCAACTTGTAAATCAGTTTCTCTGATAGTTCCAAGCCAACATCGGGCCAAATATGACCTTTTCAGATCTTGTTCAATGTAAGCAAGGGGATAATGAGAAGATAATTGAGTTTATTACATTGTATCAAACACTCTTTTCATAGATCTTGTACCCTCTACTCGATTCTGATATGCATAAGGTATTCATAGGGAACCTACTCAGACCTTGGTAGGAAAAGTTTTCCCTTATGAAATATCATTCTTTTGCTCATATTTGTGTGGCATTATGAGAATATCAACAAACAGTAGTTTAGTTTGGGTGACCCTCCTCATGCTCCCGTTCAGAAGGAAAGTCCTTTTTAACGATCTTAAGAAAAGGAAAGGCTATTTTGAATGTAGTAGCCATGATGAATGATAACGGCCTCAAATGCAACAAAAAGTTTAGAAAGTTAGTAGAATCTTATTCTTCAATCTTGCAGAAGTTGATGAAGGATAAGATCATAACCTTGGAGACCCCCAAACCTCTGAAGGAGCCTTACCTTGATTGGCATGATGCAAATACCTTTTTCAGTACCATCGACTCAACATAAATGATACCGAACGATTTATGCGCTTAAGTCATGAGATATAGGAATGCATCGAGGATGGTACTATTCATCTTGATGGGAGCAAACAAAATGTGAACAAGTTGGTGGCAAAAGAAAATAGTGAGTTGGAGATATACACAAAACCATTTCTGTCACATTCTACCAACTTAATTATTAATCCCTTAAATTATACCACTCAGCTCGAGGTCTATGTTAATATGGTCATGGTTACTCCTCCCACATAGCCTGTAATCAACTCACTAGACGTGATGTTCACTTCGCAAGACATGCCCTTGAACAAAAATTCCACTCCCCTCTACATTTATGCTTGTCTTAGTGGGAACATTGTGACAAGGGTCTTAGTTGTCCCAATGAGCTAGGTGATGGAACCCCTTAAAAAATTCTTGGTTCTATCCTGAAAAATTGTGAAAAATCTTGCTTGGTCCCTTATTTTTTGGTTTTAGGTCATTTTCTTGTCATTATAATAGGGTTTTACCTTCATAAAATTTCCAACATTTGGCATAAACCCTTGATCATTTTAAAATTGTACTGACTTGTCTTTCCTACTCTTGATCATCTTAGTTGTCACTTGTGCCATCACATTCGTTGATTTACCAGCCCCTAATCTTAGGTTGATGGTTGCCTTATGTATTTCCTAGTATTAATAGTCAAAGGCTTAATCCTAAAGAAAATTTTAAATCCTTAGCCTTTGTTTTGGGTTGGCACCTCATTCACCTAGGGACACCCCATTTTTATAAATAAATTTTGTGGCATGTGTAGAATATAGCTTCGTATGAGCCATCTAATCGAAGGAATCAATCTCAGGCATTCCCTATATGCTCGTGTTGTTTTATTACTTCTTATTTTATTCATACAGGGTGGCGGGCCTCAACCACGTGTTTGGTATAACAGTGGACCCGACATCCTTAGTAAGGATGAGTGACTCATTTCAAATATGATTGACAGTTGATTAATGGAGGACATAGCCATATCCTTGCCACTCCCCGCGAACTTGTCTTGTTTTATTTAATAGTATTTTAAAGACACGGGCTAGTGGGCAATGGCCACATGGTACCACTTTATGGTGGGGCCTAAATCCTCATAGGGTAGTGGAAGTTGTTTGAGGAATAATCAATGATAGATTTTATGGCATGTGTTCTAATAAGGGCCATTCCCTGTGTGGCCTTATATTTTCAACATTAAGGAGGAATGGTCACACAGGTTGGTGGGTGGAATAACATCTATCATTTTTCTTGATCTATTCGACCTTGGGAAATCGCATTTTGCTCCATATGGATTGAAATTGATGGTCGATGGTAGGTGGCATGGATCAGGAGGTTAAGGAGTCGATAGGTAAATAGGTACTTATTTTCAAGGGAAATAGATACAAGAACATGGATAGTAAGTTTCACAGTAACATGTTTTAGAAACAAGTCAACCGATATATATTTTGGATAAGCAATATAGACAAAAAAGTAATATAAAATTTCTATATATTTTCTCCTTCATGCAAATTATACAAGCCATAAATATGATAATCAATGGTTATCTTGTTTATCTCTGTTGAGTCCCAATGGATGTGTTGTTTCATTCTTGCTTGTTCATTCAAGGAATGTATGTAAATGCTTGAATTTAGCAGTAGGTTTGGTATAGTCTATGTATAAGGATGTTAGTAAGAAGTTAATTACAGGTATGATTGGTGGGAATATTGCAAGGTAATATCTCTAAGGCCATAGGTATTTTATCTAAAGTACAAGGTTGATTATCTAATCATATAGGTTTATGGTTTGACTTCGTTTCCTGGAATATGGCACTGGCCTGGTTTAATATTCATGATCTCTTTTGGTAATCGACTTGATTGAAGATCACACAATATAATTAAATTGTTCTCTGAGTGTTTCACTAGGTATGTATAAATGTTAATGGAATCATAAATTATCTTGTTTAAGTTAATCATTATTGTGGAAGTTTTCCAAAATTTTAGGCTATGGTGCTTTTAAACATATGAGGAGAACCATCTGTCTACTCTGTGTTTTGATACTTGACACACTGGTATCTAGGAACATAGTTGTTTCAGGATTACCCTCCCTGTTCCGACAAAGCCTAAAGAGAAGAAGTATAGATCCAAAATTCTGTACTTATGTGTTGGACAATCCTTACCCTTACTAATAATTGTTCTTGGAAAGTTCATAGGTTTGTGATGAGACTAAGTTTAGTTCTAAAAAATAACCAACAGAAATGATGACTCTACTAGGGAGCTATGGAAAAAAGGTATTTGCAGTAGATCATTTTTCCTTAATAGAGTCTAGGAAGTTCTGTTTGACAAATCCTCATTGACAATGAGTGGCGACTTGGAAGAAATCTAAACTAGTGTAAAATATTGAATTAGGGACTTCAAGAGACAACCAATTGAAGAAAAAATTTATTGAAAATTTTGGTCCTCTACAAAGGAGGTGGCGACTCTATGAAAAGAACTTGATAAAGTGTGATTCCTACTGATACATCCAAGTATTCTCCCTTGTTTTTAACCTGCAAAAGAGAATAGATCTAGATGGGTACCATTTTAAAGAAATATAAAAGTAATGATGCATTCCCAATTCAGTGAATTAAAGCACTAAGAAAGGGAGTAGTGAAGATTGTTCTACATGCTTCATAAATTAAAGTTTGAAATATGTGGAATAAGTTGTATATTTGTATTGAAACCCGCTCACTTGAGAGATTTTGAATGTTTTTATTTCTAAGATATGCATTGTAACATTTTAGGATCATGAAATAGGGGGTAATCAACTATAGAGTTGTTTTAAATTTTTTTTTTTTTAAAAGGGTGTGACAAATGTATCATTCAATTATACATCATTGTGGGGTGCATGATGTAAAGATGAAGAGTGTGCAGCCCCTTTCATGTCATCAAATAAGTTTCTCTGTGAAAAGATATAGACCTTTGAATTTTAATGTTATTCAAGGTTTCCTAAACCCTATTCCCAATGAAATTAGGGAATGTTTGCCAAAGTTCAAAGGGAAAAAATCAAAATCAGCATCTCAATATCTGCAAGAATTTTTTGATCTGATGGGAGATTATGAAATAAATCATGAATATGTTGTTATGAAGTTTTTTGTTCAAACTCTAAAGGGTGATTCTAGAGATTGGTTTTCATATTTTCCAGTGTGTTCTATCTCTTCATGGAACGAGTTCATGGAAGTATTCATAGATCATTTTAGAGAAAGAATCAATCCATACTCAGTGAGACAAAGATTTAACATCTAGAAAGAAGAAGATGAATTGGTCCCAACCTTCAACCTTAGATTTTCAAAAACTTTAAGTAAAATTTCAGAAAGTTTAAGACCAAATGATGCAGTGTGTTTGATTGTATACTTTGATGCATTTGATGAAGAAATGAGTTATTTGTTAACATATAAGGAACCTACAAAATTACATCAAACATATCAAATAGCTATGGATATTGAGAACAATATGAAATATTCAATAATGAAAGGATACATGGCTGCAAGTGTTCATTATTCTAACATACCTCATGCAAATAAAACTCATGGGTCAGAAAATGGAAATGATTGCCAAAGTGATGCTATTTCTATTGATCCAATTTTTCCATCACTACAACACACTGATCATAATGATTTCCAAGTTAAACATCAAAAAAAAATTAGCAAAATTGATCATATGTATTTTATTCAAGAGTTGTCTAATATAAAGAGGAAAAAGGATGAATCACCTTGTGATTTGTTCTCAAGATTTTTTGGATGCCTTGTTGGAGGTCCCCAAAAATTTCAAACCTGAAGATTCAACATGCATTGACTTATTTTTTGAAATCTTTGATCTAGGGTTGAGTACCTTTCTAGAAGAATTGAAACCTCACTGTTTTGATCAAATACTTGATTGGATAAAGAGTGTTGAAGAAGCTCAGTATGACCATACACAAAACATAATGCATCAAGATGTTAATAGTTGTTGTCCCATTGTGGGAAATCAAAACATGATACACATAAGTGAAAATGGTGTATCTCAAGATGAAAATTTATCTGGTTGTATGGATGAAAATACAAATTGTAATCAGTCCACAAGCAACATATATGTAGGTCTATATACCAGTGATGGAGATAGAGATACACTTGCAAGTTTTGTTGATTCGTTACCACAAGTCAGTAGTCAAGATATTGAAGATGAAAATTTAAGCATACATTCTGATAGTTTTGAACAAAGTTTATGTAGTGATGAGTTTCTTTGTGATGAAGATTATGATGTAAGTGAATCTAACTATTTAGAGGGTTATGGATGCTCTTATGAGGAGGAGATAGAGATATTTTCTTCATTTGAAGGATCTAGTGATATAAATAATGATGAGGTTGCTTGTTTACAAATAAGTGAACAAGTTTCACATGATGAATACTTGGAGTATAGCTCAGGCCTGTTATCACTAGAGCATACTGATTTAATGGATGATGATCACTCAAAGGATAAAAACTTGTGTATTCAGTACCTTGAACCTAAGCATAAGGTTGAAAATGATAAAGATCTTTATGGTGTAGACAATGATGGAGTTCATGTTAGTAAATGTGAAATTGAGATTTTTGATGATGTTCCTTATCTCCACACTATGATTATGAGCATGTTTTCATCAAATAAGGAAATTATTTATGTTCAAGAAAACTAAGATAATTGTTACAAGGCTAATGAACAAATTTCAAATAACAGCGAGCCTTTGACATATAGGGAAATATACTTCTCAACTAACGATGCACATGGAAATGCTCTTGCTGATACTGTTGATCTTGAAAGTGATGATATTCAAAGTGATTCAGATGAAGATACTGAGGGTATTGGTAAGTATAATTTCTAGAAGTTTGAAACATGTGACAATATGTCTGGTTTATATTGTTGGAATGGTAATAAACTGAATTATGGTGCAATTCAGCTAAAGGAGTTTCAAATGTGTGAGCATTTTTTGACCCACACACTAAAGAATTGTAAATTATATGTAGGACATGATATTTTTGTTGGACTTGACCATGATGAGAGTTTCAAATTTGATATACAAATTAATGATGAAGGGAGGTCTCATAGTGACCCTTTTAGAACATATTGTAAAATTTTCTATTTTTCGGTCAATTTTAACAAAAAGGTAATGGTGCATGAGAATGATATTGTTGATGAAAAATTTAGTGATGTGATCAAGTATGCCAAGGGTGGTAATTTTTTTCAAATAGAAAATGATAGTATTTTTAGATTGGGCTTAATACAGAAAACAAAAAATAGTGTCTTTAATAGAGGCAAACATGAATTTTTCTTTTTCATTTGATGGCTTGGGGCCAGAAAATGTGGTTTGAGAATTTGAAAATGAATTTGTCACCCAATGGGCAAGGAATTTGCTCTATTTTCCAATAGATTCTGGGATCTCACCATTCCTGCAAGAGGCATGTGTCCCCAATAAGAGCCACTGATGGAACCCCTTAAAAAATTCTTGGTTCTATCATGAAAAATTGTGAAAAATCTGGGTTGGTCCCTTGTTTTATGGTCTTAGGTCATGTTCTTGTCACTGTAATAGGGTTTTACCTTCATAAAATTTCCAAAATTTGGCATAAATTCTTGATCATTTTAAAATTGCATTGATTTGTCTTTCCTATTCCCTGTCATCTTAGTTGTCACTTGTGCCATCACATTCGTTGATTTACTGGCCCCTAATCTTAGGTTGACAGTCGCCTTATGTCTTTCTTGGTATTAATAGTTGAAGGATTAATCCTAAAGAAAATTTTAAATGCTTAGCCTTTGTTGTGGGTTGGCACCTCATTCACCTAGGGATGCCCCAATTTTATAAATAAATTTTGTGGCATGTGCAGAATAAAGCTTCGTATGAGCCGTTTGATCGAAGGAATCAATCTCGATCATTCCCCATATGCCCGTGTTGTTTTATTACTTCTTATTTTATTCATACGTGCTGGCAGGCCTCGACCACATGTTTAGTATAACGGTAGAACCGGTATCCTTGGTAAGGATTCCTAGCTCATTTCAAAGATGATCAACAGTTGATTAATGGAGGACATGGCCATACCTTTGCCGCTCCCTGCTAGCCCATCTTGTTTTATTCAATAGTATCTTAAAGACATGGGCTAGTGGGTGATGGCCATGCAGTACCGCTTTATGGTGGGGCTTGAATCCTCACAGGGTAGTGGAAGTTGTTCGATGCATAATCAATGAAATTTTTTATGGCATGTGTTCTCATCACGGTTGTTCCCCATGCGCCCATATATTTTCAACATTAAGGAGGAATGCAAATAGGGGTTGGCAAGTGGAATAACATATATCATTTTGTTTGATCTGCTGAACCTTGGGAAACCATTTTTTTCTCTATATAGATTGAAATCGATGGTTGATGGTAGATGATATGGATTAATTCTGACCACTCCCCACCATCTCGTGTCAGCCCTTCCTATGTCTTGTATCTTTTGACGGGAACACGGGAAAGTGCCACACAAATTAATTCTACAGTTCTAATAAAGGTGGATGCGGTTGGAGATAATAGCTAAGATTGTTCCAAGGTAAAAACAACACTAAAATTAGAGCTAATTCTTCAGCATGCTTGTGAGACTGATAAATAATTTTAGAGCCGTCATATTTGTCAGAGGTTGGATACAAAGGGGGGATCGGGAGGTCAAGGAGTCGATAGGTAAATAGGTACTTATTTTCAAGGAAAATAGATACAAGAACATGGATACTAAGTTTCACAGTAACATGTTTTAGAAACAAGTTGGCCGATATATGTTTTGGATAAGCAATATAGATGATAAAGTAGTATAAAATTTATGTATATTTTCTCTCCTTCATGAAAATTATACAAGCCATAAATATCATAATCAATGGTTATCATGTTTATCTCTGTTGAGTCCCAATGGTTATGATGTTTCATTCTTGCTTGTTCATTCAAGGAATGTATGTAAATGCTTGAATTTAGCAGTAGGTTTGGTATAGTCTGTGTATAAAAATGTTATTAAGAAGTTAATTATAGGTATAACTAGTGGGAATATTGCAAGGTAATATCTCTAAGGCCATAGGTATTTTTTCCTAAAATACAAAGTTTATTATCTAATCATATAGGTTTATGGTTTGACTTCATTTCCTAGAATATGGCACTGGTTTGGTTTAATATTCATGCTCTCTTTTGGTAACCGACTTGACTGAAGATCACACAACATAATTAAATTGTTCTCCAAGTGTTTCACTAGGTGAGTATGAATGTTAATGGGATCAGATATTCTCTTGTTTAATTTAATTATTATTGTGGAAGTTTGCCAAAATTTCAGGGTATGGTGCTTTCAAACATATGAGGAGAACCATCTATTTGCTCTGTGTTTTGATACTTGACACACCGGTATCTAGGAACATAGTCGTTTCAAGATTACGCTCCCTGGTTCGATAGAGCCTAAAGAGAATAAGTAGAGATCCAAAAGTCTTTACTTATGTGTTGGCCAATCCTTACCCTTACTAATAATTGTTCTTGGCAAGTTCATAGGTTTGTGATGAGACTAAGTTTTGTTCTAAAAATATAACCAACACCAGGTAAATATCATTATAAAGGAGACTCTGTGGCTGAATTCATTACAAAGGAAGGAGTACAAAGAAACAAAGTCTACCATTCATATGCATGATGGTATTTCTCTCAAGTAATATGGATCAATAACTCTATCCATCCTAGTTGTACCTAGGGCAATAAACACAACCTTTGATGTGACTCTAGAATCGGATTTGTTCAGGGTGAAGCTAGGCATACCTTGGCTAGCTTCCATGAACATAATCACCTATGTCATTCATAAGTGCTTAAAATTATCCCACGAAGGTGCTATGCATGTGGTGCATAATAATGGATACCAACCATTATTATCCCATGGGGGTTACTCATTATATCATTTTTGGCCTGCCCCGGTGGATCCACGTCTCCCAAGAATAGACCTAATTTACAAAAGTTATGTGAAGTATAAGACTAGAGTCAAGGGATAGTAAAATTTGATCCTCCCAATTGTGCAACAAAAAGATGCCTCCTCTTCTTGAAAGGGAAGGGAGAATCTTTCCCATCCTCTAGGTGCTTCTTCTTCTCCTCTTTTCGAAGAAGAGTTTTGGATCAATTTACTCCTAGCTTTTACCTAAGGAGGCCAATGGTACAAACTTGGTGAAAACCCAAGATCCAGATATTTGATCTTCCTACTTCACCTCCTAGACCTTTTCCCTACCTATATGGTAGAAAGAAAGGTCTGCAGGAGGAATCCTCTATGTCTTAGCCTCCATGGCCTCGCACTACTTCTACTCCAAAAGTAGTAAATGAGAAGAGGCTTGTCGTCGAGGTGCTAGAGTCGGCTCCCCCACTACTTCTCGACCTTTCCCTCTTGCACCTATCCAAGAATCTATCCCTCCACCAGAAATAACTGTGATGGAAACCCCTATGGTTGAGTGGGAGCCTTCTGTCCCTTCGTAGCTCTTGACCTTTAGCTTGAAGAGTCATAGAAACTACCTTTTGCATGAGCACAAGCACTGGCAAAAGGCTCTGACAACTGAGCAGGCTGATTTGTAGAAGAAGGAAGAGGAGACTACCACCCTTGCTTTAGGGCCTCCTAATGTATCCTCCTCTCTCCTCCCCTCTGCTTCTGTTCAACAGAATTTAGTTCTACTTCTAACTCCTGTTGTGAGTGCAAATGTGATTTACCCCAAAAAGGTGCAAGTATTCATCACTCCTTTTGTTGAGCTGCCTTTGTTGATGTCTCTTTCGGACATCCCACCATTTGCTAAACTCATGGACATGTTGAATATCTTGGTGGTGTCCACTACAATTTTCTACTCCTCCTTCGTGCCTCTTGCCTCGTCTATGGGAGTTCAAATCCCCCTATGAAGAAGAAGGTAGAAGTTAGCCCTTCTAGCAATGAAGGGCGTAAGAGGATCCCACCTTCTCCAAAACGTGGTCTGATGCTAGCTTGTTCTATTTTGGTAACAAAACCGGTTTTGGCCTCCCCTATGTTTGTCACCACTCCCGAGTCACTTGATGAGCCAAGTGGTCAATCTTGAGTGCCTTCATCCTCGTCCGATGAGGTATGACATGGCACTCCTATGAAGTGCATGTTCAACTCTCTGGATGAAGTCCCAGCCTTGTTGACGATCTTTGCAAAATCATTGATCATAGCTCCACAAGAGCTGAGTGAAGAAGATCTTGTTGTTATTTTTTCTAGTAGAGCTTCAAAATACTCTAAAGGGTAGCCAACCTTTATTCTTAAGAATCTTCAAAGCTTGTGGCTAACATAATGAGTAAACAATAACTAGGTCTTTACTCCTGCACTTTAGGTTCTGTGAGACTTGGGAGGGTTTTCCCTATTGTGTTCATTTTGATTTACTTAATAAGGACATATTTAGGCACAAATTAGTTCCTATGACATGCAAATTCTACATAATTCATTAAAGATTCGACTGATCTTTAAGTGAATTATGATTAGTTTGCTAGGAACGAGGGTGTATTTCAAATTTATATTTCAAGATTGGCAAGTTTTTAATAGGTAATTTTCTTGTTTTGAGATTATGGCTAGGATTGTCACCAATTCATTGAATGGAAGAATTCTTGACAAATAGGCCAGTGCCTCATCAATTAGGTAAATGGATTCAAATATGAAATATCCAGAAATACACAAATTATTTAACTCTGAAATGGATGGACTATTTTCATAATGCCTTACATTATAAAAACTCACAGTATCTAAAACATCACTTCTTACAAAATCCTTTGTGAACTCTTATAGACGTGTGACTCTCTTCAAGCATTTAATCAACTCTTTGAGTTAAAGAACAAAAAAAAGCCATACATTCAATTGAACTATTGAAAAAAATGAAAAGATCCTTGACATTTCCATTTATAATCTACAAAAATTGTACATAGGAGAGTGCTTTAGATTTTAGATTTGTTTTGATATCAATAATTTATATAGAACTATTCAAGGCTATTACATATTAGATTTATACCCAGGATAATTTACTAACATATTCACCAAGTGCTCTACATTATGTCTATTTTCTACACTTACAATCTACCCATACCATAATAGACTCAAAATTATAACCCCTATAATGAGCCTTGAAATCTCTTTTATAGACTAAGGGAGCAACAAGCATTGGGCTCATTATAGTTTCATTTAAAAAATATTTCACTTTATTTTAATTTCATTGGGCCATTCCATGAATCATAATATTCAGTCATTCTCTCACCACATGGAAAAAAAAAGGAAAAAAGAGCACCAAGCAATTGGTTGAAGAAGAACACACAAGCCTTCCAAAAGTAGTTTTTATCAGCACGTTCACCAAAACGGAGGAATTAGACATCATTAATAATGATGTAGACCAATGAACTAGCCATAAAAGGGGTTGAGTCACCAAAAAAGTCCAAAAGCCGAACACCATCCAATAGGGGAACACGGGTGCTACCCGACCTTGTTAGTAGCCGAGTAGACACACCCACCAAGTTTCTTGACAAAAATTGGAGTAGCAATTATCACCTCATCATCTGATTCATCATAAGGCACAAGGAAAATGGGACACTAAATAGAAACAGTGTCGACCTCTCCTTCCTCACTGGAAGAGCTATCAAAAATTTTAATTGGAAAGCTAGGTTTCCCTGAATAGACCCTAGGACCCTTACTCTACTTCTTCAATTCTTCTGAAATGGTCCTATTTCCTAGATTGTAGGTACTTTTGACAATAATTTTCTCACTTTTTTTATGCACACTCCTCTTGCCCTTTGGGATAGTTAAAAATTCTACCATAATGGGTTTAGTCTCAGGCACATATACTAGTGGTTCCCTGATACTCAACCTCCTAGACCTTCGAACTGGTGTAATAGGAGTAATTGGATTACAAATTTTACCAAGAATAGGAAACTAACCCTAGACTATTTTGAAAGAAAAACACCAACCAAAACCTTTATATTAATCTGAATTTCAGAAAAGAAAACCCCAAGAGCCCCACAGAGTAAAAATTTGAGCTACAACAATAATATCACCCTATAAAGCTAACATGGATAACAAGAATGCATGTGTACACACTTACAGATTAGGGGATCCCATACCATCATCTTCATGATAATTCACTTAGCATTCAAGCATTGCACCTCCAGTACCTATGGCAATTATTTCAGTGCCCTGAAAATTATAAACGATTGGATAAACTAGAGGAAATCCTCATTAAATAGAGGAATTAGAGGTGAGTTACATTTAATAGTCACCATGGCTTGCTCAAGCGAGAAGAAAAATAAATTGTTGCATGCTGAATCCTGGACATCGATCATTCATGAATTAAAACTAGATCAACAAGGCCCATTAAGGATCGCCACTTGCTTTACTGCTCATACTTAGAAACAACAATGAAGTGATCACAAGACTACCATGTATTTATCGGCATCCACACTCCATTTTTCCCAACTTGCCCACCATCAATCTTGATCGTAGGAAGAAATATTAGCCACCAACTTCTCGTCACATTGCCCATCACCTATACACTTCCCATCGAATAATCTCAACCAACGAGGCCCTCACCACACACGATGGGGAGAAACTCAACCCATCGGTGGTCGTGGGTTCCCCCAGGAAGTCATAACACATCCGATGATAGTTCAAAGGCCAGTGATGGGTTAAAAATTAAACACATTGCTCATCGAGGGTCACTATCTAGGCAGTGATCTTAAAGCATGTGATGGGTGATAGACTTCACAATAGTAAAAAGGAAAGGGCATCACTCATTGTGGGTTACATAAGGCACTTTGAAGGAAGCTTTTGAAAAGCGATAAATAGTGAGGAAATGCAACTTAAGTGATCTTAAAAGCACGTGGGAATAATTTTTTTAAAAGAGACTTGGGCTCTATGAGTGACATAGTACTTGGGGCTGGCCAACAATGATGGTAAGGGCCACAAGGTGCCACTTAAATAACTAGTTAAAAGATGGAATCGATCAATGAAGAAACAAACGCCGATAAAGGATTAAGGGGATAGATGTGAATGGAAACCATAGACCCTAAACCTTAGTGACAAGAAGCTAATCCTGAAACACATGTTTTCTCATGAAACCCATGGGATGATAAAAAAATTAGGGGCTCAACCAGTGGCTCCAAATGGGGATGTATGCCTCTAGTAGGCATAGAAAGATCTTAGATCTCAGGTAGAAGCAAACCAGCACACAAGGACAAAATAATAGGAGATTTTTCAGACAAGAAAATAAGACATAACAGAAAAGAAACACACCCAAACCTATATACAAAATTTACAAGATTGTAAAAAGTTCCTCCCATCTCAAGAAATCTCATCTAATTCCACTAGATTCAATTTTTAAGCTTGGTGGTCCAAGGCCTTCTAAATTTTGGATCCAATTCTTTTCTCTAACAAAGACCTCATCTACAGTCATCTACAATGGATTGATACTCATACTAGGTACCTCCCAATATTCAACATCATTGTAATGGATATCATCAATCCCACATACCTCAAAATTACCTTGCTTACTAACCTTAGACTTGTCAATTTGGAGTCGAAAAAGGAAACATCCATATTCCAGTTTATCATAGATTTTGTTATCACAATCAATGTGCATATCAAATTGAACACCTTCAAAGACACTGTGTAGCATACAAGGGCAACAGTCTCCAGAAGCATCAGATTGGAAGGATACAAACTCAAAAATAACTTCGTTCTTCCTTGCATAAATGTTACCCTCATTAAGTGCTAGAAATTTCATTATGATACCCAAAAGATGAGGAGCATCAACTAAAATCTCAACTACACATTCATGTTGGCTAATATCATACCCAATGTTTTTAGCATCATTTGGCTGCCATACACATGAACCAAATTGTCCTTTACTATGCACGAGCCCTAATGCCAACCCATAACCCATACATGTATTAGGATGTATAATTCGATCACTAAACATTTAAAATCTTCCCCCATCGATGCACATATCATCCTGTAAGCATGCAAATTTAGACTTAGTGTCCACAAGATGATCAACGCCACTCTTACCTTCATATTCTTCATCACTCTCACATTCAACATGCCCTCCCTCATGTGAGTGAGACCTTTCCATGTCATCCTCATAGAGGAAATTATGTTCATGGGAGAAAAACTCAAATACTTTGATCTCCTTTCGATCCTTAGTCACATATATCTCTGTAGCACCAAATGTGAAAAATTCATAAGCATTTATTTCAAAAGATTCGCTAGTACATACTACTCTATTTTCTCATAACCATACCCTAACCATACATCCAGAGAATCATCAGAATCTTCAAAAAGTGGATTGTCTTTGCACCAGTAAGGGGCTTCATCTTGGTTAACTAATATGGGTAGAGGCTCATAAAAAAGAGGACTGTATTATATTCATTTTTGTCAGGGAATCTTCTACTCTTTTATGTGAGGATGCAAAGTCTTCAACCTACCGTCATAATCAAAAACCTTGTAGGTATTTGAAAAGGGTTCCACCTTCATTTGGTAGGGATAATCACATTTAAAAAAAGAATGGTATGACTCCATGTCATCATAATTGCTACAACATGAAAACCCACCTATACTAAGACTACACTCAAGTTCCTCAACCTAAATATCATAACTTTTACTCTCAATCTCTTGATCATTAGAAAGTGACAAAACATCATCAACACTAGCACTCCTATTATTGATCAAAATTCTTAATAGGACAACCTCTCATACCTCCAATTCTTCACCCTTCAAGACTTCCCAAGAACTCGAATCAAATATATCATACCTACTATCATAATTCAAGTCTTCATCCTCATCACTATTACAATTTTCTACTAATGTTTCACTAGTGAACTAGTTACAATCATTATATTCTCCTATAGGATAGGATGAATATTCAAATTATGATACACTTTCTTTACATCTTTGCATTATTTCCTATACTTTCTCCACAAGGCTATGACTAGTATTATTCAGGGGCATCTCATGTTCTACACAGTCACTCCCAATTCCTTCTAGCTTCTTTATCCAATCAATTACTTGACTTAGATCTTTAGGTTTCAATTCCTTTGGCAACATACTCAGTCCCATTTGGTATATTTCACAAAAAAAGTCAATGCACATCGATTCCTTAGGTCTGACACTCTTAGGTATCTCCAAAAAATAATCCACAAACCTAGGGAACAAGTCAAAAGGTGACTCACCTTGACACCTCTTTATTTCATATAGTTTATTAATAGAAGAGACATGGTCAAATTTACTTGGATCTTCTAAATACTTCATTTGGGGCTCACTATGATCTTCATATTGTGGTGATAGAGAAAATGAGACAACATGAACCTTATCCTCTTGACATAACTCCCTACCCATTGGTCCATTGATTATATTTGCATGAGATGTTCTAGGATGACCAATGTTAGCAATCAAGAATCCTTTCATCATTGAATATTTCAAATTGTTTTCAATATCTATAGCAATTTGATATGCCTGGCGTAGTGTTGTGGGCTCTTTGTCTCTTAACATGTAGCTCATATTTCTATCAAATGCACCTAAATATACAACCAAGCATTCTACATCACTCGTTCTTATATTCTCAGGGACCTCCCTTATGATTTTTGAAAATATGAGATTAAAAGAGGGGACCAACTCATCCTCTTCTCCGCGGATTTCCATAAAACACTTTCTCACCACACTTGGGTTTAGTTTCTCTCCAAATTGTTCTATGAATTCTAGCTTAAAATCATACCAAGAATGTATAGAAGATTTTGGTAGAAAAGAGAACCTATCCCTTGCATCTCATTTCAAAGATTGAACAAACAACTTCATTACATCTTCAAAATTCAATTGATAATCTCCCATCATATCAACAAACTCCTACAGATGTTTGTTTGCTGACTCAAACTTTTCACCACTAAACTTTGGTACCCTTTCTTTGATTTTAGGAGGTACATCATTTGGATAACCATGGACATTACTAAAATCTACAGCTTTATACCTTTTAGTACTAAAATTTCCTTGATGTGACAAAGGACATCTAGTATTTATTGTTGCATTTATATCCACATCATGACACATAGTTTGATTAGGCATTTTTTTGTACCTTTGCAGGTCTTGTCAGATATATCAAAGGGCGATTCAAATTTTCTTTGCAACTAAGATCTTAAGCCTCTACAGTTCAATTTTTTTTCTATTTTTCTTAAGATATAAATTATAACATTCTTATTTATTATAATTCATAAATTTCACATTATACTCTAGAAACATGCATAATTTCCTCCAATTGTTCCCTTTGTTAGTGTTATTTCACTTAATTGGGAACCACTCATAGCTCTATTCTTGAAAATTTCTCATAACATTCTTTAAATATAATAATGCTTTCTTTGGATTTATGAGAATACCTGGAAATTTTTAGTAGTTGTTAACTCAACATCCTGACAATAAATCTTGTAGATCTATAACTTCTATGTGTTCTTTATCGGGTTCGTAAGACAAAGTCGCCACCTCCTTCATAGAGGATCAAATTTTAAATAATATGAAGTCCTTTCAAAATTAGACTTGTTCTGGGCTTTCTCCAACAACGGAGCCACATTCAAATCTCTTGATCTTTGCTGCAATTGAATCATTTCGAGGTCCAGGAATTTTCAATTATCTGAACAAGATCCCTAGATTCACCAAAAATTTGACTTTGTGATGCTATAGTCTATAACTAGGATTCTTTATTTTTTAAATTTCTCAAAGTTCTCCCAAACGGAGTCACCATTTTTGTTTGTGTTTTTTCCAGCAGAGCTTCAAAATCCTCTAAAGGGTAGCCAACCCTTATTCTTAAGAATATTCAAAGCTTGTGGCCAACACGAGTAAAGAATTATGAGGTCTTGACTCCTACACTTTAGGTTCTATGAGACCTGGGACGGTTTTACCTATTGTGTTCATTTTGATTTACTTAATGAATAACATATTCAGGCATAAATTAGTTCCTATTACACGCAAATTCTACATATTTCAATAAATATTTGTCTGGTCTTTAAGTGAATTATGATCAGTTTGCTAGGAACGAGGGTGTATTTCAAACTTACATTTTAGGATTGGCAAGTTTTTAATAAGTATTGTTCTTGTTTTGAGATTATGGATAGGATTCTCACCAGTTCATTGAATGGAAGAATTCTTGACAAATAGGCTAGTGCCTCATCAATTGGGTAAATGGAGTCAAATATGAAATATCCAGTAATACATAAATTATTTAACTCTGAAATGGATAGACTATTTTCATAATGCCTTACATTATAAAAAATCACAGTATCTAAAACATCACTTCTTACAAAATCCTTTGTGAAATCTTATAGACCTATGAATATCTTCAAGAATTTAATAAACTCTTTGAGTTAAAGCACAAAATAGAGCCATACATTCAATTGAACTATCGAAAACAAATGAAAAGATCCTTGACATTTCCATTTATAATCTGTAAAAATTGCACATAGGAGAGTACATGATTTAGATTTTAGATTTGTTTTGATATGAATAATTTATATAGAACTATTCAAGGCTATTACATATTAGATTTATACCCAAACATTTTACTAACATATTCACCAAGTGCTCTGCATTATGTCTTTTTTCAGCACTTACAATCTACCCAGACCATAATAGACTTAAAATTTGAACCCCTATAATAAGCCTTGAAATCCATTTTATAAACAAATGGAGCAACAAGCATCGAGCTCATTATAGTTTCATTTCAAAAATATTTCAATTTATTTCAATTTCACTTGGGCCATTCTCTGAATCGTTATATTCAATCATTCTCTCACCATAGGGAAATAAAAAGGCAAAAAGAGCGCCAAACAATTGGTGAAAGAAGCACACACAAGCCTTCCAAAAGGAGTTGTTATCAACACATTCACCAACAAAGGGGAATTAACCATGATTACTAATGGCGAAAACCAACAAACCAACCACAAAAGGGGTCGAGTCACCAGAAAAGTCCAAAAACCAAACACCATGCAACTAGGGAACAAAAGTGCTACTCAACCTTGTCAGAAGCCGATTAGACACACCCACCAAGTTTCTTGACAAAAATTAGAGTAGAAATTATCACCTCATCATTTCAATCATCATAGGGCATAAGGGAAATGGGACACTAAATAGAAACATGGCCGACCTCTCCTTCCTCATTGGAAGAGCTATCAAAAATTTCAATTGGAAAGTTGGGTTTCGCTGAACAGACCCTAGGACCCTTACTTTGCTTATTCAATTATTTCATAGAATCTACTTTCTCTTTCCCTCTAACTTTGACCAATTATTTTGAAATGGTCCTATTTCTTAGATTGTAGGTACTTTTGACAATAATTTTCTCACCTTTTTTATGCACATTCCTCTTGCCCTTCGGGATAGTTAAAAATTCTACCATAATGGGTTTAGTCTCACACACATATGCTAGTGGTTCTTAGATACTCAACCTCCTAGACCTTCGAACTGGTGTAATAGGAGTACTTGGATTACTCATTTTACCAAGAATAGGAAACAAAACCTAGCCTGTTTTGAAAGAAAAACACCAACCAAAACCTTTATATTAATTTGACTTTTAGAAAAGAAAACCCCAAGAGCCCCACAGAGTAAAAATTTGAGCTACAACAACAATATCACCCTAGAAAGATAACATGGATAACAAGGATGCATGCATGCAAACTTACAGACCAAAGGATCTCATACCATCATCTTCATGATAATTCAAGGAACACTTGAGAATTGCACCTCCAGTACCTATGGAAATCATTTCAGTGCCCTGATAATTGTAGATGATCGGATAAACCATAGGAAATCCTCATTAAATAAAGGAATTAGAGGTGAGTTTCATTTAATGGCCACCCTAGCTCACTTGAGTGAGTAGAAAAATCAATCACTGCATGTTGAATCTTGGTCGTTGATCATTCAAGATTTAAATCTCGATCAACGAGGCCCATTAAGGATCACCACTTGCTTTACTACCCATACTTAGAAACAACGATGAGGTGCTCACAAGACTGCCATGTATCTATTTGCATCCACACTCAATTGTTCCTGTATACACCTAAAATTGGTCTGGAGAATCTAATTAATTAAATACGACTTGGGTATGTGCAGGATCATGATGGGCAAAAAAGTGGCAATGGGAAAAAAATTACGTTTTGGATCGATTCAAAAATGCGGAAATGCCAAGTTGAATTTTTTTAGGCTTGGGTGTCAGTACATTCTTCTAAAGCAATTCCCAAACCTATTTTTTACAAATCAGATATCCGATTTGTGCAAACAGTATAAATAAAAAACAACTGATTGTTAAAGTCATTTCACACATTTTGAACACAGGCGTACAAGGAGAAGTTGAAATCCGATATCCGTTTTCACTAGATATCCAATTTGAAAGGTAAGTTTATAGTTTCTTTAATGTTGTAATTGATTTTTCAATTAGATTCTTATAATTTTAAGTAGTTTTTATGAATTTGTTTTCAAAAGTAGGGTTTTTTATTGATTTTTATTAAAAACTAGAGTTTACAATGAATTTTTATTAAAAATTAATGTTTTAAAATAGATTTTTATTAAAAAATAGTGTTGTTGATGTATTTTTATCAAAAACTAGAGTTTGTTATGGATTTTTGTGAAAAAGTAGGGGTTTTTTTGGATTTTTATTAAAAACTAGGGTTTTTTTACAATAATTTCATTTATATTGTGTAATTTCAATTAGATTAATTAGTTTTTAACTTTAATCAGGTATTATGGTGAGAATGAAAATGCACAAATCCCAAACAATCCACCACCTCTACAGCCAAATTCTCCACCACCTCCACAACCACCAATTGAAGATTTAATTGGTGAAAAATTGGGGCAATTGAGGGGCATTTGTGAAGTTTATAAGACAATCCCTCGATTGAGAGATATGACAAACACATTGAAGGAAATAATTAAAAATATAGAAACCCTCTCCACCCAACATAATGCCTTTCATTTATGGTGAGAAGACATGAGGGAATATTATGCATGTGGATTGTCTTACGATGATGTGAAATATCTCCAAATACTCTCTTTATTCACTAACCCCCGCACCAGTTTTCCAGTGAATGTTAATAAACCAAAACTTTCTATAAAATGGTGCATGAATAGGGACATTGTAGATAACTTTTGGGATCATTGGTGTATGGTTTTTGATAAACCACCAAAGAAAAAATATGATATACCATTTTATTATATTAAAAAATTATATGCTGAGTTTGTGTTAGGGTATCATGTCAATTACTTTGACATTAAACCCTTTCAGGGCATCGGTGGAGGTATGCCCCAGGATAGACCAGGGGCAATTAGAGTAGTCTCACGCCCATATGTTCCCCCTCCTCCCCTTCCTCTTCCACCTCCAGCATATCATCCAAAGATTATCCAGGATGCAGCCACACAGACTATTCAGGCTATTCACTCTTTGAGTGGTCATTTGGTTTTGCATGCTTCTAAAGTAGCTCAGCCACATTCTGGCGATGTTAGCAAAGGCTCGAGTGCTATTGCATCATCCTCCTCAGGTCCACATATTTTTCTACCACATACTTGCACTATGTACCACTAGATATGCTTGGGTCCTCTTGTACAACTTGCTGAGCATCCCTTGGACACTTCTGATTATGACCTCCAGGATGTGGACATTATAGATCAATCATAGGGGAGTGGAGCGCACCCTACAAAGTCCTCTCCTGCTAGAGAGAGGGATGTTGGAATAGTGACACAGGTAATATTTAAGTTGTAAATTCCTAACTTGGATTTGTTTTTAGGGTATGTGCAAGATCATCATGGAAAAATAGGCCCTTAAGTGGCAAAAAAATTAAGAAAAATAGAGTTAGGCAACTTGACATAAAAATTTGAATAGCTTATATTTATTATTTGAAAAATATGTAAAAATAGAATTTGTAGCAAATTGAATGTAGTTTCTAAACTACTAGGTTTATTTTTTATTTTTAAAAATCTATTTGGTGAAAATTTGAAATTTCAATGCAGTAGTAATAAATTTCAAGGAAAAAATAAGAAGTAGGTGTCTGTCTGACCATCCTAACCACAATAAAATGATAATATTTTTTTATAATATTTTAGATATAAGTAGGGGACTCATGTCTCGATGTGATGCATATTTTTTTGTAATTTGTTTCCAAGTAAATAATTAATTATGATTTTTTTATTACAACTTTTAAAAAATATAAAAACTCGTATGTCTGACCACCTTAACTTGGTCAAAAATTCATGAAATTCAATTTTTTTTTTTAATCCTATAGTATGTGAAGCATAGAATGTGATACATGTTTTGGATTCAAAAAATGTGATACCGTTTGAAAGCTATATATTTTTTTCAATCAGCCTATCAATCAGAATTTAGTCGTAATTCAAATAGAAAATGAATAATAATAATTTATTAAATTCAAAGTAAAGCATAATTTGTATAGGTGGAAGCTGAGAATCTCCTTTAAAAACCCTTTTCATTTCATCAATTTTGGGTAAAAAAAAGTTGTCAGCCACATGGGCCATCATATCACTTAGATATCGCCACTTTTTGGCCCATCATGATCCTGCACATACCCTTTAAATGAATATTAATAAGAGATAGTATCAAGTATGAATATTTATTTACATGGTCTATTTAACAGTTGATGTTTGAGGAGGAGCTCACATGGGTGACTGATAGCACCCTTAGGGCCATTTCATTTGGCTTCGACACACACATAGTATATATTTTTGCACTCACTCATTTACATTTTTTTATTATATACTTTCTTGTCATTTGAATTTTCATTAATGAAATTATATAATAAGTTATATATTTATCTTATTTTCCTCTTGTAGGAAATACCTTGTGCGAGTGAGGTGCAAATTTAGATAAGGGGAAGGTAATTGAACTCAAATTGGATTGAATTAAGATGTTTAAGATCTTATTTTGGTTATACATACATAAACATAGATTGGTAGTTTCATATGTACCTGTCATTTTTATGTACTGGCGATTATGAGTTATACATCGTTGTTGATAAGTGACACACCGCTTGAAGGAGTAGGTATTGGAACACCTCAAGGAGTAGGTGTTGAAACACATCAAGGAGGAGGTGTCGAAACACCTGAAAGAGATAAAGAAAACGTTGAACCTAAAGAGGTATGTGTTTATTTAATTTTGTGTTTGGTAAATATGTTCCTATTACCAATAATCGTATGCTAACTTGGATCAATTTTATGTTTTTGTTCACATATATAGATTGGAATTTCAAAAGTTGGTTTGGCATATTCTAGGAATCCTGACCCTTTAAAGAGATGTATATTTCAGGTAATCAAGATTTCAATTTTAGAGTTCAATTAAAATTCAATGTATATTGATTTTGATGTTAATTATTTGATTTTAAATTATATAGTATAACTAATCTCAATTGTGGTTTGAATTTTTCTTGTGCAGCTACCTTCAGAGCCCTACCACATTTCTTTGAGGCTTTTTTTCAAATAGTCCACTGCCTTGCCTTTGCTACCACATTTTTCATACATGTCTACCAAATATTTTTATCAAACAATTCACTAGCTTGTTGGTAAGGCTTATTGGAACTTGTATGCTCTAACCTCACTCAATTCTGAAACCACTTCATTCCCTCTTAATTTTGTTTTCTTAAAATTAAAACATCATTGTATTATGCTACCCCATAATTTGGCTTACACTTTCTTTGTAAAATCACCAATTTTCCCTTGTTTTTGCCCCTTCCAACTAGGGTTTCACACTTTTACTCTTCTTAGGTTACTCTTAATCACTCAAACCTCTTAAATACAATTAAATACACCTTTTCCAATAGTTTCCAACAAGTTCCAGCCTATTTTCATTCAACTTCTAAAAAACTCATTCCCTAGCCTTACTCAAAAGGCACAAAAATCTGTTTCTTAACAAGGAAGCCTTCTTAGACCACTCTAATCCCTTTATCACCCCTAAAAATTTATTCCTACGCCTACCCCTATATAATTCATGTCCATTCCTTTGAGGTACAACCTATATAGAAGGAGGAATGGCCTTGTCAATTCATGAAATCTTACATGTTTTAGGTGCTCCTACACCATACTCCCCAGGTACAAAAGATTTATGCTCCATAAATCACTCCATAGGTCTACTCCTATCTTCTTCACAATCCCTTCAAACCTTCTCTAAGTCACTTGCATGGAAATCTTCATTCGAGGGATTTTGTACCCTTCATGCTTTGTGTTGTCTTGGTCTTGCCATGCTTGATCCTTCTCAAATGGATCTTCTTGCTGCTATTTGTCTTCATTGACACCTGAAAATGGTATTTCCCAAGCTTTGATACCTGCACACAAAAATTCAGTACACAAACCTAAACATCCATACATTAGTATCTCTATTTGATGCTCTTCGATAAGCTTTTTCGAACTAGACATGTATCTATGCCCTTCAACTCTTCTCTTCACAATTTGTCTCAGGTTCTTTATGGTTAGAACCATCGCCATAGTAGCATAAATTTTCCACACAAAAAATATGACAACCAAGGACAATCTCCTATACTAACACCATATTCCTCAAACTCTTCTTCTCTAGCCTTCACTAGGCCACTCACCATCAACTCTTCCTCTCTAGTTTCCCACCTAATCTACTGTTTGCAAGATTACACATTTGAAGGTTGATAGGTTGAGATCTTAGCTGTGATCTATTTATGCTAAATAAGTTCAATGAAGACCATTTAAAGTGTATTAAGTTGAATTTTTGAGTCTAGGGGTCCAATATGCCAAAAATGCATTCTTGCTTCAAAATTGTCAAAATTGCCATATAGTCTTTTGAAAGAAAATTATTAAAATTGTAAAGGGAAGTGAAAGATAGGAGTCTATAAGTTGTGGTAGGGTTGAAATAAAGGTGTTTGACTATTTTTTGCAACAAACTATGGTCTCATGTCTTTTTTTTGCGCAAAAAACAACATTGGAGTTCGATTGGAGGTTGAAAACTACTTGTAAGGGCATCAATAAATCTTGTTCTACAACTTGTATGAACAAACTGACTATTCAATGATGTCTAGATGGGTATTTTTAGGTTAGGTATGGTTCCCTTTCGCGCCCAAATAGACCAAAGCAGTCTGAGCTATGTTCAATCAGCGAAATCCCTTGAGTCCAAAGTGTAGAAGGGAAACAATCTTTGAGGAACTGTTACTCAAAAACCATGATGCTTAAAGACTCTCCATCTAAGGCTATGGGATCATGTTGGGACCATCTACAATAACCTCTCTTGGTTTTTTCTATCTCGGAGGCATTTTCCCATGGTGATGAGTTTTTAGTTGAGGGAAAAGTTGTTAGATGCAAGCAGTGTAAAGTTGCAAAGTGGTACAAATTTCATTCTCCAACTCATACGACCAAACAGACTGTTCCAACACGTTCGGATGGGTATGTTTACGCTAGGGATGGTCCTCTTTTGCACCCAAATATGTTGAATCACTCTGAGCTACATTGGACCAATGATTTCCCATAAGAGTCCAAAGTGCTAAAAGGTAGCAATCTTGAAAGGGCTATTTCTTGGAAACCATGACACTTAAAAACTCTTTGTATGAGGATATGAGATCATGTTGGGACCATCTAAAATAACCTCTCTCAGTTTTTTCTATCTCGGAGGCATTTTCTCGTGGTGATGAGTTTTACAGCTGAGGGAAAAGTTGTCAAATGCAAGCAATGTAAAGTTGCAAAGTGGTGCAACTTTCATTCTCCAACACATACGATGAAATGGACTATTCCAACACATTCAAATGGGTACGTATACACTATGTATGGTTCTCTTTTTCACCCAAATATGCCAAATCACTCTAAGCTACATTGGATCGATGATTTCCCTTAAGAGTCCAAAGTGCTAAAAGGCAGAAATATTTGAAGGGCTATTTCTTGGAAACCGTGATGCTTACAAACTCTCCGTCTGAGTATATAGGATCATGTTGGGACCATCTACAATAACCTCTCTCGATTTTTTCTATTTTGTAGGCATTTTCCCATGGTGATGAGTTTTCAATTGAGGGAAAAGTTGTCAAATGCAAGCAGTGTAAAGTTGCAAAGTGGTGCAACTTTCATTCTCTAACTTGTACGATCAAAAAGACTATTCCAACACATCTATATGGGTACGTTTATGCTAGATATGGTCCAATTTTGTACCCAAATACGCCGAATCACTCTGAGCTACATTGGACCGACGATTTCCCTTAAGAGTCCAAAGTGCTAAAAGACAACAATCTTTGAAGGGATATTTCTTGGAAACCGTGATGCTTACAAAATCTTCATATGAGGATATGGGACTTTTTTGGAATCATATACAATAACCTCTCTCGGTTTTTGCTATCTTGAAGGCGTTTTCCCGTGGTGATGAGTTTTCAGTTGAGGGAAAAGTTGCCAAATGCAAGCAGTGTAAAGTTGCAAATTGGTGCAACTTTCATTCTCTAACTCGTATGATAAAATGGATTGTTCCAACACATCTGGATAGGTATGTTTACACTAGGTATTGTCATCTTTTGCACTCAAATATGCCGAATCACTCTGAGCTACATTGGATCGACGATTCCTTAAGAGTCCAAAGTGCTAAAAGGGAGAAATCTTCGAAGGGCTATTTCTTGGAAACCGCGATGCTTAAAAACTCTTCGTCTAAGGATATGGGATCATAGTGAGACCATCTACAATAACCTCTCTTGGTTTTTCTTTCTCAGAGGCGTTTTCCCGTGGTGATGAGTTTTCAGTTGAGGGAAAAGTTGCCAAATGCAAGTAGTGTATAGTTGCAAAGTGGTGCAACTTTCATTCTCGAACTCGTACGACCAAATGGACTGTTCCAACATGTCTGAATGGGTATGTTTATGCTAGGTACGGTCCTCTTTTGCACCCAGATATGTTGAATCACTCTGAGCTACATTGGACCGACGATTTCCCTTAAGAGTCCAAAGTGCTAAAAGACAACAATCTTTGAAGGGCTATTTATTGGAAACCATGATGCTTAAAGACTCTTCGTCTGAGGATATGAGATCATGTTGGGACCATATACAATAACCTCTCTTGGTTTTTTTCTATCTCAGAGGCATTTTCCCGTGGTGATGAGTTTTTCAGGTGAGGGAAAAGTTGCAAAATGCAAGCAGTGTAAAGTTGCAAAGTGGTACAACTTTCATTCTCTAACTCGTACTACCAAACAAAATGTTCCAACACGTCTTGATGGGTATGTTTACGCTAGGTATGGTCCTCTTTTGCACCCAAATATGTTGAATCACTTCGAACTACATTGGACTAGCAATTTCCCTTAAGAGTCCAAAGTGCTAAAAGACAACAATCTTTGAAGGGATATTATTCGGAAACTATGTTTCTTACAGACTCTTTGTTTGAGGATATGGGATCGTGTTGGGACCATCTACAATAACCTCTCTCAGTTTTTTCTATCTTGGAGGCATTTTCTTGTGGTGATGAGTTTTTAGTTGAGAGAAAAGTTGTCAAATGCAAGCAGTGTAAAGTTGCAAAGTGGTGTAACTTTCTTTCTTTAACTCAAATGACCAAACGAGCCATTCCAACCGGTCCATATGGGTATGTTTACACTATAGCTGGTCATCTTTTTCACCCAAATACATCGAATCACTCTGAGCTACATTGGACCGACGATTTCCCTTAAGAGTCCAAAGTGCTAAAAGACCATACCATCTATTGTACGATCTGTAGCTCAATGGTATGGCCATGGTAGATGTCATGAGGATTGTATAAAATGAATATGTGGGTTTAAAGAGATGGAAATTTCTGTAGTTGAGTTGGTGAGTTGCATGCTTGGCAAAAATGAGTGAAATTAGGTGAAAAATGGTGGTTACAACATGCTAATGTTAATGAATATGGGGGAATAAAGATTTAAGTTTGAATCAAGCTTCTGCAAGTCCTAATAGATGTGTTTGATGAATTTATAGGGTGTGGAAAGGTTTGGGGAGTAAAGTTGCACCCAAGTTTGGTTTTGATGATCAAATTGGAGTTTAAATCATCTTTAATTGTAATTGTGTTGTTTAAAGCCACCTAGCTCTTGCATCAGAAAACTCTTACCCAATCAACTTGAACATCATGCACAGCCAAATACCTTGTTTCCACTTTGCTAGATCAAAGAATCAATTACATGGGAAATGAAATTCACATGAACTTTTTACATTTTTGTTTTTGAAAAAAGTGGAAAGCCACTGTAATTTATTATATATAAATAGGAGATATTACAAAACGGGGTTCAAACGACCATACTGACAGGAAAGAACCAGGAAGAAAACCTTCAGTTGTAGCTCGATTAAGTCCAAAAATCTCTTTACATTTTAAACATACCTTTTATACAATGCCAGACATTTGACCTGTATTTCAAAAAATGTCACTCGATATAGATTATGCCTATACATAGTTATGACCTTTTTACATTATTTCACATTTCAAAATTCAAATTTTACAAAATTTGCCTATTGGAGTCATTCAGGGCAAAGTCTTCCACAAGAGTAGTATGTTGATGTTCTAGAGTGACAAGCACCTGTACAAAACATCAAGGTAGCAGTTAAACTACATACAATAGAAAAGATTCTTAGAATAACCAATCTATATTATTGTAATCTATCGCATACCTCTCTGAAAGGATTAGAGCTGCCTATTGCTGTAGCAGGTCCATGATCAATCGTGCTAGGAATATCACAAAAGTTGTCAAATGATAAATCTATATTGTCATAACAAAAAAGATGCTTAGACTAACAAATCTATATTAATCTAAACAACCTGAATGATGATGAATTGGTAATGAGAACTATAAAAGATACTTTGAATAACCAATCTATATTATTCTAAATGACCTAATTGATGATGAGATGGTAATGCAAACTATAAAAGATGCTTTGAATAACCAATCTATATTATTGTAATATGTCGCATACCTCTCTTAAAGAATCAAAGCTGGCTATTGTTGTAGCAGGTCCATGATCAATCATGCCAAAAATATCCCAAAATTACATACAAAATATCACTATTAAAGACACCTGCATTGCAATAGTATACAAAATATCAGTATTAAATAAAGAACACTAATGAACTTAAGCATAATGAACCTAAGCATTGTACCTTCCATTCTTGAATATGCTATTCAAGTGTGCCCGAAGGGTCATCTCTTTGCTTAAGAGTATCCAATATTGCTTCAAGATCAACATTACTAAGTGTCCATAGTTGTTTTGTCTTTGGTTTGGTATGATGCTTCAACAACTTAACATTTGTTGCTATAACAAGGTTTGAATACTAAGAATGGTTTTTTGTTTCTTGTAGTCGTCGAATGCGGGTATGCCATTCTTTCTAATCATGTATGTTTGCAACCAGATTCCTGAAACCACAACTGAACCTGTAGGATACACGAACCCATCATAATCTTCCATTGATTGTGTTAGCTTGTGATTTACCCACACACATTGAGCCAACCAATATTCTGATCTCTCTTCATTCCCCTATGGTGCAACAACTGCAAAAACATGTCTTGACTGTAGTAGATCTAAAATTCGGTTGTAATCAAGTGAAATTTACATTGTGTCATTTGTCATGGATATAGTTTGAGATAAAGGAGTTAGATACTATGGAACCCATGTATCCACCCACTCACTTGACTTGCATTGATCCCACTTGTACTGAATACAACTCTGACAAAAAAAGCCAACTATCATGTCCAAATGGTCCATGTTCTTGCATCTGAGCTTCGAAACAAATGCATATTTGAAGAATCTTTGATTGTATGACAATCCAATCTTCCTCCCATTGTACCCTCCTCAACCAACCAAAATAATTTGTGCGTTGTTGAATCAAGTGTCCCTCCCTGTGACAATGTTGAACTACACCAATAAATAATAGAATCCGCATCAATGAATTTTTCTCCTAAAATATTTAATTTCTCCTTAACTAGAGCTCTGTTTACACATGCACTTGCTCCATCGTGCTCTATTTTCCCATGCCCAACTTAAAAAAATTTCCAAATATTAGGTACACCCCTCTTTACATGCATTCTACTCAACCAATAAAACATACGAGCATTCTTGAATTGAACTATGTAATTATCTGACCAAATGAGATGTCAAACCAGTGCTATATCATATTCCTACAAGAATTCAAAAAAATTCTCGAAAAAATGTTGGACATACTCGGATGAGTGAGATCTATCATCACTCATATAAAAATGATACTCTTTGATTATACTTTGATCCTCCTTTGTACTATCAGGTGCATGTCTAAATGTTATGTGGACAAAAATAGCAATTTTAATGGAATTTTAATACTAAGATTGTACCTCATTTTGTGGTTGCAAGCAAAATCAACCATTGATATAATAGTTCCAATCAGAAAAGAGTCCTTACATATCCTGAATTGTTGATCCAACCACTAAGACCTATGACTATACCTTACATACTTGTATAAAATATTGTCCTTAAAATCTGAAATAAAATCAGCAACAATGCATTCTTTTATAACCAACTCGCATCTAGAACCTTCACCTCCACTCTGCAAAGTATATTTGACTCTCATATCTCTTTTTCTCAACAAGATTATTTCCAAATTCATGTTCAAAACCCTCATGAAAACATTGAACAAACTTTGACAAACCACCACATTGTGAGCACTTCACATTTAAACAATCATTTCTATAGAAAAAGAAACCATCATCTCTAGAACATAAAAATAGATCTAGCAAGTCCCTTGATGATTTGGGAAGATGCATTGCACCACACTCTTGCAACATTTCATTAGTATGCAAAGTAGAACAGATATAGCATAATAGTTCATGGTACATTGAAAAATCCACATGGTATTTGCAACAACAAGTATTACGAATCTTAAGAGGCACACAATAAAATGGCTTCAAACCTTCAAAAGTCCTTTGCGAGATTTCCATATTTGGATGTGTTTCAATAAATTTGTTGAACAACATTATTTGGCTTGATTCCAATAAATTTTTAGGATGTGGTGTATGGTCTCAACTACCAATTCTTAACTTTAAAACATCCTTTGCATTGGGTGATACTCTAGAGTTATCATGCCAAAATTGTTGAATTACCTAATTTACATTATCGGTTAGCTTCTTATCAACATGTGGAGGCCTCCTGAAAAAATCCCATGTATCATTTTGAATAGGATCAACTATTCTTTCTCTTCTTGCAAGTGCTCTATCCAAAGTTTTACAATTTATGTCAAAATCAATACAAGTTTGTCTCATAAAGTGAGCCTTTTTCAATTGATGGCTTACTAGGGAAATTGTAATGACTCTCTGAGCAGCTCTCTTATCTTTTTCCTTGTTATGTTTTCCAATATACTTGAGAGCATTAAAAATATTTTTGACAATAATAGAGTTTTTTTCGGTCTTCTTTCTCACACAAATCTTTAATTTGGCTAGAAAAGGTCTCATCTTTTGCATCTTTAGCAATTGTACAAAAAGTTGGCATTGGTCGATCAATGTCTTATTGCTAAAATATTGGTTGAAAAGTCTTCTAGCCCACAACCAAACAGTTCATGTTGACCTCTTCCCTTCAAAATTGATTATAATGTTATCATCAATTTCAACTAGCCATTTAGGGGTCCTTGAAGGTGTTGAATTTGGAATATGTCTTTCTTCCACACAAGGTTTTTCATTTCTCATGTAATTTGGTGAAACATAATTTACACTTGCTTCAAGATTCTGTTCAATATCTTCATTTCCAACATTTTCACCTTGAACATTTTCAATATCAATTTGAATAATTTCATTCCCAATTTTAATATCATGTTCAACATCTTCAATTCCAACATTTTCACCTTGAACATTTTCATTATCAATTTCATTATTTTCATTTCCAATTTGAATATCATGTTCAACATCTTCAATTCCAACATTTTCACCTTGAACATATTTATTATCAATTTCAATATTTTTATTCCCAATTTGAATATCATGTTCAACATCTTCAGTTCCAACATTTTCATTCCCAATTTCAATATCATGTTCTACATTTTCACCTTGAACATATTCAATTTCCTCTTCACTTGAAAGACCATAGGGCTCAGGTTCACCAATATTTAACATACCTTGTCTTTTCTTCCTATGACCTTCTCTATCTCTTTGTCTATATTCTTCAATTTGTTCCTTTGTCATCTTTCTCTTACGTTTTTACTTCCAGTGACTGTTGCCCCCGATTATACCTCATAAAAGATGCTAAAAAATCATTCCTTATGACAAATTTGAGTACAAGATGCTCCAAATTTTTTATCTTTGTCTCTTCCTGTTTGAAACCACACGTTTGTCACCTACAAAGTGTTGCAAACAAAAATGGCCCACAAATCTGATATCCGATATAATCAGATATCTGATTTGGAAAACATTTCAAAATGTTTTGCAATGGTAAGATTTTAGCAGAGGGAGAGAGGTAGAGTGGGAGATTGAGAGAGGGAGAGGGAGAGAGAGAGAGAGTGGGAGGGAGAGAGAGAGGGAGAGAGAGAGAGAGAGGAGAGGGAGGAGAGAGAGAGTGGGAGAGGAGAGGGAGGAGAGGAGAGAGGAGAAGAGGGAGAGGAAGGAGAGAGGGAGATTGGGAGAGGGAGAGTGGGAGAGTGGGAGGAGAGAGGAGGGGAGAGAGAGAGAGGGAGGAGAGGTGGTGAGGAGAGGGAGAGAGGAGAGTGGAGAGGTGGAGGAGAGGAGAGAGGTAGAGAGGTGGAGAGTGAGAGGGAGAGGTGGAGGTGGAGAGGAGAGGAGAGGGAGAGGGTTTAGGTTTGAGGAGAGAGGGAGAGAGATAGGTTTAAGGTTGAGGGAGAGAGGAGAGTGGGAGATTGAGAGAGGAGAGAGAGGAGGAGGAGTGAGGGAGAGAGGGGAGGAGAGTGGTATATTGAGAGAGGGAGAGGGAGAGTGGGAGGGAGAGAAGGAGGGTAGGAGAGAGGGAGGGAGGAGGGAGAGGGAGAGGAGAGTGGGGAGAGAGAGAGTGAGAGGAGGAGAGGGAGGGAGAGAGGAAGAGGAGAGGAGAGGAGAGAGGGAGAGGAGGAGGGAGAGAGGAGAGAGGAGATAGGAGAGGAGGAGAGGGGAAGGAGGAGGAGGAGAAGGAGAGAGAGGGGAGAGGAAAGGAGAGAGAGAGAGAGAGAGAGAGAGAGAGAGAGAGAGAGAGAGAGAGAGAGGGTTTAGGGGAGGAGAGAGGGAGAGAGGAGGGAGAGAGGGAGAGAGAGGAGAGAGAGTTAGAGAGAGAGGAGGGAGAGGAGAGAGGAGAGAGGGGAGAGTGGGAGAGTGAGAGGGATAGTGGGAGAGTGAGAGAAGAAGAGGGAGAGTGGGAAGGAGAGAGGGAGAGTGGGAGGGAGAGAGGGAGAGAGGGAGAGAGAGAGGGTTTAGGGTTGAGGGAGAGAGGGAGAGGGAGAGAGGGAGAATTTTATGGTGCTTCTGACAAATTTTGTAGCGCTTGTAATAAATTTTATAGTGCTTCTAGTCTAAACTATAACGCTTCTAATTTTTGTTTCAATGCTTCAGAACTCTGTTTCAGTGCATCTGTATTTTTCTTTTCTTTTTTTGGATTTGACGCGACCGTGACCAGAATGTTATGCTTTTTGGACTAAAAAGAATCAATCCTAGGGTAGACACTTAATTTAAATATACCAATTCTAGGATAGTCATCATATTTTATTGCATTAGTTAAATAAAGTAGCCTGATTTTTTGAAGCAACATCTTCACTTAGATTAGTACATTTTCTTTTGGGCTTAAAATAAATCATTATTTGTGGTGCTTGTGTGCTAAATAGTCTTTTGCTCTCCCCTTAACTGGGTGATCAAAGTGCTAGACTCACCCTTTCCTTTTCATGCAATTTTACACTTTTGTTAAAACCCTTAGAGGGTCTACCATAGTGGGAAAAAGTACTCACCCTATGGGAATGACCTATGTGGGAATGCCTAAAGCCAAGGATTCCAACCCACTCTAAACAAATGTGAGTTATTGATGAAATTCCAACTTGATGGTATTGTGCAAGATAACCATCCCTAAAATATTTGTTCTAAATATTGGGAGGTCTCCTGAGGGATTTTATCATTTGTCGCACCGCACAAAAATCCTATCTAAGAACCATAGTGTAGTATCTAGCTGAGTCAGTAACCAAAAATTGTAATACTCACAATACAAGGGGAGGGAAGATTTTTTCCCCAAGAAACTCACCATATAATTTCCGAGGACCATTTTCTCAAGGGATGAGAAATCCAACTTTGAGTACACGGTTGGAAAAGACAAAAACACGGACACCCTCTAGGGGGTGACACGGCTATGTGAGTCAACACAATTTTAAGATGTGGGTTGTTGAGTATAACGCTGACCTTTTTGACTTTAAGAGTGAGTCTTTCTGAAGTGTATCTTTGTTAAAAAAAACAAGTGGAAATCAATAAGGACCATTTGTGGTTCTTGAACATACACTATCTATTTAGATTCTAGGATTAAAAACAACTGTTCTACAATTGCTTGCCATGTTCTCAAATCATTTAATTCAGGTAAAGATCATCCAGAAAAAAACACCAAAAAGAGTCAAACAAAACCACCTAGTAAAATTCATGATTAGAGATTGGAAATCCAAAAAGTTTGTCAAGAAATCCCTCAAAGTCAAGAAACCAAAGAAACCACTTAGTTACAAAAATATTTTGAAAAGAAGACGTTTCTTGTATCAGAGTAGGAAAATATTACTTCATCATAGAACTTTCATACATAGGTATCACGATTTTGCTAGGGGTTATATTGGTGATTACACCTTAGAGCCTCTTTATTGACAAGCATATTTCCAAAGAAGAGCTCTTACACAATATAATAATCATAGTCAACCCATGCATCAGTCCTCCATCCCATAACCAATGATAGAATACTCCACCAGGCCCGATCAATTTTTGCAATAAAGAAAATCAAAATTTTTAGGCTTATCATCCAAAATCAGAAAATTACTAGTGGAGATATCTTTTCAAAGTCAAAATTCCTGACAAACAATCTCTTCACAAATAGAAAAATTGGATAAAATCATTGAAACCCAAAGTAGTGCTTCCACAATCTATCTTAGCACTTCTGAGCTCTGTTTAGTGCTTCTGAGGTTTTTTTTGGTGCTTTTGAATTCAAAGTAGCACGTACACCCTCTGTTTCAATGCTTCGAAAAAACTATCATAGCGCTTTTATACTCTATTTTAGCACTTTTGCAAAATAGCGCTCCTACACTATGTTTTAGCACTTCTGCACTCTATTTTAGCGCTTCCAAAAAAAATAAAATAGAGAGATTCCAAACGTATCAGTCAGATTGGTTATCATCTAAAACTTGGATTTTTATCAAGCAGAAGTATCTTTTCAATACAAACACTATCTAGAAACCAGAAACAGATAGGTTCCTACAAGTTAACATTCTTTTCAACTAGAACTCAGATGTTGCAAACTATAAATTATCAAATCAAATCAGACCAAAATCTTGGTTATTTAGCTAAGTTTCTTCATTAGGATATTATCATCCTACTATCACGAAATGAGGCATAGTAATCAGATTTTTAACCTAGTCTCATCAATAGGATATATCATCGTATTTGGCTTTGTTAAAATTCATTTGAAACTTATCAGACATAGAAGATCAAAGTTTGGTAGGAAAAAAAAACACTTGTATGCCAATGTTCACAAGGTTACAAAAGCAAAGACTCTTAGAAAAAGAACTTGAAACATCAAACATCATGGAAAAATAAAATCCTTGGAATAGCTTACATCAAAATGACAAAAATGAAATAATGGAAAAAGACATACAAATAGCCCAATAGGATCCAAAATTCCATAAATTTATGGAAAAGATTTTAGAGCAAGACATGGAAAAATATCTCTTAATGCTAGCTAAATCAGGTGCCAAACTTCCAAAAGATTTCGATGTCAATCGATTAAAGGAAACACCTAGAGAAAATGAAATTGAAACACCACAACATACGAAACATACGCCAAACATGGATCAAGTTGTGGCCCTAACACAAAAAATGCAAAAGGGAAACACGAAAAGGTATGCATTACAGGAAATTTGTCCTTATCCTTTTGACCCAACTATGGATATGATACCATTCCCTAGACACTGTAAACTCCCAAAATATGACAAATATAATGGTAAGATAGACCCAATCGACCATGTAAGGGAATTCAGAACCATGAGCTTAGAGTTTGCATAGGAAGAAACTTACCTAATGAGGTTATTCCAAAGAAGCTTAGGAGGTTAGTGTATGGAGTGGTTTTCCAAACTACAACCAGGAATACAAACTTTTGAAGAGCTCGTCAACAGGTTCATATCACAATATTTGTTTAACATCCAACATGACGTCACGATAAAGGACCTCTGTAACATGAAGAAAAACAAAGGTGAGACATTCGTGTCCTTTTTACAACGATGACAAAGACTATTTGCTAGGTATCCTTGCTCCATACCTAAGGAAGAGAAAATGGAGTTATTCATTGATAACCCGACTGATAAAATGAGCTATAGGCTTGAAGTACAATCTCCTCTAACATTCGAAAAAGTAATTGAAAATGGCCTTAAAATCAAAGAAGCCTTAGTCAAATGAGGGGTGATCAAACACTACAATGAAAAATCAAACAAAACCAACTCCTCAAATCAATATACCAACAATGACAAACCTAAATTATGGCAAAAGAATAGAAATACCGGGATCAATGAAACTGCAAATGACTTACAAAATGCAAAGCTAGTTTTTAACTTGACAGCCTCTACAACAAAGACAAACCAAAATAGTGACCAAAACATCAAGTCAAATATCAATCAATACAATAATCTAAACAATGGATAATCAAAAATCATCAAACCGACATCGATTCACACCATTAGGCCAAACACTAGAATCGACAATGAGGGAACTTATTGCAAGCGGTCTTATCACTACACGAGAAGCACGATTTTGGGATCCAAAAGTCAAACCACCATGGTGGAATGATGATGATTATTGTAACTTCCATAACAATAAGGGACACAAGAAAAATTATTGCATGGAATTAAAACATATAGTCCAAGATCTGATTGACAACAAAAAGGTATATGTAGAGGGACATCAAAACAACAACGATCATACAACCTTTAAAGACCCTTTACCAAATTACGACAAGGGAGAGTCATCTTCTATAAACAGTATAGGAAAATATTTCAATCACGTTTCTGATAGCATGAGTTTTTGTTTTTCCAAAGTAGAAAGTGATACTACCATTGGTAATCACATTGACGACAAGAAAACTAGTGACATTATACCACTAGATCTAATCCCGAGCATACAAATATTCGACAATCAGATAAATATTTGAAAAATTAGAGAAAGACAACACTATCAACCAATTAATGTAATGACAAGGGGGAAATCATAGGTAATTTTGAAGGGAGTTGTACCTAAAAAACCCACTCCACCTCCAATTCGATACAACATTGTCAACCAACTTCAGAAAATACTAGCACAAATATCAATACTTGAACTCCTTAAACTATTTCCATCCCATAAGGAGATTTTAGAACAAACACTTATTTCCACCATAGTACCCAACAACCTAGATGTTTGTCAATTCCAGGCTATGGTGGGACATTTGACCACACCACACTGTCTATCATTCTTTGAATAGGATGATGTGTCACTTAATCATCCTCATAACACCGTCCTCCATATTGAAGTTTTGATCCACAAACATCATGTTAAAAGAGCCCTCATAGATGGGGGATCTGGTTTAAATATATGTACTTTAAAGTTAATTCGTGCACTAGGGTATTCAGATAACGCTATTGATGCCCAAAGAAAAATGACAATAAAGTCTTATGATGAAGAAGAGAGATCTTCTAAACGACTAATTGTGTTTCCCATTCAAGTGGGACTAATGGTGAAAAATATAGTGTGCCAAGTACTAGAAAAATATTTAACCTACAATATACTCTTAGGACATCTGTGGATTCATGGAATGCATGCAATACCTTCGACCTATCACCAATGTTTGAAATTTCTAGTTAATGGACAAGAGGTGACTATATCGGCAGATTATAACAATCCTCAACATTTTAACACACTCAGAACTTCTCAAGACAACTTTGTGGCTCATAATAGGGAAGCATGCATTTCAAATTCATCGAATGGTGAAAAAAATCCAAACATTAGATCCAAGTGGGTTGAGAAAAAGGATAAATCAAAAGATACAAGTGTTGTTGAATCTACATTAAAAAACAATAAGGATCCTCTAAATTATCTATCACATAAATTCCAAGAAAAGGTCCAGCTAACAGACAAAGACATGGGAAAATATTCTATTGAGCAATCTCTTAATCTTTCACAATTGATGCCATCTCCAAAGTCATAGTGAAAACCATCAATGGTAAAATAAAAAACATCACAACCTGCCATGGTTCTAGAGGAAAGATTTTTGAAAGCCGATACTATAGAGGATGAATCAAAAGAAAAATCTATCATCGATTGGTTGTACAAAGATGAAGAAACATCGACATCAACAAACATCAGCATCAAGGCAGATAAGTATGGCAAAGGAAAGGCTATTTTAGAAAAAATGGGTTATGAAGGATAGGGACCTATTGGAAAAAGTAAACAAGGCATCATGGAACCAATTCAGCCTCTTACCCTTTATTCAAAGGATAAGACATGACTGGGTTACTCAAAAGAAGAAAAACAATAAATGACTAAGAAGGCAGTTGAAAGAATCCTTCAAGTAATATATAGCTCTAAAATAGATTCTAATGAATATGAATGCGATCTATATTCTGATATATCTTACACAGATGTCCAAATTGATGTCATAAAACAATATGCACCTACACGTGAGGAGGGACATAGCCCAGGGTCTAGATCACTTGTATTAGAATCATAACATATCGATAACTCAAGTGAGGATGAAAATACATCAAGTGAACTAGATAATCTCGAGGAAAGTAACATCATTGACCTCAAAATCCCTAATGACAACTCTAATGACATAATTTTCCGAACCGTTACTATCATTGACCCAAGTCAATCAAATAACTTCCTGCCCTTAGTCCATCCCTAACTTATCAACTGGGAACCCATTGAACCTCTAAATGTACCCATCTATGCAACATTTGAAGCTATAGTAAATTTCATTTATTGTGACAAAATTGATACAAGTTCTATCCATAAATATCATAACAATGTTGATCGATTGGAGGGTGTCAAATCTTCCAATTGCAAAAATAAAAAAAAGGAGTAATGGATCTAATGTTGAAAACCATTCTATGGTAGTATTAGATCTTGAAAAGAGAAAAATAAAGAACACATCGGATGGTGAAAACCTCTCTGAGGCACTGAAAGATGGGAGATTTGACACCCTTCCAGAGCATTATCATGAATGGTCATCAATTCTAGTGGAGCCTACACAATCTGTAAACACTATTACATAAGAAAGAGAAAAGATTTTACATCTGGAAAAATCTATGACAGAACAAGAAAGACCTGAATTTATCAAATTCTTTGAAGAAAGAAGCACTAATTTTGCTTGGTCATACTTCGATATGTCAGGTTTAGACCCAAATATTTCAATACATCATTTATCTTTGTCTACTATAATCAAACCTGTAAAACAAAAATTAAGAAAGATGTATTCACATATCGCATTGATGGTAAAATCTGAGTTGACGAAGTTATTGGATGCAGGATTCATTTGGTCTATTGATTATGCCAAATGGATATCAAATATTGTGCCTGTATCAAAGTCGGATAATAGTATCAGGATATGTATAGATTTCAAGGATCTAAATAAGGTATGCCCCAAGGATTATTTCCCCTTGCCTAATATTGACATCATCATGGACTTAACAACAGGGCATGCCATGTTATCAATAATGGATGGTTTCTTCGATTACAACCAAATCAAGATAGCACCGGAAGATCAGGAGAAAACTACATTCACATGTCCATGGGGAACCTTTTGCTGGAATGTCATGCCCTTCGGGTTGAAAAATGCAGGGGGAACTTATCAAAGAGAAATGACCACTATCTTCCATGATATGATGCATACCTTTGTGAAGGATTATGTAGATTATATTCTAGCTAATTCATATTCTAGAAAAGGACATCTAGATATCTTGGACAAAATTTTCACAAGGCTAGAAAAGTTCAATGTCAGACTAAACCCTAAGAAATGTGTCTTTGGGGTTACATCAGAAAAAATCTTAGGATACATAGTCTCAGAAAGAGGTATTGAAGTAGATCCAGCAAAGGTAAAGGTAATAATGGAAATTCCACCACCTAGAAACATCAGCCAACTAAGGTCACTACAAGGAAGGTTACAATCAATTAGGAGATTTATCTCCCAGTTGGTAGAAAAAAGTCACCCATTTAATCATCTATTACATAAGAATGTTGTGTTTAAATGGGATCAGGGGCGTGAAACAACTTTCAACCAAATAAAGAAATATCTGAGGTTGCCACCTATTCTCATGTTACCTACAGAAGGAGGACCTTTAATACTATACATTGCAACAATGAATATTTCTTTAGGAGCACTGTTGGCACAAGAAGATTATGAAGGAAGGGAACAAGCCATTTACTACATCAATAGAAATTTGAATGTCTATGAAATAAATTATACCTTCATTGAGAAATCTTGTTTGGTAGTGGTATTTTTTACCCAACAACTATGACATTACATGTTGACTCACATAATCAGGCTCGTCACAAAAATTGATCCATTAAAATATCTACTCAATAAGGCTTCTTTAACAGATAGACTAGCCAAATGGGTCATGCTTTTAAGTGAGTTTGATATTCATTACGTGGAAATAAGATCCATCAAAGGTCAAGTGTTCATCAAACAATTAGCTGAAGCTCCTTTAACTGATGATGTTCCTATGACAATGGAGTTTCCTGATGTAGAAATTCTTACAGTAACAACACAACAATGGATACTTTACTTTGATGGATCATATACACAAAGAGGATATGGTGTAGGAATATTGTTCATTACACCCCAAGGATACACCATCCCAAAGTATTATAGACTAATGTTTCCATGTACCAATAATGTGGCAAAGTATGAGGCATTAATCATTGGCATCAAAATGGCAATTGAATGGAAAATCACAGAGTTAAAAGTATATGGAGATTCTCAACTAGTAATTTATCAAGTAAATGATGAATATCAGATGAAAGATGAGAAGTTAATGCCCTATAAGAAGTTGATAGATGATCTCAAATAATACTCTGTCAATATCAAATTTGAGAAAATTTTGAGGGTAGAAAACAAAGTGGTAGATGCTATGGCAACAATTGCTTCTCTTTTGCAATTACCAGAGAAATGTGGTCGTTATGAATTTATGGTAGAACACGTATCTCATCCTTCTTATAATAGTTAAGAATCCCAAACCATATACCATTTATATGTCTTTGAATCCTCTATCTATGAAAAGATCTATGCGTACCTAAAAGACAACCTCCTTCCTCCTTATCTTTCTAGCAACCAAAAACACAACTTCATCCACCAATCCAACCAACATACTTTACCGTTGAGGTCTAGATGGTACTCTTCTCTGATGTTTAGAACATAATGAATCTGAGACAACCTTACGTGAGTTTCATGAAGGTATTTGTGGAAATCATTCAAGTTGTATAACTCTAGCAAAGAAACTCCTTCGTTTAGGGTACTACTGGCCAAATATGGAGAAGGAGTCTTATCAGTTTGTCAAGAAATGTCAGAAGTGTCAGATTCATAGTAATCTAATCCACACACCAACTCAAGAATTGCACCCATTCACCTCAACATGGCCCTTTTTTCAATGGGGACAGGATCTGGTAGGAAAGAGAAATCCATCTTCATCCAATGGAAACAAGTTCATAATCACAATGACACAATATTTTACAAAATGGATAGAAGCATTTCCTCTCACAAATATCACTGGAAAACAAATCTTATCTTTCATATTGAACTACATAATTTTTCAGTATGGCATACCTTAGTCCATTATCACTAATAATGGATGACCATTTAAAAACCAAGATGTCTAGGAATTGTGTGAAAAATTTCATATCCAACATCATTTCTCAACACCGTATTATCCTTAGGGAAATGGCTAGTCAGAGGCCTCCAATAAGACAATTTTGAAAATACTCAAGAAAATGGTTAACGATGTTGGATGTGATTGGCATGTTCATCTCAATCCTGCATTATGGGCCTATAGAAACAACATCAGAACACTGACTTTAGCTACACCATATGCCTTGGTATATGGATTAGAGGCCATACTACCCATTTAGGTAGAGATTCCATCACTCCATTTGTCAGTAGAGGGAATCATTTCAGATGAGGATTATAGAGTATCTAGGCTTCAAGAATTGGATGAACATCATCAACAACCTATCAATCATCTAACTGCATATCAACAGAGAATGTCCCGGAGCTACAATCGTAGGGTAAAGCCTAGAATCTTTCAAGTTGGGGATTTGGTCCTAAAAGAAAACCCTAAAAATCAGAAAGACAGAGAAAAGAAAAGGAAGTTTGAACCTAACTGGATAGGTCCCCTTTTCATCATATTAGTATACGGATTAGGAGCCTATCAACTGTCAACATCAGAAGGGGATCTTTTTGATGAACGTATCAACAATATCCATCTCAAAAATTTCTACACCTAAATCACCTAGTGCACAATTCAAAATCCTAAAAATGGT